>OU343224.1:110956082-111446733 GCA_910596185.1 Chrysanthemum makinoi | reverse complement strand
GTATACTCGGATACCCCGCACTTCTGTAATCACATCTCGCTGCTATGCTAACATAGCCGTGGACACTCTCACGCAGATAGGCTCGTAGTTCCTCTTCAGATCCTCTTCCGATCTTCTTCCGGATCTTCCTAGTAAGAATCAGAGATCTCCCCAGTCTCTCGGCGAGGTGGTGATCAGTGGGTGACGTCAATGACTCGGAAAGTGGAAGGACCCATGTAGGCAGCGCTGGTCATCCGGAAGCTAGTGCGTGCACATATGAATACCGCCTCGATATCCGTACTCTCACAATCATACGGGCTTTGCCTCAAGGCCAACAGGTCGATGGAGTGGTGGTGAGGGTAGGTATAAGTGAGTAGGTGCAATAGCTGGTCGGATCGCTAGTGTGGCCTCGTACGCATGGATCGGGCGGCTGTGCAAGCCGGGCGGATGGTCGGTGAGTGTGCTAGTAGGATGTCCTCCTAACATCGCAGGAAAGGCTGGGGAAGGCATAGTCTGTGACAAGACGGTGCATATGTGTAAGTATGTGGAAAATATGCTCATGATGGATATGAAATAGTGCATAAGTAAATAGGAAATAAAACATGTAATCCTATTAAATGAACTTTAAATAAAATGGCAAGTAAGGCAAGCGGCACCCGTCGTAGTATGATGTTTTGGTGAAAAGTAGTTATAGTTTAGGGTTTATATGTACCTAGTTCTCTATAACCTAGGCTCGATGTTAATTAGACACCCCCAAATTTAAGCGAAAGCGCATTATTTATCGGGGAATGTTAAATTGGTGGATCACAACCCAGTTTAAAGAAGGAATATGCTCGCTTTGATTCATAAAGAGTTTTAAAATATTATCTTAAGGCAAATATAAAGTTTAATAAATGGGTAACATCCCATTAACATCAGGTTTTGTGAAAACACTTTGTTATTGTTATATACTGCATTCCCAGTTCTCTGCAAGAACAAATCTTAAACACCGAGAAAATATGCTAAAAGGTCACTAAAAGTCGTGAGTTTCATAGCCCCACTTTTACTTGATAAATTGTTTTATACATTTTGGGGTGAGAAATATGCAAAACATTTTATGGACCAAAACTATTACATGATTACTATTACGTGGTGTAGCCTAAGCCCTTATGTCCCTAGAGAATGCCCTTTCTCATGAACCGTCAATTCCCCATTGGGAAACGCGAATGTTATAAATAGATCTATTGAGGGTGACTCCTCCGCTCGTTGGCCATGCTTAGGCCAAGGCGAAACGGATACCATGTCGGAATCAAGTGTTGAGGGACAAAACACTTGCTATGGGCCCCTATATTGTATAACATCTTTTAGCATACGTAAACCGTCATAGTATCGTTGCATGAACTTAGAGCTAACGTAATAGACATTCATACATATATCATTATATTCGTTGTAATGATTATATGCCTTTGCTTATGGTCCAAGCTTACTATTTTAATTCAAACCTATGAACTCACCACTTTTAGCCTACCTTTTAGCATATTTTCTCGTGTGTTTAAGATTTGTTCTTGAAGGCAAGGCAAGAAGCGGATGTATGGTCGTAGTAATATTAAAGAAGTGTTTTCACACAAAAATGATGTTTTTACTTTGGGACCACTATAACTAATGGGATGTACCCATTTATTTAAACTATGTTGTAAGATAATATTTTAAAACTCTTTTATGAAATCAAACGGAGCATGTATTCCGTTCTTTATTACTCGTGTTGTGATCCACCAATTTCGTAACGCTCCCGAATAACTCGTATGCTTCCGCTAAACAAATTTGGGGGTGTTACAGATGTGTTCAAAGATTCCATCATTTTGTTCACAAGTATATATAAAGGACTTTGAAATTGAGGATGATAGTACATGATATGATGATAAAGGCACGTTAGGAACATTCCATTTGGAATAAGTTTGCTCTTGCTACCTTGGAGATTTACAATTCGCCTTGCGAAGAAGTAGGCGAGATTGTATGGTTGTTGAGTTAGGAGACAGTAAATCATGTGAGCACAACATGCAGGAAGTATCTCACGGTTTCTTCTAAGACTCCAAACGTTTTCACGTAGAATGACTGTGAGAGGTTTGAGATCATCTTGGATATCAAGTGTAACATATTGGTTTTCATAAACACACAATCAATGACACATGAGATTCGAATGAGATGAGTTTTAGAGAGAGAAAGTGAAGAGAGTTGGGAACTTCTAGCGAGACAAAGAAAAATGTATATTGAAAGCTCCAACCCTTTTCTTTGCTAGGCAAAGGGTATTTATAGTGTGTTACATGAAACGCCTCCTACGGGCTGTGGATTAGGCATACAGTGGGTAAAGACCCGTCCGTCCTCCATGGTATTACTTAACTAACTACTAACTATCTCTAAATGACTACAACTACGAGCTTTCTAACGAATACATATACTTGAGGTGACCGAGTCTTCAACTACCGGATTTTCTAAATCCTAACAATCTCCCCCTAAGGGAGGTCACCTCAATTACAAACAGATATTACATTTTGATGTTCTTGAATTCTTGATTAAGTTCTTTGCTCCGTAGCTCGTAGCCTTTGATTCTTCATATTCTGCATGTGTTGTATTTCAAGTTGAGGTCTTTAACTGATCCACGGATTGTTTGTTCTTTGAGCCTTCTTTAGAGATCATCAGCCGTATTAAATCTCTTGACTCATCTTTTGTTGTATTGCCAATGTGTGAAGTTGTGACGTTTGGACCGACATGCTCACAGTTTTGGATCATGATATCTTCTCATCAGAGTAGCGGAAACTTTGTTGATTCATGATATTCGCAGCAACGTAGCAGAAGCATGGTTTGAAAATTTCAGAGCCAAGTTATGAAGATATGCACTTATCATGATTTATTTAGATGTGAGTGTGATGTGTGAGCATGCGGTTATGGATTGACTCCTCAATTCGATCACCGCAACAATACGGGTGTCCCTGCAAACAATAGTTAGCAATAAAGCACACGAAAGTGTCTTTGATCACTTTCATTGAATGGGGTTGCAAGAACCATGGTTCCCTGTTGATCAGTACAAATACTTCCTGTGATCAAGTAGAATTCCGAAGAATCTTCTTGACAGGGTTTCGCAGCTAATCAAGTCGTTCTCAAACCGGAACGTCTCAAAGAAGACAGTACAGAGTGAGTGAACCAGCGAATTGAGATTCATTGATTGATGAAAAATGATTTGAAAAATAGTCGTGTATTGCTTAATAGAAAGAGTTTTGCAATACAACGAAGGTTTTACGGAAAACATCAATTTTCAATCATAAATACCCTTTTTCTTTGAAATGTTAATACACAGTCAATGTGCTAGAGAAAAGAGTTGTTGAGCACAACGACCGATTTTTCAAAGGTATCCGTCAATCTATTTACTGGACCAAGGTTGATTCAAGAGTGATCCACCAAGATCTTGTTTGATGTTGGCTCTAGAAGGATTTCCATCTTCATCGTGAATACTTAACATATCACTAAGATATTCTGGCAATACCACAAGGATAATGCGTAGGACTCTCAATATATTCTCACTTTCCACATTGTGTGAAACAAAGAAGTCTTCATTTATTGTGTGTCCCAATGAGATTTATTGATGATCTCTTGGCTCTAGACTCAAAAGTGCATTTTGGTTTCCTATTTTGGAGAATAGGGAGAGGGTCTCCTTCTTCAATATCAACAATCTCTAAGAGAAAGTCGATATATAATGTAGGTTCCCCGTGAGAATGAAGCAAGTCCTTTTAAGAGGAACTTGAGTAGCTTGGGAAGTTTAGTGCAGTGCGTCACTGGGTCCATGACGTCTTGTCTTCAATACCAGTGTTACCATAGTAACAACCAGTAGTAATCTAGTATTAATAGAGGGCTATTTCTTTTCACCCTTTTCACATTCAATTCTTTTTCATTCTTCAACCCCTTCAGTGCTTATCCAAACTTCATTACTAGAACCTTGTTGGGTTTATTCCAGTTCTAGCTCAATCTCAGTCGGCACTCTTCCTTTATTCTCATTTTTCTCCTTTTTTCATCATACTTAAGGACTTCTACACTAACTAGTGGATTGTCCCTGGGTAGATCTGATGCAGGTTTTACTGATCAGGTTTTACATTTATAGTAACTCGTCTACCTATGGCCTACCTAATGCACTAACGGGCAGTGTACCCGGTCGCATGTAGGAGGGAATGGTAAGACCGAGATCGTCCCAAGAACGGTTGATTCCTAACTGTCTAATTAATTAAATTAGTCAAATAGATAAGTTTTAATGTAATGATTGATAATATTTAAGGTGTCACGTGATCAATTGGGTTGGTTCTCTGGTAAACAAGCTAATAAGAACGATAGTGATGCAATTCTTAAACCTAGTTCTTCCACAAGTGGCAACATTCGATAGACTCCTTTGGTCAATTCGCCTACCCTAGGGTTCTTAGAATCCTCACCAAGATGAACAGGTCACCCGGGATCATTCGGCAATCTAATAGCAGTCATTAAGTGTCGGCGTTTACTATCGCAATACATGGGTTCTAAAATTCACTAGATTCCTGTTTCAAGTGGGGTTAAAGTCGAGAGGACAACATTTGGTCAATTCGCCCTAACCTATCAGCAAAGATTTCACCACAGGAGAAGTCAGCGACCGCCATAAGTCCTGTTGTTCCTGGTCCCCTAAGCCAAGTCATTAAGTATCGCTACATGCTAGATTTATAATAGTGAGTGCCCGGCCGTTAGGAACTTAGACACTCACCCCCTAATTCTTAAGTTCATCCAAACGATAGGTGATCAGTTGGTCAAATCGCACAAGTAGGAAGGGTCTTCAGTTGGTCATATCTTACACTTCCCGTCTCAGTCCGCTCACCTAGGGTCAGTTGGTCATATCTCCTAGGCAATTAGCCTCTACCGCCATTCAAAACTACTGAAACAAGGGTAGCTACCAATAAACTATGCATGCATACACTAGAAACAATTAATAACGCAAAAACATTAATAATAAAAAGAATCTAAACTAGGCCAAGACCTAATTTTCACATCTCCAAAATACCCTAGTGGGATGACAAATATAATTACCATGTAAAACAATAAATAAACAAAGACATAACATCAATTAATTAATTGACAAATAATAAATTAATAATCAATTAAATAGAACATAATAAGAATTAATTCGCCAACAATTATATTGAAATTCAAGATTATAATAAATAATAATGAAACCAAAATAATATTATGAGTCAGAAAATAATTACATATCATGTTAAGGATAAAACTATCGATCCCCTAGTTGAGTACCGGGGCAAACCCACAAAAACCTTGCGTGGACCTGCGCCTCTTTTTCTTGTCTTCTGCCTTTTCGTACGAAGCAACAATAGCAACCACAATTGATGATTGGTATGATGTACCATGACATCTATTTATACTAACTAGACGAGTACCCGTGCCTAGCGGCAACGGTCTCTAGTTTTCTGCAAAATTTCGACGACCCATAAGTTTCTTTCAACAAACTGTATTTGTAGCATCAGAGAATCATTTTCGAATAACTATAATTCTGATGCGTGGTTGCATAACAGCAGAAATATACAGTTTTCAAGAAAATTATGTGTAGTTGATCTAAGTGTGGGAGTATATTTCTAATATGATTGTTTTAAATTTTAAGTTATTAAGATTTTAGTAATAATAAATTCAAGCATTACAAAAAGCAACGGTATTATGTAGTTGGCAATATTATGTTGTAGTTTAGATGTATAGCAAATGTGTGTGACCGCCTTTTCTTGTTTTGTCATTAGGCAGTGATAACTATTTTTTTTATATGTGTAGCGTTTATTATTTAGTGCCTGACTTTTAAACTTGTAACCTTACAAATTTAATATCACCATACTAAGATTATCTTATAATATCAATTTGCATAGATATTTAAGCATTGTTAAGAGCTATTTGTTTGGGGTACAAATAATTATCTCTAAAGATAACAATATTATTTAATTTTTGTGATTCTAATAAACTTACATAACATTATTGATATACCGGAAAAAGGGTTATACAATATTTATTAACGTTTAAAAGACGATTCATATATGCTAGTCCTTTAAGTGGTGCAAGATTAACATTTTTCAAAATAACATTATACAAATGATAACATACATGTGTCAAATCAAGCCGGGTGGTTCAACCGGTTGAACCGTTCCGGTCAAAAAAACAAGTCGATTTAACCCGACAGGTTGGGTAAAAAACAAGTCAAATTAAATCGGGTCAACCCGCCGGGTTTGAAGCGTCCCGGGTCAACCCATTTTTCGATATGTATTAATAGTTTCCTTATGTAATATATGTCTTCAACATTTTCACTTTTACTTTCAACTTTTCACTTTTTACTTTTTGGTTTTTCCTTTATATATAGTATATAGCAGGGTACTCGCGTGTTTTGGCGGCGGGTACCCTGTGACGATTAACCGCAGAAATATATCTCGATGAGACCTGATTCACCAGTTTGTATCCGTTTCAACGGGTCCTCTCTGGTTCATTTTCGAATTGCTTTAATTGGTTAGCCGAACTGGTGGCGACACCTGTTCCCAGTTGAACACGTTGGTCCGGTTCGGTCCGGTTTTCAAAACTATATGTAACATCAACTTGTTAACTTGTATGAAGTTTTGTATGTTTTATTAGTTTGTATAATGTGTATAATAACATGTACTTTTCATTTTAGGGTGTTTTAAAAATATCATTAATTAATGTGTTTAATTATTTTATATTTTGGATTATGTTGTAGCTTCTTTAAATTGTACGTTATGAAATTTTTATTGTACTTTTTAGTAAGGGGTGTTTTAATTAGTTGTTTTTAATTTTGTAGACGTGCTTTTCATTAGTTGTACAATGTGAATAAATTATTGTACTTTTAAGTAATGGGGTGTTTTAATAAGAGTATTAATTACATTATTCATTTATCTCTCATTTGACCAATTTCAATAATTCAACTTTTCCACTTTTCACCTTTGACCGTTTTTCCATTTTATGTAGTATAGATAATATAATACAAGTTTTCCTTCTAGTCCTTCAACTTGTGTCACTTTGTCACTAGAAGCTTTTGTCTTCCTTTTCAATTATTTACACATAAATGTGTAAGAAACATCTTTTAATATTGACGACTTCAGCCCCTGGACTTCTAAACTTCTTATAAGATATCCGCATTTAATTAATTACGGCGTAACTAAATTATAGTTACGCCGTAGCCTTCAAAACTTTGAGCCCAAGTAATTAATTACGGCGTAACTAAACATCGGGCTATGCCGTAATTCTTCATTAGCTCATACTTATCCGATCCGAAATAATCTCTACGACGTAACTAAATTGCATGTTACGCCGTACCTTCACAAAATAATTACGACGTAACCATACGAAATGGTTACGCCGTATCCTTCAAAGCTCATATTTACGCCGTAACATTATTAAGCAGTTACGGCGTAATCTTCACAAATAATTATCAGGCCCTCGTAAATTAATCTTCAGAACATATGTTTGGCCTTATATCACATCTTTTCCGCTCCAACGCCTCATTTATCCTGAAATGCAAATATGAATGAATATGAACGAGTTAAGAACCATATTAATACAAATGAGGCCATAAACACGGGAATTTGATATATAAAAGATCAGGCTAATTTGATGTTATCAAGATCCCTCCGGCTCGGGCGGGATCATGGGAACGAATACCTAACCTAACCCTCCTTATATCTCCAATGCATAAATTAAGTTGGTCGGTCTTTTGGTATTGTTCTTTCCGCCTCGAAACCAATTGAAAACCATTTGAAAATCAATCAAGGTACTTGTGATATAAAATCAAAGCATTTTGTACCTTAATTGTTTTTGATATTTTTAGAAATGCTCCCCCTCAACATGTGCTTCAAGTATTAGAAATCATTTGGCACATGGAGGCAAGAGGACTTTGAAATCTTAGATTGAGAATGAAAGATCCAATTCTTGATTAGCATTTTATAAAATGATCATCATCACTTCCCCGATCAAATCTAGTATTTTAAGTACTTTGTATAAAACATTTTGGGAAGGATGTGGTTTTCTTTTGATTGCTCCCCCTCAATATGTGCATCGAGATTCGAAAGAGTTTTGCACATATTAGAGGGAACCTGCACTTTGAGACAAAACAATCAAGTTTTAATCCCTTTTGGTTTAAGATAAATGCTCCCCCTTAACATGTGCACGGAAAATTTGAAATCATTTGGCACATGTAGGGAGGAGAGCCTATTGATATTTCTAAAATCACTTGCCAAATTATTAGTTTATTTTCAATTTAAATCACAAATTCTCCCCCGATCACAATTTTCAAACCCTTTGAGATTTGTGATCCCAATTGATTAAAATTGTTTTCGAAAACTTTTTGAGGAGAAATGTGACCTGCTTTTAAAAACATTTAACTGATAAGGATCAGATTTTGAAACTTTAAACTCCAATGATCAAACATGCTTAGGTATCATATGAAAACACAACATTAGCCTTGGTCTTGATCTAATTGAATAAAAGGTGTTCTTTTTTATTAACCAAATGCATACCTTGCTAAATTTAGTACCAATTGTTTGAGAAATAACCTTTTTGATTTGTTTAAAATCATTCTCCCCCTCAATTAATGACCTGAGTTATTGATTGAGAGATGAAGATTTTGACAAATGATAAGTCCAGATGATTTTCAAAAATTAAGGCCGAGTTATTTCCAAATCAATTTTGTTTTCATTAGATGACAAATATTTTTTAGAAGAATCTTTAGAAGGAAAAATATTTGTGAGGAAACATTTGTATTTTTGGCGACAAGCGTTCCTTATGAACTTTTATTTTTAGGAACAGAGCATGAGATTTTAAAAATAGATTAAGCATGGCTCGGTCCTTTCTTTAAAAACAAGTTACTGTCTGAAATGACATTAAACCAACATTTTTCTCCATCTCAATTTTTTTTTCTTTTTTAAAACAACTTAAAAAAATTTATTACTTCAGTTCGAATTTCATCTAAAGACCCGTGCCATTATTGAATGACAATTCTAAGTCTGTAGATGTTATCGAAACCTGAAAACAAGATAAGTAAAACGATCTTATTGGAAATTTTTCAAGATTTTCTGATTTTTATGGGTTTTTGAAAATTTTATATTTTTTTATTTTTCTTTTTGTTGGTTTTATAATTTTGTATTTTGCTTTTTGATAAAGTATATACAAGAAAATAGATGAAGAAACACCTTTACTTCTCTTCTTCCTCCTGAAGACGTTTGAGTGTCTTAGGTTGTAGGCTCTTCAGGCCAAGTCGTGGGAGGATAAACTCAAACCGTTCTCTAGGAAGAGCTTTAGTGAAGATGTCTGCCAGCTGATATTCAGTCCTTACGAAATATAGTTCAATCACACCTTTCTCTACTTGTTCCCTGATGAAGTGATGTCGAATGTCAATGTGCTTTGCCCTTGAGTGTTGAACATTGTTGCAGCAGAGAGCAATGGCACTTTTGTTATCACAATACAGAGGAACTTTGTTGAATACAAAGCCATAGTCAGATAATTGGGATCTCATCCATAATATTTGAGCACAACAAGATGACATGGCTATGTATTCAGCCTCTGTAGAGGATATAGACGTACTCATTTGTTTCTTTGAAGACCAGCTTACTAACTTATCTCACAAAAACTGAGCACCTCCTGACGTGCATCTTGACACCCTGCATGGTCTGCATCTGCATAGGCTGTTAGTGACATATCGGTGTCCTTCGGATACGAAAGTCCCATGTTAATGGTTCCTTGGAGATACCGAAAGACTCGTTTAACCGCTTCAAGGTGCTTTTTGTAGGCTTAGCCTGGTATCTAGCACACATGCATACAACGAACGTAATATCGGTCACTGGCGTGAGGTACATCGTGGATCCAATCATACTACGATATTTCGCTTGATCAACCATGATCCCCTGAGTGGTCCTCATCCAGCTTTTGTACGCCCACCATGGGAGTGTCAACAGGGTCACAAGAATCAAATCCAAACTTCTTTAAGATTTCATTAGCATATTTAGATTGATTAATAAAAATGCCTCCGGGACTTTGTGAAATTTGTAATCCCAAGAAAAATGACATGTGTCCCATCATAGACATTTGAAATTTGGAGCCCATCTCCTTTGAAAATCGGTCACATTCATTAGGATCGGTCGAGGTAAAAATAATATCATCAACATAAATTTGAATGTGAATTAAATGTTTGCACACTTTCTGGTGAACAGTGTAGGATCAACTGCTCCTTTGCTGAATCCATTTGACAAGAGAAACTTTGACAATGTATCATACCATACCCTAGGAGCTTGATTCAAACCATAAAGGGCCTTCTTCAAGAGGTAGACATGGGTAGGGTGCTCTGGATTCACAAAACCTTCGGGTTGACTGACGTAAACCACTTCTTTGAGATCTCCATTAAGAAAAGAAGTCTTTACATCCATCTGTTAAACCACCATGTTCTTGCTAGCAGCATTAGCCAGGAAGATTCTGATAGCCTCAATACGTGCAACCAGAGCAAATGATTCTTCAAAGTCAATACCCTCCTCTTGTCGGTATCCTTTGGCCACAAGCCTTGCCTTATTTTTTAGAACATCACCATGCTCATCAAGTTTCACTTAAGAGCAATAATCATAGCACAGTCTGGAGCAGGCACCAATTCCCATACATCAAGACGATCGAACTCATGGATTTCATCTTGCATAGCATTAAACCAGCTATCCTCAGACATTGCTATTTTGACATCTTTAGGTTCGATCTTTGATAGTACAGAGTTGAAGAAGCACCATAAGGAATCTGTGGCAAGTTGTCTTCCAGTTGAAACCAGATGAGAATGATTCCCAATGACATTATCCAATGGATGATCATGTGTCCATTTTCTAAGATATTCATGTGGTTGTTGTTGAGGAACTGATGTAGCAGAGTTTGGATCCCCTGATGAAGATGGTTCAGGTGTTGGTTCAGGGGCAAATATGTTTTCAAACAGAGCATCTTCGGGAGTAGCAAAGGGGTTATCTCCATCATAATTAGCAACTACATTTCCATGATGATAGCTGAAGATTGAGGATTCAAAGATGATGATGAGTGATCGGCAACTGGCGCTTCTTGAGATAAAGACATTGAAACGGATGGACCATCTGTATTGGTTGGATTAGAAGCAACAACAGTTAGTGGTGCGGAATTGTCATTAGCCTTAGGTTCATAATATTCATCAAACATTGGATCAAACAATTTCTTCAAGTCTTCTTCTTATAAAGATACATAAGGAACTGCAGGGAAGTGATTCTGTACAAGAGAAGAACTGATGGGACTACTTGACAAAAATTGAGCTGCGGGTCCAGAACTGGATTGTCCAGGAGCCGTTTGCTCAGTCAGCTCATCGAACGTAACGTGAATAGTTTCCATAATGTCTCGGGTTCTTTTGTTGTAGATTCGGTAACCCTTCCGATTCGGTGCATAACCAACGAAAAATCCAATATCTGCCTTAGCTTTCAACTTTCCCAGATCTTGACCATCATTAGTTGGATAGCACAAGGCTCCAAACACACGAAGAAAAGAAAGATCCAGTTTTCTGTTATGAACTAGTTCGTATGGAGTTTTTCCATGAGTTGTATGAATTAGGGAGCGGTTTTGGGTATAACATGCAGTGGCAATGGCTTCCGACCTAAGAAACATTGGAGCCTTTGAATAAATTAGCATAATCCTTGTGGCTTCAACAAGAGTTTGATTTCGTCTTTCAACTACTCTATTCTGTTGAGGAGTACGTGGAACACTTTTCATAAAACTGACTTAGTGTTTTGTTTAAAACTCAGTTCCATTGTCTATTCGGATGATTCTAACGATTTTATTGAGCCGAACCTGCAACTATTTAATAAGTTTGATGATGACATCGGGAGTTTCATCCTCTAACTTCAAAAACTTAACCCAAGTGAACCGAGAGTAGTCATCAACAACAACTAGCACATATTTCTTCTCGTTTATAGTCTGCACTCTCATGGGTCCGCACAAATCTATGTGAAGGGTATGAAGAACTTCCATGTTAGAGTTTATAGGTTTGGGTTTATGGGCATACTTTGTAGAACAAAGATGATCTTTTTCATACTTTAACCTGGGCAAGCCTCTTACGAGGTCCTTTCTGAAAAGATCATTGATGGTGCCGAAGTTCAAGTGATTGAGACGACGATGCCATAACCATGACTTTGTTTTGGATGCTTTTGACCATAGAAAAATTGGAGAAAACTTCATCATGTATTCGATAGAGATGGTGTACAAATTAGTGCCACGAGTTCCCTTTAAGAGCTCAACACCGTCCAATTCTCTAACGAAGCAAGTGTGTTTTCTAAAAGCCACTTCAAGATCAGAGTCGCAAAATTGACCAATAGAGAACAGATTATGACCAAGTCCTTCTACATAATATACCCGGAAGATTACACTGTCACACCCCCAAATTACCTGTTTTGCAGCGGAATGGAATTCCTGGGGGTTGACTGTCATAGCATCACAATCACAGTTATATTGAACGACCTAAAGTGTCGTTTTATAAACACATCGTTTGATATTTATTTAAAACATCCAGAGTTACAAGATAGGTCCCAAAAGTTGATAAAGTTTGCGGAAATATGTTCATTACAAGTCCAAACGATGTTTTGAAATGCCATAATATACAATGAGACGCGTCGACGCCGCGACTCTATGAGGGTTCCTTATTCGTGCCATGATGCGAATGTCTTAGTTACCCGAAAATACATTGCTAAAACGGTCAACAATAATGTTGGTGAGAAATCATAGGTTTATGAAAATGTTTTATACGACTACACAAGTATTGACCATGTATGACAATCATGCCACATAAAAATGTTACAATTGCTATAAGTCCATGACACCGAAACTAGACTGATCATGATGTTCGCCCCAACAGAGTGTTTGCCAAACAACTCAAATAATGATATTAAATGAAATGCATCCGTTTAAACAGTTGGAATCCACCAACCCGGATGGAGGAGTCACCCTCGATAGATCTATCCACTCACCCTCGCTTCTATGAAATTAACGGTTCATGTTATATAATGGGGACATTCAATTGGCATGAGGTAACTTAAGCAATGTAATGAATTTGTTATACTTGGTATCGTAATAAAAATGATGTGCAATGTATTCTCCCCCGTAGGTTTGAAAATAAGTATAAATGTATACAACGGGGCTATGAAAACTCACTTGATGAATTGATGCGATGACAAAAGTGAGTACACCGAAATGTAGCGTGAATCTCAAAACTTGACCTATTATGAATGATATGATACGTAATAAGTTATGATGTAATGTTATGCATGCAATTCGGATGATATCTATACCACTTATGAATTTTTGAAAAATAATACTTTTCGTCGAAAATAATCTTTTAACGTCTTGACCATTTCTAAATTACTCCACATGTATTTACGTTGAAATGATATCCGACGATATTCATTTAGTGATTTATTATGAAATTATAACTTTTCGTCGTAAAATAATGTTGTTGAAATTTTCATGAAAGTGACTAAACGGCCTCGAAAAGCTAGTCGTAAAATGGTGCACGTCGAGCGTTAGGAAACGAACTCAACGGTTTTGGGAAGCTTGTATCATTATCTCAAAGTTTTAGTACATGAGTTTCCATCCTAGAGGTCTCGAACATAAAGAAAAATATAGGTTAAGTATGGTACTTGTGTCCCAAAATATAGTTTAAGGGTGGTTTTCGGCAAAGTTTAAGTAACCGTATTTAATTCATTACAACTCCGCTAGACAAACGGTCGGACATTTTGGAAAATATGCCTGGCGAACTTACTTTTACTAGAAGACATCACTTTATATAAAGTTCTACATCAATGTTAAAAACAACCTTCAACATGGTTACTTGTTGCCGTAATACTTGTCTATTAGAAATTTAATAGTTTTTCTTATATAATAAAGTTACGACAACTTTTTGTAAACGTATATAATTTAATCGTTACAAATCCGTTTTCTATGTTTTATATGTCCTTAGCTTTGTATCAAAGTATACTAATATATTTTTGATAAGTCGACACAATTTATAACGCCTAAGCCTCATTTTTTTGACTCGTACAAAGTAAACGTAACATGCTGAAATTTTCAGAATTTATAGTTTCCGTCGCCTAACTTGAAAATTTCATAACTTCTTCGTTATAGCTCTGTTTTAATCCGTTCAAGCGGCCACGTTTTCGTTTTAAAGTGTATTTTCTAAATATATAGGCCAAAAATTTTTACTTACTGTCGAATTTTACAGATTTCGAAAATAAGGACAGACCCTTTAGAAAACTTGTCGAAATGAGTTTTTCTCGCGCCAAACCTATTCTAACCAATTCAAAACAACTCCGAAACTATTCTAATCCTACCATACACCTTCTTAGGGTGTCATGGGTTCCTAGACATCACCAAGAGTGATATATTACAAGGAGTAATTATAGGATGACATAAATATATATAACTCTTAAAAACAATGAAAAAGTGGTATAAACATCATATGACTTGCATATTTTCTCAAGCTTAATGAAATGAACATAAAAATGAATATGAAATATGATCATGAATATGGGATACTTACTAGTAAACTTGATGAGGTTATAAGAACAAAGGATTTTTCCTAATCACCCAAGGTTTTTATTTCACAACCTTAATCAAGAGTGATACTAGAGTGTATAAAACTTGTCTTGAAAATATTTTGATGATCCCTTTTTTGATCCTTGTGGTTGCCGGTTCTAGCAAGAGGAGAGGAAGAGAGGTTTTGATTTTTCACCTTGGATATTATGAGTTGTAGGTGTACATTACGAGTATAATACAATATTTAGAGTAGATATTTTGCAAATACACATGACTCACCCCCCCCCCCCTTGTGTCGACAAGGGGGTATTAGTCATCACTTTAATACTTTTTTTTTTAATTATGTATAAGTATAATTAAATGTAAGTTAATTGAAGACATGTTGTAACTTGAATACACATTTGAGTATTTAGGATAGCGTTAGCTAAAAATAACTTTTAACGGGTCAAGATAAAATATATTGAAGTCATAAAAATCATAAAAATACATTTCTTGCAAAATTTGAGTGAAATAATGATTATCGTGTAGTATTTAAGAAAACCGTCGTAATTATATAAATATAACAATTTATATACAAAATAAATTTAAAACACTGGGTAAACTCATAATATTATTTTATAATCTTAATATAAGTATAAAAATATATCGGGATAATTTTTGGAAGTATCGGATCAATTGTTCAAAATAATTATTTACGCGATAGCGTTTATTTAATATAAAATTATACGTTTAATGTAATATGCAAAACCATGCATGAACTAATATGATGATAATGATGCTAATGATATGTAGACTAAACCTAGTCTATATGGAATGTCCTTGAAGATTGTTCATGAATTCACAGCTAAACCATTAAGGTTACGGATACTCGTAAACCTAGTTTACGATAAACGATAAATGGTGAAGCATGAGTAATGTTTTGAAAAATGACCTGAAAATATGAGTTGTCACATTCGCCCATCCAAAAAGGAATTCAGTCCCTGAATTCAGTCCTTGTTGGGTCCTACGGTGTTGTCGGTGAAAAGATGAGGATATTTGAGGCGCATCTGGTCTTCCCGTTCCCAAGTAAACTCAGGACCTCTTCGAGAATTCCAGCGAACCTTCACGATAGGAATACGACTTTGTTTCAACTGCTTGACCTCGCGGTCCATGATTTCTACAGGTTCCTCCATGAAATTTAGTTTATCGTCGAGTTGAATTTCTTCTAACGGAATAACGAGTGATTCGTCCGAAAGACATTTCTTCAGATTTGAAACGTGAAACGTGTTGTGTACGTGACCAAGTTCTGACGGAAGATCAAGTCGATAAGCTACAGGGCCGACTCTGCTCAAAATTTTGAATGGCCCTATGTACCTTGGGTTCAGCTTCCCGCGTTTTCCAAATCGTACCACGCCTTTCCAAGGCGATACTTTCAACATGACTTTGTCGCCAACTTGAAATTCTAACGGTTTGCGCCTAATATCTGAGTAACTTTTCGTCGGCTTCGCGCTTCTGAGTCTATCTCGATTTGGACTATCTTTTCTTGTTTCCGTACCATTTCGACCGTGAGTTGTGCGTCTCCAACCTCGCCCAACAAACGTGATCGGCACTTTCGACCATATAGTGCTTCAAATGGTGCCGCTTTTATACTGGTGTGATAACTATTGTTGTACGAGAATTCGATCAATGGCAAATGGTTAGCCCAACCATTTCCAAAATCAATCACACATGCTCTCAGCATATCTTCTAATGTTTGAATTGTCCTTTCACTTTGACCATCGGTTTGTGGATGATATGTTGTGCTCATCTCTAATTTGGTTCCAAATGAATCTTGTAATGATTTCCAGAAGTTTGAAGTGAATCGAAAATCTCTGTCAGAAATGATGGAAATTGGTGCTCCATGCCTTGAGACTATTTCCTTGACATATAGTCTAGTAAGTTGTTCCATGGAATAAGTCTCTCTAATTGGTATGAAATGGGATGATTTGGTAAGACGATCAACGATTACCCATATAGCGTCATAACCTCCCGATGTCTTAGGAAGTTTCGTGACGAAGTCCATCGTAATGCGTTCCCATTTCCATTGGGGAATTTCTGGTTGTTGGAGTAATCCTGAAGGTTTCTGATATTCGACTTTTACCTTAGAGCAAGTAAAGCATCTGCTAACGTACGTGGCAATCTCCGCTTTCATGTCCGGCCACCAATAAAGTTTCTTGAGATCCTGATACATCTTATCAGATCTTGGGTGAATAGAATACTTTGACTTATGCGACTCATGCATAATCAATTCTCGTATCCCGCCATAAAATGGTACCCACATTCTATCCTTGAAGCATAATACTCCATCTGCTCTCTTTACAAAACCATTTGCATTTTCGGGCATACCATAAAGCTTTTCACTTGGTCGGTTTTCCTCCTTAAGTGCCTCGAGCTGGGCCTCGAGTATTTTTGATGGTAAAGGTGAACTGATCGTCATTCCTAATGATCGGACTCTAAAAGGTTTGGGTCTTTCTTTCCGGCTAAGAGCATCAGCCACAACATTGGCTTTTCCCGGGTGATACTTGATTTCACAATCATAATCGCTGAGTAATTCCAACCAACGACGTTGCCTCATGTTAAGTTCCTTCCGATCAAGAACATATTGTAAACTTTTGTGGTCCGTAAACACTGTGCACTTTGTACCGTAAAGGTAGTGTCTCCAAATCTTGAGTGCAAAAACTATGGCCCCCAACTCAAGATCATGAGTGGTGTAATTCTTCTCATGGACCTTAAGTTGTCGAGAAGCATACGCTATCACCTTCTCGTTTTGCATTAAAACAGCTCCAAGCCCTTTATGTGAAGCATCGCAGTATACAACGAAGTTCTCAATTCCTTCTGTAATGCCAAAATTGGCGACCGCAAAGCTTTTGCTTCAACAACTAAAAAGCAGCTTCTTGTTTCTTTCCCCATTCGTACTTCTTGTTTTTCTGTGTCAACTTAGTCAAAGCTTTAGCTATCTTTGAAAAACCTTCGATGAATCTTCGGTAATACCCGGCGAGTCCTAGAAATTGTCGGATTTCTGTAGGATTTGTTGGAGTAGCCCAATCTTTTACGGCTTCAATCTTTGCAGGATCAACTTGTAGTCCTTGACTATCAATGACATGACCAAGAAATTGTACTTTGCAGTTCCAAAAATCACACTTCGAAAATTTGGCTTACAACTTCTCATTCTTGAGTAGTCCTAAAATCGTTCTCAAATGCCCTTCGTGCTCTTCTTTGCTCTTTGAGTAAATCAATATGACGTCGATGAATACTATAACAAACTTGTCCAAATACGGTTTGCATACCCTATTCATGAGATCCATGAATACCGCAGGTGCATTAGTTAATCCAAACGGCATTACTTGAAACTCATAATGTACATAACGTGTTCTAAACGCCGTTTTCGGGATATCCTCCTCCCGAACTCTAAGTTGATGGTAACCTGACCTTAGGTCAATCTTTGAGTAGATACTAGAGCCTTGCAACTGATCGAACAAGTCGTCGATTCTGGGGAGTGGGTAACGATTCTTCACCGTTAACTTGTTCAGCTCTCTATAATCTATACACATTCTGAAGGATCCATCTTTCTTTTTCACAAACAAGACCGGTGCTCCCAAGGCGAGGAAATTGGCCTAATGAATCCTTTGTCTAAAAGTTCTTGCAACTGGTTAGACAACTCTTGCATTTCTGATGGTGCTAAACGGTAAGGTGCTCGCGCAATTGGTGCAGCTCCGGGCACTAAGTCAATATGAAATTCTACTTGACGTGCCGGTGGGAGTCCTGGTAAGTCTTCTGGAAAGACTTCAGGAAATTCTCGAGCAATCGGTACATCCTCAAGTCGCTTCTCCTCCGACTTCTTCTCGGTTATATGTGCTAAGAAAGCATAACAACCTTTCTTTATGTACTTCTCCGTCTTAATGCATGATATAATACTGAGTCTAGTTCCACTTCGTTCCCCACGAATGATCAAAGTTTCGCCGTTGTAAGGAAGATGAACAACTTTTTCATCAAATGATTCTTGCACGATGTTTGGATAACCAATCCATGCCGATGATGACGTCGAAACTACCAAGTTCTACGGGCATAAGGTCTATATTGAAGGGATGATTTAGAAAATTGAGTGTACAACCACGGACAATGGTGTCGGTGCTAATTAAGTTACCATTAGCTAATTCAATGTTGTATGATGTGTCTAATGTGGTTGGTTTGATATTGAGTAAAGGTGCAAATATAGTGGACACAAAACTCTTATCGGCTCTCGAATCAAATAAAACTGATGCATAACGATTATTGATAAGGAACGTACCCGTGACGACATTCGGGTCCTCCCTAGCTTCTCCACCTCCCATGACATAGGCTCTTCCTTGTGCCATTCCACCTTGATTCCTGTTTCCTTGGTTCCTTCCCTTCGGACACTCAGTCTTGAAGTGTCCCCTTTCTCCGCAACCAAAACATGTCACTGGTGGTTTTTGATTTTCCCCCGTAGCTGGCATCTTGCATTCCCTAGTTTGATGTCCCACTTTCTTAAAATTCCCGCATGGATCAGGACAACGTCCCGGCTTGTGATGACTCGAACACATCTCACACTTAGGCAAAATCCCCGTGTACCCCTTTTTCTCCTTTAGGCCTGCGACATAGGTCTTTGCAACCTCTTGTCTCTTAGGTGGTTGTTGAGTGACATTTCCACCTCTGTTGTTGTCCCACTTTCGTTTGTTGTTGTTATTGTTGTTATAGTTGGTGTAATTGTTTCGGTTATTGTTGAAATTGGAGCGGTTGTTGGTATTGTTGTTGTTTCGGTTGGTGTTGGCGATATTGCTTCTCTTTACTACTTGCGCCATGAGCTTTTGAGTCACTCGAATGGATTCCTCAATCGCTTTGGATCAAAAGAAATCACGTCTCCTTGAATAACCCGGGAAGTCCCCAATGAAAGCCTCCAGTAGCTTCTCGTTATCCGAAACCATAGATGGGCATAACGCGGCCAATTCTTGAAACCTTCGAATGTAAGTATCAATGTCATACCCAATAGTTACCAGTTCATAGAATTCGGTCTCCAACTTTTTCACCTCCGTACGCGGACAATACTTCCTCGTTAGCAACCTTTTGAATTGCTCCCAGGTGAGCTTGAAAGCATTTTCCATTCCCATTGGCTGAGCATACGAATTCCACCACGACATTGCCCCATTAAGTAGTGTACTCGTAGCAAACTTAACCTTGCTATCCTCCGGGCAATTACATAGCAGAAACACGGATTCGATTTTCTTGAACCATCTAACCATGGCAGTTGCCCCTTCAGTACCCTTGAACTTAGTGGGATCTCCACTTTTAAAATCCTTATACGAACAAATTCTAACCCCGGACCCTCCTGCAATGCCTGCAGCAGCAAGATGTCTAGCGGCCTCGGCAGTAGCAGCCTCAAAGAACAACCGCCACCGATGCTCTCTCAGTCCTTAATGCATTGGCTATGCTATCGTTCACATACTTCTGCATAGCCGCTTGAGTCAATTCAGGTGTGGCTTTCTTTGGCGCCATTGCTCTTCAAAACCATAAGATGAAACAATTATGAGAAATCGTAAGTAGAAACAACATTACACATATATATCCACAACCACAACATGCATAATATAAATGAAATCACAACTGAACAACCACGAAATATCACAAATATAATCACAACACACGTGGATAATATACATGAAAATTTCGGCCTACGTGGACCGATATCATAGATAGTAAAACCATTCCTACATAGTAGAGTCAACACTTGATACATTTGTTTGTACAACAACCAAAATACAACAAGTTCTTTAAACTATGTCACACACCTTGTGACTAGGATAATAGTAATAAAAACTATACATGATAAAAGTCTACACTAGGCACCTCCTGGTGCTCCGCCAGCTCGATCCTGTAGATCTCGAATCTGTGTAGCCAAACTAGCAACCAAACCCCTCAACTCGCTAATCTGACCCTGTGCAGTAACAATGCTCTCACGAGCTAATGCCAACTCCTGAGCCTGACGCTGAAGTTCATCCTGTGCCATCTCGGCTCTATCATATAACTCAGGCATCTTCTGCCTCAACTCAACAATATGCTCCCGGTTCTCTAACTGTCTAGATTCTAAACCCTGGTGAGACATATCAATCGAAACCCTACCTATCACGAGGCCTTCAACCTCCTCCTCAATGGTCTCCACTCGGTCCAATGACAGTTCCTCCAACTATCCTAACATCCTATCTATCTGTATCTGTTGGCTATCTATACGTGCCCCTAATGTCTCGTGGAAGGTCGTCTAGCAGCAGACCTTTGAGCTCTCACCTATCTCGAACCTAGCGGTGGTTCGGCTCAGAGGATGTTGCAGGGATGTCAAAATGTGCATGCTTTTTGAGCGGCAAGTCCAATGTAGGTATAAGATCCCTAAGATAGTATGATGAAGATGATGATGATAACAGTAGTGATGGTGGGTGAATCGGGCTATGTGTAGGGCTAACAGGTGGTGTAGGTGCGACTTCGCCCTCCTCAAAGGGTTCGGTCTCGGTGTCAGTCACTATAAGTGGTAGATCTGAAGTAGAGCCAATAGAAGATAAAACTACAGTGGTGTGTGATAAGGCATCGTTCATGTTGGTGTCGGATGAGACATCCTCCATGTTCGTGTCAGATGATATAGGGATAGTGTCGGAATCTGAAGACATCTCTGTGACAACCGATGTGAAATAAAAGTAAATAACTCGAATAAAATGTATATGAATCCGCATGAAAAGTGAATATGCACCCATGATGAAATGATGAGATGCTATGATGATGTAGTTATAGTCTAGGGTCAATGATGCAACCTAGTTCTCTATAACTGAAGCTCTGATACCAATCTGTCACACCCCCAAATTACCTGTTTTGCAGCGGAATGAAATTCCTGGGGGTTGACTGTCATAGCATCACAATCACAGTTATATTGAATGACCTAAAGTGTCGTTTTATAAACACATCGTTTGATATTTATTTAAAACATCCAGAGTTACAAGATAGGTCCCAAAAGTTGATAAAGTTTGCGGAAATATGTTCATTACAAGTCCAAACGATGTTTTGAAATGCCATAATATACAATGAGACGCGTCGACGCCGCGACTCTATGAGGGTTCCTTATTCGTGCCATGATGCGAATGTCTTAGTTACCTGAAAATACATTGCTAAAACGGTCAACAATAATGTTGGTGAGAAATCATAGGTTTATGAAAATGTTTTATACGACTACACAAGTATTGACCATGTATGACAATCATGCCACATAAAAATGTTACAATTGCTATAAGTCCATGACACCGAAACTAGACTGATCATGATGTTCGCCCCAACAGAGTGTTTGCCAAACAACTCAAATAATGATATTAAATGAAATGCATCCGTTTAACCAGTTGGAATCCACCAACCCGGATGGAGGAGTCACCCTCGATAGATCTATCCACTCACCCTCACTTCTATGAAATTAACGGTTCATGTTATATAATGGGGACATTCAATTGGCATGAGGTAACTTAAGCAATGTAATGAATTTGATATACTTGGTATCGTAATAAAAATGATGTGCAATGTATTCTCCCCCGTAGGTTTGAAAATAAGTATAAATGTATACAACGGGGCTATGAAAACTCACTTGATGAATTGATGCGATGACAAAAGTGAGTACACCGAAATGTAGCGTGAATCTCAAAACTTGACCTATTATGAATGATATGATACGTAATAAGTTATGATGTAATGTTATGCATGCAATTCGGATGATATCTATACCACTTATGAATTTTTGAAAAATAATACTTTTCGTCGAAAATAATCTTTTAACGTCTTGACCATTTCTAAATTACTCCACATGTATTTACGTTGAAATGATATCCGACGATATTCATTTAGTGATTTATTATGAAATTATAACTTTTCGTCGTAAAATAATGTTGTTGAAATTTTCATGAAAGTGACTAAACGGCCTCGAAAAGCTAGTCGTAAAATGGTGCACGTCGAGCGTTAGGAAACGAACTCAACGGTTTTGGGAAGCTTGTATCATTATCTCAAAGTTTTAGTACATGAGTTTCCATCCTAGAGGTCTCGAACATAAAGAAAAATATAGGTTAAATATGGTACTTGTGTCCCAAAATATAGTTTAAGGGTGGTTTTCGGCAAAGTTTAAGTAACCGTATTTAATTCATTACAACTCCGCTAGACAAACGGTCGGACATTTTGGAAAATATGCCTGGCGAACTTACTTTTACTAGAAGACATCACTTTATATAAAGTTCTACATCAATGTTAAAAACAACCTTCAACATGGTTACTTGTTGCCGTAATACTTGTCTATTAGAAATTTAATAGTTTTTCTTATACAATAAAGTTACGACAACTTTTTGTAAACGTGTATAATTTAATCGTTACAAATCCGTTTTCTATGTTTTATATGTCCTTAGCTTTGTATCAAAGTATACTAATATATTTTTGATAAGTCGACACAATTTATTACGCCTAAGCCTCATTTTTTTGACTCGACACAATTTATTACGCCTAAGCCTCATTTTCTAAATATCTACGCCAAATATTTTTACTTACTATCGAATTTTACAGATTTCGAAAATAAGGACAGACCCTTTAGAAAACTTGTCGAAATGAGTTTTTCTCGCGCCAAACCTATTCTAACCAATTCAAAAAAACTCCGAAGCTATTCTAATCCTACCATACACCTTCTTAGGGTGTCATGGGTTCCTAGACATCACCAAGAGTGATATATTACAAGGAGTAATTATAGGATGACATAAATATATATAACTCTTAAAAACAATGAAAAAGTGGTATAAACATCATATGACTTGCATGTTTTCTCAAGCTTAATGAAATGAACATAAAAATGAATATGAAATATGATCATGAATATGGGATGCTTACTAGTAAACTTGATGAGGTTATTAGAACAAAGGATTTTTCCTAATCACCCAAGGTTTTTATTTCACAACCTTAATCAAGAGTGATACTAGAGTGTATAAAACTTGTCTTGAAAATATTTTGATGATCCCTTCTTTGATCCTTGTGGTTGCCAGTTCTAGCAAGAGGAGAGGTTTTGATTTTTCACCTTGGATATTATGAGTTGTAGGTGTACATTATGAGTATAATACAATATTTAGAGTAGATATTTTGCAAATACACATGACTCACCCCCCCTTGTGTCGACAAGGGGGTATTAGTCATCACTTTAATACTTTTTTTTTTAATTATGTATAAGTATAATTAAATGTAAGTTAATTGAAGACATGTGGTAACTTGAATACACATTTGAGTATTTAGGATAGCGTTAGCTAAAAATAACTTTTAACGGGTCAAGATCAAATATATTGAGGTCATAAAAATACATTTCTTGCATAATTTGAATGAAATAATGATTATCGTATAGTATTTAAGAAAACCGTCGTAATTATATAAATATAACAATTTATATACAAAATAAATTTAAAACACTGGGTAAACTCATAATATTATTTTATAATCTTAATATAAGTATAAAAATATATCGGGATAATTTTTGGAAGTATCGGATCAACTGTTCAAAATAATTATTTACGCGATAGCGTTTATTTAATATGAAATTATACGTTTAATGTAATATGCAAAACCATGCATGAACTAATATGATGATAATGATGCTAATGATATGTAGACTAAACCTAGTCTATATGGAATGTCCTTGATGATTGTTCATGAATTCACAACTAAACCATTAAGGTTACGCGAATTTGATACTCGTAAACCTAGTTTACGATAAACGATAAATGGTGAAGCATGAGTAATGTTTTGAAAAATGACCTGAAAATACGAGTTGTCACATACACTATCACCGAATACATAATCTCTGTAACCCATAATTGCCCCAAAGTGGTCGTTCCTAAATCTAACAGTCCCGATGAATTTATTCACAAAGTTCTTGAGCCGTGAGCGATCTCCAGTCATATGCTTTGAACAGCTTGAGTCCAAATACCACAGAACGATTTGTACGACCTGCAGTTGAACACAGACAAGTATGGATGACTGGATAATTTGGATCCCCATGTGAGAATGGGTTCCACTTGGTTAGTGAATGAGATTGGAACACCCACATCAGTAATAGAAGCTATGACATCATTAGTGGTGGAAGCAAGACTAGTAGAAGCACTAGGCCTATGTGAAGTATGACTACTTCTTAAGGGGATGATCCTACCAGTAGGTTTCCATTCCTTAGTGGGCATAGATCTATACCTTTTAGGGCAAAATTCATTAACTTTGAATATGCGGCCAGTGGGTTTCCATTGATAACCCACATTATTGAATTTTCTCCTTGTAGGTTTCCAATAATTACTAACCTTTTTCCAAATTGGCTTCCTGACATCCTTAACTTGTTTAGCATTTTTTATATTTTCGACTGGAGATTTAACAACATTTTTCAACTCATTCACAACACATTCATGATAAATACCATAAACCAAACATTCATTACATGTTTTGCAAATAGTAGCAGAATTCGAATTAATTACAGTACACTTGTAGCTAATTGATTCCTCCCGAACTACCCATCTTTTATTTCTCCGTCACACTTATCAACCGCTTGTGAACGGTCAACCGTAACAGATGATAAAAGGGCGACAGCCCGGGAGAGAATGTGCTAGTTTTACCAAGGATTAAAATATCCTTGGATCGTTTATGTCCTGGTGAGGCGTGATATCCTGAATACAATGACTTGTGATTTGTTGAAAATAATATAGTATAGAAAGATCAGGAATCTGATTGACTAACACTAGGAATGTGAATAGTAATAGCTTTGTCACATCTACGTCAATAAAAACGTACAATCAGAAACCTAGAAATCTAAAAGATATACAAACGTACGTTTAACTTAGATTAAACGTAAACGTGTAAAAACAAAACGATTATAACTATAGTAGGGATTTGCATGTCTTAGCGACTTAAATGCAAATTAAGAAAATTAAAAAGTTAAAATCTATTAAATAAACGCTATCACTATTCTTACAAATCGATGAACGTTTATGATTTATAAAACAAAATAACTTAAATAAACTATCTTAACTAAAACGAAAACTTGAATTACTTAAAAACGTTGTTTAAAATGGAAACGAGCGTTATTTACGAAAATTACGCTGGAGCGCAAGATAAAACGTAAAATTTATGAAATAAAAGTCCTACAAGTGTAAAACTAATTTTATTACCTACTATATGATAAAAGAAAATTTTAGAAAAAAGAATTATATTTTCTAGACTTTTATATTTTTTATTATGAATTAATTAAGTTTTTACACTAATTAAATTATTAAAAATACTAAAACTATTTGGAAAAATCTGAAACTTTTTGTAAAAATACTTTATACTATCACAAATTTATAAAAAATACAAACACTGAAAAAGCTAGCTCGAATAAGCTAGTAATAAGCTAAATAAACTTAATAAGCTATATAAGGCAAAACGTATATAAGAGAGTTATTGTGTAAAGGAATAACAGAAAAAGTCCCAAGGGCGCATGGCATCCAGGTACACACTAAACATTCTCATAAGGGGGAGGTCTCGTGTTCGAGCCTGCCTACCCCTTTTTGCCAAACATTTTATTTTTTTGATTTTCTTTTTACAAAACTACTTATTTAGCTAAAATATGGAACTTTAATAAAGACAACTTTTTCAAAACTTGGAAATAAGCTCTGTGGGAGCTTATTTCCACAACAGTTGGCTAAATAAGCCATAAGCTTCCACATAGAAGCTAGCACTTGTACTTAAAGCTTGTTTTGGGCTTTTCTGTTTATAGGACTAGTATATACACAGATAATATATAAATTTATCAAAAATGAAAGTTTAAAACTAAGAAATAAGCAAATTATGGGCTTATGACTTATTCAGTTGAGCTTTTGGGGCTCACAGTGAAGTCATAAGCTCATAATTAGCTTGAAAAAGCTATAAAGGGGTGAAACAAAAGTATATATATATATGCACAAGTATAATAAGTGAGATTATACAAGCATGTGCACTGGAAATAAGCCAATAAGCTCATATAAGCAAATAAGCTGTTCCGGGACATGCACCCCAAACACCCCTGCAACTAATAAAATGGGCAATTTAAGCTGATGAAATAAGCTCAAAAAGCCAAAGTGAAAATTGTAATAGCAAGGCATGCTGGTTGGCTTTCCAAAAAGCCCAAGCTCACCTAGTGGGTCCACTAGTGAGCTTGTAGGAAGCTTATGAAAAGTCTCCCATTTCACTGTTTTGACTCAGTGATTGCTGAGTAAAATGGGACACACAAAGAACTGTATGCCCTTATTAATAAGCTGCAATGAAAAAATTAAATAAAGGATCAAAGAGTTGAGTGGATAAGCTTTTCAAAAAACTAAAACACACAAGCTCTAGATCACTAGTGAGGTAGGTGTGAGCTTGTGGAAATGGTGCAAATGGACTGCATAAGCAGTTCATTGTTATGAATGAGCAAACATACAAGCTTCAACATTACTTATCAAATAAGCTCATGAGAGCTCAACCAACACTGAGACATTGAGTATGAATAGATAGCCTAACAAGAAGCTAAAATTCACAAGCTCAAGCTTGGTGGGGAACTTTTCATGAGCTATGGAAACCAACTCCACTTCCACTGTTTGCTTCAGTGGAAGGAGTTAAATGGAACAAAATAAGGAGTTCAATTAAGCTATCTAAATAAACTAAAATCTGAAAAATAAGCAGACACATAAAGACTAGACCACAAAGGCTACATAAAGAAGCCAAATGCACAAGCTAGGGTCAAGTCATGAAGCTTATGCAAGCTCATGAACTTGACACCATAACTGTGGTGCAGGGATATTTAATGCAGACAAAGACTGAAAATAAGCTAGAAATTAAGTACTTAAAAAGCTGAGAAATGACAAACTAGTATTTTTATATTTTAATTAAGCAGCTATATTTTTATATTCCAAAAGGATTAAGACTAAAACTTAACACTGAGTCCTACACAAAATTATACATTTTATTCAAAAACGACTATATGAAAATTTGACTTTTTCAATTTATGATCAAAGTTGACTTAGATCAACTTTGATCTGAATCTAATGATCAAATAAGATGTATTAAACAACAAGAACATGAATTTAACACAGATAAATAACATTTAAACACTATTGTGGAATTTGGACTTGTGAAATTCAATCAGTGATCACTTAAGGATCAAGGTTGTTGATTCTTGACTTTTACATGAATGAATAATAGACTTATGAAATTGTCAGATCATAAGGAACTCCATTCATCATATAACAACCACAATTAACACCCTAGACTCAAGTTATCACCTGTGAATCAGCAAACACCAAACATACCTTAAACAATATGAAATTTGGATTTCCAAAACATAAGACTGATAAAGACCATAAATTCAAATCCAAACATCATAATAACATTTAATTAGACCATTTGAACATAAATCTCAAATACACAAGCAGATAATACAAAGATGTCAAATTTGCAATAAGTACTGTATGATTTCAATTTTTAAGAACAAGCAAATCTAATGAACAAACTAGTAATATTAAACTCTAATAACATTATACAACAATAAATAAACATGATTAAACAGAAAATTAACAAAAAAAATAACAATAAGAAC
The DNA here is from genome assembly GCA_910596185.1 of Chrysanthemum makinoi. Taxonomy (NCBI): domain Eukaryota; kingdom Viridiplantae; phylum Streptophyta; class Magnoliopsida; order Asterales; family Asteraceae; genus Chrysanthemum; species Chrysanthemum makinoi. Next base: position 111,418,490 of record OU343224.1, on the reverse strand, counting down.
AACAAAATCACTACTACCTCATTTTCATAGTGAAAAATGAAGTATTAAGCAACTCTGAAAACTTACACATAAACATACAAGTTTAAACTATAAAAACACTTAATAACTGCTAATGAACATAAAAACATAACATTAAAGTAAAGAAGATACATGAACAGTAATATGCTAAAAATTATGAAAATGCTTACAAGTGGTATTCAGTTGAGAACTAAGGGCCAAGGCCAAGTAACACATCCTGAAGCTTCCCAAGAAGCACTACAACCCAGGACCATACAAGATGTATCAAGCTCCAATCTCCTTTGTCTTCCAAACTGATTTTTGTATTTTCTTGATTTTTCATTGATTTTTGTAATTTAAAAGATCATAGCTGTTTTTAGGTTTCTAAAAGCTTTAAGGCTTTGTCAGGAGCCTATATTGCCTATTGAGTCCATTAAACAACCATAACTAACAACAGTAAGGTAAATGACTTTGAAATTTAAAGGCATTAAACTAAGAACATGAAATTTAAAGATGGAATCCATTAAAACTGTAAATAAAGTTTTATTAAACTTGTTTAGGGTTCAATACAACTCTGAAAGCAATAAAAGACATTAATGTAAAGAAAACAGTAAATGACATGATAAAAAACTACATGACTATGGCTTAAGGCCAAAAGTGAAAGTTCCTCTGCTCCTCTTCTCTCTTTTATAATCTTTGAACTCCTTGGAGACCAAGAATTGAATCCCAACACATCCTGACCTTTGGTTTGGTCAAATTCATCTCAAACGTACATATGGCATTTTGGCGCCAAAAACGAAATTGGTAACTTGAGGCAGTTGTATTTTAATTAAGGAATTTTGGGAGGTAGTATGAGGTGGAGGGACAAGGAAAATGGGGTTTTAGCCAAGTTGGGGTGATTTAGCAAGAAAACAGAGGCAGTTGATAAGATTTGTAGGGAAAAAGTGTGGGAAAGGCATTAAATGCAAAGGTAGGGTGGTGTAAGGTGAAGGAGGGGCAGTATGTGAGCTGTGGAGACAGGTGGAGGGGGGAGGTGGCACAAAAACCACCCTGGTTTTGGGATTACAGGGGTGAAGGAGAAGGTGCTACAGTATCACTGGTTTGGGCGCGGGGTTTAACCATTTGACCGGTTTTTATATTAAAGGGGTTGGGCTTATGCTGGGCTTGGATATTGGATTGGCTGGGATTTGGGTTGGATAATACAATAAGGGTCCGGATTGTTTTATTAGTACAAAGCCCAAGGACCAAAAGTGTAAATCTGCCAAACTTGAGGGACTGATCCTGTCAACATTCCAAACTTCTTTTAAGGGGCTAAACCTGCCAATAATATAAACACAAGGACCAAAAGTATATATTTATTGTATTTTAAAACTTTAAGGACCTTAAATGTAATTTTTGGATTTTGAGGGACTAAACTTGTAAATTTCCCAAAAGTTATCAATATGTTCCAAATTTTCAATTATGCATAGTACAAGGGTATTATTTGTAAAATTCCAAGTTTAGAATACCCAAGGACCATTTTTGCCAATTTTGTAACTTGAGGGGTAAAAGTTGCCATTTTGTGAAAACTTTCATCCAGGGATCATTTGTGAATATTTTTGGATTCCCAAGGACTTAAGTTAACTTTTCTATCATTTAAAACATTTAGGGACTAGTTTTGACAATTTGTGTAACTCCAGGGACTGAAAACGACAATTGTTGTGAAATTGATCATTTTTCACTTGTTTTTCAATCTTTTGTACCTGAATCACATAAAAACACATTTAAATGATATTTATAACATTTTGTGAGTCATTTGTGTGTTTTTGGTTGTTTTTGTGGGTTTAAACAGTATAAAATATATGTGTATTTAGACACATATCAAATCCCCCACACTAAACTATTGCTAGTCCCTAGCAATCTTTTATTTAAAACTTAATGGATTTGAAAAACTCTTTACCAAAAGCCATCACTTCTGGAGTAGCAAAATGTTTCAGTTCAAGTAAGAACCTTGGTACACTGATAACCAAATGATTTATAGGCAAATCATAAACCATATAACGGATTTGATTTGTCTTTACCAGAAGCCGTACCCTTCTGGACTAGCCAACTCTTAGATAAATTATTAGAATTATCTTTGGTGAGCTGATTACCAATTATGGATTTCCAACTGCCTTTACCACAAGCCATAAACTTGCGGGCTAGCCAACTCTTTACTAATTAGGATATGGTGAGTTGAACACCATACAATTTTGGGCAAATTGCAAGCCATAAACGGATTTGAGATATCTTTACCAAGAGCCATTTGCTCCTGGATTAGCCAATCCTTATGTGGGTTAGACATGGTGGACTGATTACCATTTGTTGTGTTTAGTACATAGTACTTCCACTAAATAAAAAAATTTTAAAATTTGGCCATTTTGGGGGAAAAAGGGACTAAAAGGGTACATTTATGATCAAATTCGCCAGAATTTCCCCCACACTTAGAAATGAATATTGTCCTCAATATTCAAAGTACCGGCTATTATGCCGAAACTTAGAACGTAAAAAGATAACATTACTAGCCAAGTGTAGAAACACAACAATTATTCTCTTTTTTAATATTTACAATTTTCTCAACGTTTTATAAATCTATGTACGAAATGTGGGGCACACCCCTACACTTAGGTGGTAGAAAGGGGGTAAGAAAAGTTAAAATGTTTTGACGAGAAATTGGAGTGGGGTTCACTCACAGAATTATGAAGATAAAGGTAGGGAGAATTTTTTTTTTTTTTTTTTTTAACTTTTATATATATATACAAAGAAATGGCTAAAAAGGAAACCTAAATGAGATTTTTAATACATGATACTGATTTAAACCTAATCTATCACATTCCAGGAATTATACTAAGCACAAGAAATCATTTTTTAGTGTAAACATGGTGTTTAGCCAAAATTTAGACCTAGGAATATCAAGATTTAGGAAAATTGACATCAAATGCAAATCAAAGCACAGATAGATTTCAACCATAAAATCTTTTTGTATTTTATATTGTTTATATGAAATGAAGTATATGTAATTTACATACAAGGATAGGTATTTCAACAAAGTACAAAATACAAGTCATAATACGTAGCACAGCCTCCCCGGCAGCGGCGCCAAAATTTGATTCCTCCCGAACTACCCATCTTTTATTTCTCCGTCACACTTATCAACCGCTTGTGAACGGTCAACCGTAACAGATGATAAAAGGGCGACAGCCCGGGAGAGAATGTGCTAGTTTTACCAAGGATTAAAATATCCTTGGATCGTTTATGTCCTGGTGAGGCGTGATATCCTGAATACAATGACTTGTGATTTGTTGAAAATAATATAGTATAGAAAGATCAAGAATCTGATTGACTAACACTAGGAATGTGAATAGTAATAGCTCTGTCACAGCTACGTCAATAAAAACGTACAATCAGAAACCTAGAAATCTAAAAGATATACAAACGTACGTTTAACTTAGATTAAACGTAAACGTGTAAAAACAAAACGATTATAACTATAGTAGGGATTTGCATGTCTTAGCGACTTAAATGCAAATTAAGAAAATTAAAAAGTTAAAATCTATTAAATAAACGCTATCACTATTCTTACAAATCGATGAACGTTTATGATTTATAAAACAAAATAACTTAAATAAACTATCTTAACTAAAACGAAAACTTGAATTACTTAAAAACGTTGTTTAAAATGGAAACGAGCGTTATTTACGAAAATTACGCTGGAGCGCAAGATAAAACGTAAAATTTATGAAATAAAAGTCCTACAAGTGTAAAACTAATTTTATTACCTACTATATGATAAAAGAAAATTTTAGAAAAAAGAATTATATTTTTTAGACTTTTATATTTTTTATTATGAATTAATTAAGTTTTTACACTAATTAAATTATTAAAAATACTAAAACTATTTGGAAAAATCTGAAACTTTTTGTAAAAATACTTTATACTATCACAAATTTATAAAAAATACAAACACTGAAAAAGCTAGCTCGAATAAGCTAGTAATAAGCTAAATAAACTTAATAAGCTATATAAGGCAAAACGTATATAAGAGAGTTATTGTGTAAAGGAATAACAGAAAAAGTCCCAAGGGCGCATGGCATCCAGGTACACACTAAACACTCTCATAAGGGGGAGGTCTCAGGTTCGAGCCTGCCTACCCCCTTTTTGCCAAACATTTTATTTTTTTGATTTTCTTTTTACAAAACTACGTATTTAGCTAAAATATGGAACTTTAATAAAGACAACTTTTTCAAAACTTGGAAATAAGCTCTGTGGGAGCTTATTTCCACAACAGTTGGCTAAATAAGCCATAAGCTTCCACATAGAAGCTAGCACTTGTACTTAAAGCTTGTTTTGGGCTTTTCTGTTTATAGGACTAGTATATACACAGATAATATATAAATTTATCAAAAATGAAAGTTTAAAACTAAGAAATAAGCAAATTATGGGCTTATGACTTATTCAGTTGAGCTTTTGGGGCTCACAGTGAAGTCATAAGCTCATAATTAGCTTGAAAAAGCTATAAAGGGGTGAAACAAAAGTATATATATATATATGCACAAGTATAATAAGTGAGATTATACAAGCATGTGCACTGGAAATAAGCCAATAAGCTCATATAAGCAAATAAGCTGTTCCAGGGACATGCAGTCCCAAACACCCCCTGCAACTAATAAAATGGGCAATTTAAGCTGATGAAATAAGCTCAAAAAGCCAAAGTGAAAATTGTAATAGCAAGGCATGCTGGTTGGCTTTCCAAAAAGCCCAAGCTCACCTAGTGGGGTCCACTAGTGAGCTTGTAGGAAGCTTATGAAAAGTCTCCCATTTCACTGTTTTGACTCAGTGATTGCTGAGTAAAATGGGACACACAAAAAGAACTGTATGCAGCCCTTATTAATAAGCTGCAATGAAAAAATTAAATAAAGGATCAAAGAGTTGAGTGGATAAGCTTTTCAAAAAACTAAAACACACAAGCTCTAGATCACTAGTGAGGTAGGTGTGAGCTTGTGGAAATGGTGCAAATGGACTGCATAAGCAGTTCATTGTTATGAATGAGGAAACATACAAGCTTCAACATTACTTATCAAATAAGCTCATGAGAGCTCAACCAACACTGAGACATTGAGTATGAATAGATAGCCTAACAAGAAGCTAAAATTCACAAGCTCAAGCTTGGTGGGGAACTTTTCATGAGCTATGGAAACCAACTCCACTTCCACTGTTTGCTTCAGTGGAAGGAGTTAAATGGAACAAAATAAGGAGTTCAATTAAGCTATCTAAATAAACTAAAAACTGAAAAATAAGCAGACACATAAAGACTAGACCACAAAGGCTACATAAAGAAGCCAAATGCACAAGCTAGGGTCAAGTCATGAAGCTTATGCAAGCTCATGAACTTGACACCTAAACTGTGGTGCAGGGCATATTTAACAGACAAAGACTGAAAATAAGCTAGAAATTAAGTACTTAAAAAGCTGAGAAATGACAAACTAGTATTTTTATATTTTAATTAAGCAGCTATATTTTTATATTCCAAAAGGATTAAGACTAAAACTTAACACTGAGTCCTACACAAAATTATACATTTTATTCAAAAACGACTATATGAAAATTTGACTTTTTCAATTTATGATCAAAGTTGACTTAGATCAACTTTGATCTGAATCTAATGATCAAATAAGATGTATTAAACAACAAGAACATGAATTTAACACAGATAAATAACATTTAAACACTATTGTGGAATTTGGACTTGTGAAATTCAATCAATGATCACTTAAGGATCAAGGTTGTTGATTCTTGACTTTTACATGAATGAATAATAGACTTATGAAATTGTCAGATCATAAGGAACTCCATTCATCATATAACAACCACAATTAACACCCTAGACTCAAGTTATCACCTGTGAATCAGCAAACACCAAACATACCTTAAACAATATGAAATTTGGATTTCCAAAACATAAGACTGATAAAGACCATAAATTCAAATCCAAACATCATAATAACATTTAATTAGACCATTTGAACATAAATCTCAAATACACAAGCAGATAATACAAAGATGTCAAATTTGCAATAAGTACTGTATGATTTCAATTTTTAAGAACAAGCAAATCTAATGAACAAACTAGTAATATTAAACTCTAATAACATTATACAACAATAAATAAACATGATTAAACAGAAAATTAACAAAAAATAACAATAAGAACAACAAAATCACTACTACCTCATTTTCATAGTGAAAAATGAAGTATTAAGCAACTCTGAAAACTTACACATAAACATACAAGTTTAAACTATAAAAACACTTAATAACTGCTAATGAACATAAAAACATAACATTAAAGTAAAGAAGATACATGAACAGTAATATGCTAAAAATTATGAAAATGCTTACAAGTGGTATTCAGTTGAGAACTAAGGGCCAAGGCCAAGTAACACATCCTGAAGCTTCCCAAGAAGCACTACAACCCAGGACCATACAAGATGTATCAAGCTCCAATCTCCTTTGTCTTCCAAACTGATTTTTGTATTTTCTTGATTTTTCATTGATTTTTGTAATTTAAAAGATCATAGCTGTTTTTAGGTTTCTAAAAGCTTTAAGGCTTTGTCAGGAGCCTATATTGCCTATTGAGTCCATTAAACAACCATAATTAACAACAGTAAGGTAAATGACTTTGAAATTTAAAGGCATTAAACTAAGAACATGAAATTTAAAGATGGAATCCATTAAAACTGTAAATAAAGTTTTATTAAACTTGTTTAGGGTTCAATACAACTCTGAAAGCAATAAAAGACATTAATGTAAAGAAAACAGTAAATGACATGATAAAAAACTACATGACTATGGCTTAAGGCCAAAAGTGAAAGTTCCTCTGCTCCTCTTCTCTCTTTTATAATCTTTGAACTCCTTGGAGACCAATAATTGAATCCCAACACATCCTGACCTTTGGTTTGGTCAAATTCATCTCAAACGTACATATGGCATTTTGGCGCCAAAAACGAAATTGGTAACTTGAGGCAGTTGTATTTTAATTAAGGAATTTTGGGAGGTAGTATGAGGTGGAGGGACAAGGAAAATGGGGTTTTAGCCAAGTTGGGGTGATTTAGCAAGAAAACAGAGGCAGTTGATAAGATTTGTAGGGAAAAAGTGTGGGAAAGGCATTAAATGCAAAGGTAGGGTGGTGTAAGGTGAAGGAGGGGCAGTATGTGAGCTGTGGAGACAGGTGGAGGGGGAAGGTGGCACAAAACCACCCCTGGTTTTGGGATTACAAGGGTGAAGGAGAAGGTGCTACAGTATCACTGGTTTGGGCGCGGGGTTTGACCATTTGACCGGTTTTTATATTAAAGGGGTTGGGCTTATGCTGGGCTTGGATATTGGATTGGCTGGGATTTGGGTTGGATAATACAATAAGGGTCCGGATTGTTTTATTAGTACAAAGCCCAAGGACCAAAAGTGTAAATCTGCCAAACTTGAGGGACTGATCCTGTCAACATTCCAAACTTCTTTTAAGGGGCTAAACCTGCCAATAATATAAACACAAGGACCAAAAGTATATATTTATTGTATTTTAAAACTTTAAGGACCTTAAATGTAATTTTTGGATTTTGAGGGACTAAACTTGTAAATTTCCCAAAAGTTATCAATATGTTCCAAATTTTCAATTATGCATAGTACAAGGGTATTATTTGTAAAATTCCAAGTTTAGAATACCCAAGGACCATTTTTGCCAATTTTGTAACTTGAGGGGTAAAAGTTGCCATTTTGTGAAAACTTTCATCCAGGGATCATTTGTGAATATTTTTGGATTCCCAAGGACTTAAGTTAACTTTTCTATCATTTAAAACATTTAGGGACTAGTTTTGACAATTTGTGTAACTCCAGGGACTGAAAACGACAATTGTTGTGAAATTGATCATTTTTCACTTGTTTTTCAATCTTTTGTACCTGAATCACATAAAAACACATTTAAATGATATTTATAACATTTTGTGAGTCATTTGTGTGTTTTTGGTTATTTTTGTGGGTTTAAACAGTATAAAATATATGTGTATTTAGACACATATCACTAATACTAGAATCAACACGATTCGTCTTATTCAACCCAAACTTATTGTTCCTAGGGTGGTCTTCTACTTTCTTCCCTTGATCACTCTTGGCTCGTGAGGTCCTGTCTTGCTTCGTATTTCCTGGAGGCTTTGACCTGCTTACCTTAGTGTCACTGATTACTCCTGTAGAAGGAACAATGGGAATATTAGTTGGTTTCACTACTTTCTGCATTCCTGGTTTAGAAGTGCTGGGATCTGGGATTATAGGAGGCACATCAAAGGTCACATGCTTGACTTTAGGCATAGAACAAGGCATAACTACACTATATTTCCTAGTACCAGATTTAGGACATATTTCTATTAAACATTCTAAGAGTACTTGAGATCGTTTGGCATATAAGCATGCATGCCCAACCGCATTATCAAGTGGTTTCTCTATCTTATCCTCTTCTACAATCTCACGGAGACATTCTAGACTATCCTTAAGGTACAAAAAATATGTTTGACATGCAAGTTCATTATTCCTAAGATGAGGGGGAATATACTTTACAGACATAGTATATTTAGTACAAGCAGTCACCTTTGGTGCAACATTCTCACTACTGGTGATTGGCATTTTCCCTTTTACCTGACTATTCAGATTCTCAATTTCTTTTTGCAAAGAAGTTATCTTTTCATTGTTCTTGTCACAAGTGACCTTAATTGATTCATATAACTCTTTGAAATGTAGTTTAACCTTTTCATTTTCTGCTAGAAAACATTCGTTTTCATGTTGTAATACATTAATGATGTTTTGAAGATGAGAATTCTGAGAACCTAAAGGAGAAGGCATATGGGAGCCAGTCACTTCATTCTTTTCACCTTTCAGATGGGAAATTTGGGCTTTCAACCTTTTTATCGTGTTACAATGAGCTTGAATTTGTTCATCACGTTTGTTTATTTCAAAAACTGCATCAAACTTAGGAGCATCCGAAGATGTCTTGGCATTTGAGGTTTTAACATTTTCTTTAAGATGTTGATATTTTAATTGTAAATCAAGATATTCAACTTCCAATTTAGAAAAATGTCTAACCATGTTATCATGAATCATGATCATCCCTTTCGATTTTCTCATGCAATTTTGAATTCTTAGTCTCAAGCTCAATGACACAATCTTGGGAGACTTTCAAAGCAACAGATAATTCATGAAATTGAGAAGCAGTAATGGAGTAATTTGTAACAGTGTAAAACACATCTTGAGCAATACATGTAGAAATCAAATTATCATTTAGGATATGAAGATTCTTTCTCTCAATCTCATTACTTTTGAGCTCAAATTCATAATCTTTAACCTCGTTTTCCATTTCATTAAACATCCTTTTCATTTCCTTAATCTCTATAACTATGGCCTTTTGAAGACTCTCAAATTGTTCTTTTAGTTGTTTAAAGAAAGGCATGACCTCAGTTAAATAACATTCGTTTGTTTGCTCAAAGCCCCTTTCCCCTTCAGTGATTCCTGTTGGAGTGATTCTCTTCTTACATGTTTTCTCAAAATCAACGAATAATTGGTAAACTACATATAAGCTGACTAAGGTTTTGCTTTGAGTGGGAAGAGTTCTAGGAACTAAATGCATTGGTGTATTTAATGGATACACAGTAGCTGGAGGCAATTTCATAAGGGGAGGATTCTTTTCAACAAGTTCACCAGTTTTTTTCTTATCCATATCTTTCTTCCAAAATACTTGTTCAGGGGTTAATTGAGTATGGGGTCTAAACTTGTTGAAGGCTATCCAGTTTTCCTTAGCATAATTGGGGGTTTTAAATGTTATATTATGCTCTACACACCAAGGATCTTTTAGTTTCTTTTCCATTTTCTCTCTAGAGGTATCTTCTAATTCCATATCCTCTTCAGTGCTTTCTACACAAGTAGGCTTTTGTTTAGGGTTAAGGATTTCATTACCATCATAGATCACCTTTTGAGCAGCTTTTGCTTTCTTACCATACTCAGGATTAGGTTCCTCTACAAGGCTAGTACTATGCTCGTCGCTTAACACTCTGTGCTTAGTGATCATGTGAGCAGTCTGAATGGTGTTACCTTGTATATACAACTTGTTTTCAAGTTTGTTTTTCAAAGTTTTTAGGTTGGAAAAATCATTTAAAAGTTTTGATTCCTTAGCATTGAATTCATGTTTAAGCACTTTTACATTTTCTTGAAGTTCTTGCTTTTGCTTAACAGTTTTATTAAGTTTTTCTTGTAAGGAATTTAACTCTTGTTTTAATATTTCTTCCCTAAAATTACTTTTTCTGATAAATGTACGCATTTGGTTATCCATCTCCTGCTCACGGGTAGTCAATTCAAATTTTGCACGCTATTCATATATAGCCACTTGTTCTTTATAGGCATTAAGTTTAGTGGTCATGGAATCATCAGGTGCATATTCAGTGTATTCATCAAATACATAGTCATCATTGATAGCAGAAGATGCATCACTTGGTACAATTATACTTTCATCTTGCTTCACATATTGATCATATGGGACAACATTGCTATTACCCATATTTCAATATCTGATTCACTGATTTCCGTTGATTGTACTTTGTTGTGAATCTTTTGCACATCAACCACATCATATAGTTTTAATACCTCTAATATGATGGATTCCTTGGAGGGACTGGCTTGTTGAGTTGGAGAGACCATTGGAGTGATATTAGCCATAAAGATGGTTTGTGCCGTTGGTTCATCATCAACATCAGAATCGAATGCATCACAGTCTGCAACTTGAAAGACATTGGGATTGTTCTGAGCCACACCATGTACTGGTTGTTCATCCACATCTGCATCATAAGTCTTGGAAATTCCCTCAACAAGAAACAACAACTCTTCCTCATCCAACACTGCTCTATTGTCTTGAGCTTGCACCAGTAGCATCTTATCCCTGAAGTACTATGCATTATGTGGACGTTTTAGTTGAGTGTAGTTCCTAGCAATGTGTCCTTCCCCTCCACAGTTGTAACACTTGATTGGCTTCCCTTGACCCTGAACCGCAATCTTTGCTCGATTCTGATTACCCACATAACCAGCTCAAGCTCCCACATTCCCATAACTAGTACCAACACCTACATTCCCTTATTCATTATGTGGAAGACAAGTATTCTGCCTTCCTTGCATGTTTTGCACTACAACCCTTCCATCTTTAACCGTAGCATGATTGTGTAGATTAGATGCAGTTCTGAGATGATTGTTGGTGTGGGGAGTGAGGTTTAAGTTTTGCTTAACCATTAGAGCCAATTGATTTGCAAAGTGTTCCATGAACATGTTCGATGGCTTATAACCAGAATCCAGAATAAGCTTGTGATTATGATCCCCAGTGGGTATAACTTGTGATGCTTTCGTACTTATCCCCACATTTGTGAAGAATGCAGTTGAATCATTTGAAGAGCTTGCAGCAGTAGCATTCGTATTGAACTTTTCCATGATCATACATTCAAAGGCAGCATGCTTCTCATGTTGGAGTAAACAATCATACAGTTGCTCATAATTGGTGTGCCTCAGTCCTTTGTTCAATTTGACAGCAGTGACAAATTTGTGCCATTCAGGATTCATGTTGTTCACGAACTTGGAATTGAGCTGGATATTTAGCATTGTCATCTTGATATTCCTCATATCATTCACAAGCTTGTGGAATCTCACATGATATTCAGTAACACTTTCCCCTGGGTTCATTTTAAAATTCTCAAAGTCATCATACATCTGAGACTCTCTATCTTCCTTAGTTAGTTCCGAACCAGAGAGAAGCATCTTGACATTATCCCAGACAACCTTGGCTTCAGTGTTGTGATTGATCAGCTTGTAAATGTCTTTTGACAAACCCTGAAGTATGATGTTTGATGCTCTAATGTCAGCATCATATCTCTTCTTCTCCTTATCATCAAGCTCGTCATACATTCTTGGTCTATCCAACCCTAACACAACATTTCCATCAGTTCCAGTTTCGAGAATATCCTTGGTAGTTCCAATTTGAAATGGTCCTTCATCAATTGACTTAAGGATGTTGTGGAAAACTAGAAGGGGGGGGGGTTGAATAGTTTTGCCGATTTTACTTTAGTTTCAAAAACTTTTAGATTCGTCAATATGTGAGATCTTATGGATGTAGAGAAAGTATAGATCTAATGATAAAGCAAGTAAATAAAGTAAAGCGAAGGGAAAGAAAAGACACAACCGATATATAGTGGTTCGGCTACAAGGACACCTTCCTTGCCCTACTCCACTCCCCGAGTCACCTACTCGAGAGTTCAAGCACTATGTCAACAAACTCCTTCACTTGGAGGAGAAGCCTTCACAACGTCGCTTACACTTTTTCCGGTACAAAGCTAAATACCGAGTCCGTAGCACGGTGGACCAAACCAACACAACTATTACACAACAAATATATGAAATGTCTAATACAAGATCTTTGCTACAGAAATCTTGCGGAGTGACAAATCAATCAAGGACCCTTGCTTGGATGACTTGTAGAATGCACGTGATCTCGCCTTAGAGAAGGACCTATATGAGGATCACAAATAGAAAGAAAGAAGAACAACAATCTAGATCAAGTGATCTATATATTAGAAGAGAATGAGAGTGTATGAGAGATTTAGTAAGAAGAGGGGGTGAGTTAGAATGAAGAAATGGCTCTCTATTTATAGGCAAAATTCTTCACTGTTCCCCGGATCCCACGGATCCCTTCCACTTGGGATCCGTCTAGTGTAATCCTAGGGATCCGTGGAACGCTCCTTTTTGCCTATGGGTTTTTTGGTTATGGGTCATGGGTTATGGGTTGGTCCATGGGTTTTCTTTAGATTCAATGTATCTAAGTATACATTGTATCTAGTCTACTTGGGTATGGGTTAAGATCCATGGGTTATGGTCCATGGGTTATGGTTTTTACCCATCCTAATAAACTATTACAACAAAAGCTTAATTATTACATTTTTGTATTTAAATGGCTATTTGTAAATGCTTTACAAAAATAACATGTATCCTTAAAATTATTGTTAAGATAACATTATGTTTGTTATCAACAAAACACAAAGAGTTCGCAAAATATTAATAAACGTTTTTACGGTTTATTTGTATTAACAATCTCCCCCTTTTTGTTGATGACAAAACATAATGTTATGATGAGTAAAACTTAAGAATAGATGTAAGTTTTGAAAGCCTCTAAGTTTTACTTCTTCTCCCCCTTTTTGTCGAAACAAAAAGTTGACCCTTGGAAGAAATAAACATACAAGTGTGGAAAAATTAGTCCACGTAATGCTAACTCCCCCTTGACGGTAGTTCCCCCTTGTTTGGGGCGTCAAGTGAAGAAAAATAAGAATCCTACAAAAAGAAATGTTAGTAACATGCTTAAATAATCTTGTGAATGCCGAGAATCAAGATTGGGAGCCAAGGTATGTAAACAAGGCCTTGTAATAAAACAACAAAGTGTAGTGGTGTTTATGCCAACTACAAGCATGTAAAAATAAGAAAAAGACTTGTTCTTGAAAATGACTTAAAAAAAATACTAAAAGTAGAAAATAGTAGTAGTGATTCCTTCCATGGTTGCATAAGGTTATGGATGGAGGTTTTGATGAGTGATGGTATTGATGCGATCAAGGATGAGGTTGAGTATGAAACGCATTTCTTCCCTAACTTCTATTGCGATTTCCCTAGTGGATTGGCAATGTTCACAATGTAAATGATGTGGGTAATGAGTGCATAAGTTTTCCGGGTTGTTTTGATTTGAGTTATGCGGAAGTTGTGGTGGAAAAATAGGAAAATATGGATCAACATCCGGAATATTTGTAAATGGTGGTGGAAAATAACCTAGATGTTCTTGTAATGTGATGGGAGCTAATGGTGGTGATGTTTCAAGATCTTGAAAGATAGTATTTGGAGATGTGGGTGGTGTTGAAAAGACTAATTCTTTTTGTTTAGGTTGTTTAGATCTTGTTGGAGTCTTAAGGAGTTCCAAAAGAGTGACTTTAGGTGGTGATGAAGTTGGTGTACTTGTTGGTGATGAGGGAGGTGCTATAATGGAAGCATCTTGTGGTGAATTATTTGTTAAGGATGACCCATTTGAGGTTGGTTTTGCTAAACAACAAGATCGGATACTAATCCGTGCGGATATCCTAGAGTTTGATTGTGGTATTTTGGATGGTGGTAGCACAAAGGTTTGGATATCATGAAGATGATTGTTTGTACTAAGTGATTCATCTAAAGGACTTTTGGAAGACATGGTGTATTGTGTATGTGAGGATGAGATGGATTATGCAAGCATTTTGGGAGTTCTATATATAGAAAAACAAAGCATTGTAATGAATGCTTGACCAAAATGTGGATTAAAATCTAATGATTAGATATGAATTCAAGGCATGTGATCATGAGAACACAATCATTAAAGAGCATACTCCAAAAATGAAATAGATGAAGATTTTTCATCAAAAATAGACAAAATAGAAGGTGAAAACAGCTTCTGTTTCACGGATCCCACGGATCCTTCCCTTGAGGGATCCGTCCAGCATGAAGGCTGGGATCCGTGGGTCTGGTGATCCAGGCAGCACAAAAGTGAAAACATTTTGTCTATTGTGTGCCTATATGCAAACTATTTGGAGTTACGGTTATCTCGACTCCTAAAAAGAAAACGAAAAAGAAACTAGAAGTAGAAAAGCATCCTATTGAGATAACCCGAAAACACATAGTTAGTACATGAGTACGTAATTTTGTGTTATCAATGCTCCTAATTCATTGTTGCTTAAATGAATGTACCCGAAAACACATATTAGTTGTGTGTCCCCTTTAGCATTCAAAAGACATGAGATGCAATGAAAACGGGTTTTTACTTTGTATTAATAATGAAAAGGCGATTTGTCCTAGTCGTGAGAAATTGCTTTTGTGAAATTGATACGGGAATGTATCATCTTTTTAAAGAACATTTTGAAAAGAGATTTTCTTTGAAAATGTGTATTAACTAAGAAAGCTATAAGTGGAAAACTTATCTTGGGTTTTGAAAATTCACGTATTGTTTGTGAGTTGTGCATGAAATAGAAATCCTAGACTCAGAAAGAAGAAGGCTAGTGTTTACATACCTTGTAGAGTCAAATAAGTTACGACGTTTGTTCCATTAGACCAAGGCCAAGACGAAGTAGGTTGAATTGTTCCCGCTTCAACGGTTTGGTGAGGACGTCGGCTATGTTGTCTTCAGATGCTACCTTCTCAATAGAGATGTTCCCTTTTTGAACATTGTCTCTTAGGAAGTGATGACGAATCTCTATATGCTTTGTGCGAGAATGCAATACCGGATTCTTGCTCAAGTCGATGGCACCTTTGTTGTCACATAGGATGGCTATGTCGCTTAGATGGATGTCGTAGTCTACTAACGCTTGTTTCATCCATAGTACTTGTTGGCATGCTTTGCCGGCGGAGACGTACTCGGCTTCGGTTGTTGATATTGCAAGTGCCGTTTGTTTCTTAGAAAACTAAGATGTTAAACAATATCCCATAAAAGTACATACCCCACTTGTACTTTTTCTATCAACGTAATCACCTGCATGGTCAGAATCTGCATATACAATTGTTTCTACTCCCGTGCCCTTAGGATACCATAATCCTAATTGTGTTGTACCCTTAATATATCTAAATATCCTTTTACGGCTTCTAGGTGTGATGTTTTAGGGTCTTCTTGAAACCTAGCACATAAGCAAACACTAAACATGATATTCGGCCTACTTGCCATGAGGTAGAGAAGGCTACCTATCATGCCACGATATTTAGTATTATCTACGGATTCTCCGTCTTCATCTTTTGTGAGTTTGGTGTCGGATGACATTGGAGTCCTAATTGGTTTTGACTCTTCTAGACCGAATTTCTTTAACATCTCCTTGATGTATTTAGATTGATTGAAGAAGATACCATCTTCTACTTGTTTTATTTGTAGACCAAGAAAGAAACTAAGTTCTCCCATCATACTCATCTCGAACTCGTCATGCATGATTTTAGAGAAATCATCACACAGGTCTTGACAAGTGGATCCGAATATAATATCATTTACATATATTTGTACTATGATTATATGTGACTCTCTTTTCTTAGTAAAAAGTGTGTTGTCAACTAACCCCATGGTATAGTTGTGTTTAACTAGAAATGACTTGAGTCTATCATACCAAGCTTTTGGAGCTTGTTTAAGACCGTAAAGGGCTTTCTTTAATTTATACACATGTTTGGGTTTGTCAAAATCAATGAAGCCCGGAGGTTGAGCTACATATACTTCTTCATTTATGAAACCATTTAGAAAAGCGCTTTTGACATCCATTTGATAAAGCTTTAGATCATTAGCACAAGCATACGCAAGAAGTATTCTTATAGACTCTAATCTAGCCACGGGGCGTAGGTCTCATCAAAGTCTATTCCCTCTTGTTGGTTATACCCTTGAGCAACGAGTCTAGCCTTGTTCCTAGACACTACTTCGTTTGCATCTAATTTGTTTTTATAAACCCATTTGGTTCCTATTATGGTTTGATTACTAGGTGGAGGGACAAGTGTCCAAACATCATTAGAAACAAATTGATTTAGTTCTTCTTGCATAGCCATTACCCAACTCTCATCTTTTATGGCTTCTTGTGTATTCTTAGGTTCTAAGGTTGAAACGAAACAAAACAAGCTACTTTGGTTTTGAACTTGAGACCTTAATGTTCGTTCGTTTAGTTTTCCTATGACTTTATCTACGGGGTGATCTTTGGACTCTTTAATGTTTATTATTTCATCACTTAGAGGTTCTTCTTCTTCACTTATCTTTTTCTTTATTACTATAGCTTCACTTTCTATAATCTCGTCATCGACAAGAGGTGGAGAGGGTTTGGGTGGACTTTCATCAAATTTTATATTTAATGACTCTTCTACCTTCATTGTTTCTTTGTTTAATATGACGTAAGCTTTGCTATTTGGCGAGTAACCTAAAAAGATACATTCGGTTGATTTAGGATCAAATTTTGTAAGGTAATATTTAGTGTTAAGAATAAAACATTTACTACCAAAGACTCTAAAGTGATTTAACGTAGGCTTTTTGCCTCGAAGTAACTCATCTGGAGTTTTTCCTAAGATTGGTCTAATTAAGACTCGATTGAGTATATACGTCGAAGTATCAACGGCATTACACCAAAACTTTTGAAGTATGGATTGTTCATTAAGCATGGTTCGACTCATTTCTTGTAGGGTTCTATTCTTTCTTTCTACTACCCCATTCGATTGTGGAGTGCGTGGAGCCGAGAAGTTGTGAGTAATACCATTAGCGTCACAAAAGCTTCGAATTGCACTTCATTATCGAATTCCCTACCATGATCCGTCCTAATAGACACTATGGGACTTCCTAGTTGTCTTTGGATCTTTTTGCTTAATATTTCAAAATAATTAAAGGTTTCCGTTTTGTTCTTTAAGAATTTTGTCCATGTATACCTAGAATAGTCATCCACTATGACCAAAGTATAGTAGTTGCCTCCATAACTTTGGATAGCGGATGGACCAAATAAATCCATATGTAGTAATTCTAGACACCTAGTTGTAGACACCATATTTTTAGCTTTATGACTAGAATGAGCTTGTTTTCCTACATTACAAGCATCACAAAAGTGATGTTCATATTTCAACTTAGGTAGATCTCTTACTAGATCTTTAGATGATAGCGATTGAAGAAGTCGCATGTTGGCGTGACCCAATCTTCGATGCCATAAGGTCGAAGTATCATCCATAGAGGTAAGACATAGTTTGTCTTTAGGTTCATTACTGATTTTAATGACATAGACTCCATGTTTCCTAATTCCTCTTCCTATGGTTATGCCATTTTTTAGTATCTTACTACCGGTTTCGGTAAAAGTACATTGCACTTTTTATCACATATTTGTCCTATACTTAAGAGATTAAAGTTTAGGTTTTCTACGTGACACACATCGTTAATGGTTAGAGATTTGTTAGAGATCGTACCTTTACCGATGATTCTACTTTTGCTATTTTCAAACACCACATTACCTCCATTGAAGGAATCATATGTGGAGAATAGATCCCTATTGCCGGTCATGTGCCTCGTGCACCCGCTATCCTTGACCCATTCATCGGGGTCTAGGTCTACCTTTAAGCACACCTAAAACAATAATAAACTCAAAAGTTTGGTCCCCATTTGTTCATGGGTCCATTAGTGTTAAACATTCCATTCATGTTAGACATGTATGGATAAGATGAGTATGCATTCCATGGAGCAAAGTTTTGAAAAGGAAAACCGTTTTGCATGTTTGGATTCCATCCCATTTGATGGTTACTTTTCGGGTAAATGTTATTAGGTCTCCTAAATGAATTAGGTTTTGAAAATGATGGAGCTTTGTTTCTTGCAAAAGTAGGATTATATTTTGGAGGTGGTTGTCTAGTGGTGACATGAGTTGGTTTCTTCCTCTTAACTATAACAAACTCAGTTCTAGATGAAGAAGCTACGTTATTGCTACTGTTTGCTACAGCAGATCCACGGATCCCTTTCTGTACACTAGCCGGTTCCCTTTTTAGGGGATCCGTGGGATCCGCCACAACAGTGGCTGGTTTTTCTAGTTCCTTAACAAATCTTGTTTCTTTACTTTCACTAGTTGATGAATCAAGTTGTTGACTACCTAGACCCTTTTGATTATTACCGGTTTTAACGCCATCGAGTATTGTATCTAAAGTGTTCGTACTCATTCTAGCAATTTTAGAATCTATGTGATCCACTAGTGTTTGATGTTGAACGCAAAGTTCACATTCACCACTTGCTATTTTACCCTTTTCTAAACGTTTTAGTTTTGCTTTTAATTCTATGACTTCTTTATCTAAACGTTGATTTTGACTCTTTAAAAGCTTGTTTTGTTAACTAGTTTTAAGCTAATATTGCATAGTTTATCATATTCATTATGCAATGAGTCGTCATCAACTGATGAGCTACTATAGTATTCGTGACATACCTCGTCATTTGCCATGAGACAAATTTCTTCGTCCTCCTCGTTGCTCATTCCCCACGTGCCGCTCACGAACGGCTTTTGATCATCCCGTTTGGGACACTTACTAATAAAGTGGTTTGGGTCCCCACATTTAAAGCAAGTACGATCATCCTTTGGCTTCTCGTCCTCTTTGCTTTTCCGAAAACCTTTCTTATCGTCATACGGTTGTTTGACGTATCTTCCCTTTCTTCTAAAGAACTTTTTAAATTCCCTTACGCCATAGCGTACTCTTCGTCGTCACTACTCGAAGAGGAGTTCTCCTCATCGGCGAAGCCTTTTGGCTTTAAGGGCAAGAGATTTGTGTTTCTCTTTCACCTTTGAGGCTTCGGAATCTTTAGCAAGGACAAGCTCGTAGACTTTTATGTTGCCTATGAGTTCATCGAGGGTGAGGATTGTCAAATCTTTTGACTCTTCGATCGCCGTTACCTTGGATCTCCACTTCGACGGAAGTTCCCTTAGATATCTCCTAACATGGTTACGGCTAGAAAAAGATTCATCAAGTGCTTGTAAATATGTAATAATAGTATTAAAGTTAGCAAATGAATGATCTATAGTTTCCTCATCCGATATTGAAAATTGTTCATATTCTTGAACAAATAAATCAATTTTATTATTTTTAACTTGTTGGTTGCCTTGATGAGTTACAACTAAAGAATTCCAAATTTCTTTAGAGGTTTTAAGCATAGAAATTCTTTCGAATTCCTTTTTCGGTAAATCATTATATAAAACCATTTTTGCTTCACTATTTTTAGAAAGCTTTTTCTTCATTTCATCGTTTAGTTTATCATGAGGTATGTGAACTAAATTTCCTTTATCATCATTTGAGGTAGCCTCAGAATCACCTTCAACAATAATGTACCAAAGATCAATATCTTTAGACTTCACATATGTTTCGAATCTATTTTTCCAATATATAAAACCATTAGTTTCAAGTAGTGGTGGTCGTTGCATAGATTGCCCGTCCTTATAATTTTCGAACCCATAGTGATCGAAAAGTTTTTAAAATACAATTTTATTTTAAAACTTTTATAAACTTAGCTCTTGATAACAATTGTGGAAAACTAGAAGGGGGGGGGGGGTTGAATAGTTTTGCCGATTTTACTTTAGCTTCAAAAACTTTTAGATTCGTCAATATGTGAGATCTTATGGATGTAGAGAAAGTATAGATCTAATGATAAAGCAAGTAATTAAAGTAAAGCTAAGGAAAGAAAAGACACAACCGATGTATAGTGGTTCGGCTACAAGGACACCTTCCTTGCCCTACTCCACTCCCCGAGTCCTCTACTCGAGAGTTCAAGCACTATGTCAACAAACTCCTTCACTTGGCGGAGAAGCCTTCACAACGTTGCTTACACTTTTTCCGGTACAAAGCTAAATACCGAGTCAGTAGCACGGTGGACCAAACCAACACAACTATTACACAACAAATATGTGAGATATCTAATACAAGATCTTTGCTACAGAAATCTTGCGGAGTGAAAAATGAATCAAGGACCCCTTGCTTGGATGACTTGTAGAATGCTCGTGATCTCGCCTTAGAGAAGGACCTATATGAGGATCACAAATAGAAAGAAAGAAGAACAACTCTCTAGATCAAGTGATCTATATGTTAGAAGAGAATGAGAGTGTATGAGAGATTTAGTAAGAAGAGATGGTGAGTTAGAATGAAGAAATGGCTCTCTATTTATAGGCAAAATTCTTCACTGTTCCCCGGATCCCACGGATCCCTTCCACTTGGGATCTGTCTAGTGTAATCCTAGGGATCCGTGGAACGCTCCTCTTTGCCTTTGGGTTTTTTGGTTATGGGTCATGGGTTATGGGTTGGTTCATGGGTTTTCTTTAGATTCAATGTATCTAAGTATACATTGTATCTTGTCTACTTGGGTATGGGTTAAGATCCATGGGTTATGGTTTTTACCCATCCTAATAAACTATTACAACAAAAGCTTAATTATTACATTTTTGTATTTAAATGGCTATATGTAAATGTTTTACAAAAATAACATGTATCCTTAAAATTATACTTAAGATAACATTATGTTTGTTATCAACAAAACACAAAGAGATCGCAAAATATTAATAAACATTTTTACGGTTTATTTGTATTAACAGATGTTAACCCCATTCTATTTTCCTAAGCAATACAATATGATTCTTTGAGCCCAAGAGTCATAATTGGTTCTATCAAGCATGGGAGGACGAGTATCGGATCCTGCAGCTTGAACGTCATCAGCAACGGAAGAAGTGATTGAAGACATGATTCCTAAGTACACGGGATTTTACTACTCTTTGATTAAACCAGGAAATAGATTCTTTCACGGGATTTTACTAAATCAAGAGAAAACCGTAAAACGTATCACGAAGAAATGACAAGTCTCAAGAGACAAATCGTTTAACACAAATCGCATAACTGACAAATCACTTAACACAAATCGCTTCAACAAACTGCTGTATCAAACCGCTTAGAGTCAAACCGCTTAACACAAATCGCTTCATGTCAAATCGCTTGAATCAAACCGCTGTATCAAACCGCTTAGCACAAATCGCAGAAGACAAACTGCTTCATTCAAAACACTTATATCAAAACGCTTAGACCAAACCGCTTATCTTGACAAACCTCAAGTGAACACAAGTACTTCCACTACTTTGTCCTTTTTGTCTCTTTGTCTCAACACTCAAACTGCTTAGGGATCAAATCGCATAAAAGTTGATCAACTCGCATATACAAACCGCATAGTACAAGTATCAAACCGCATAAAATTTCTGATCAAATCGCATGAAACAGGCGACAAACCGCATACAAGAATAGTATCCGAGACTCAAACCGCTTCAATGAAACTTATCAAAAACCAAACTTTTCAATCCAAAAACAGTCCAACCACCATGATTCAAGCCTTCCAAACCAAAACCTAAACAGTTATGATGATTCTAAACACAAAAGTACTATCAAAATTCAAACTTTAACACTAAAAATGATCAAAATGATGAAAAACTACTCAAAACTCATTCAAACTCAAAAACTTATGAAAACCACTTAAGAATCCAAGAAAATGTAAGGTAGATGACCAAACCATGGCTCTTGATACAAAATGTAACATATTGGTTTTCACAAACACACAATCAATAACACATGAGATTCGAATGAGATGAGTTTTAGAGAGAGAAAGTGAAGAGAGATGGGAACTTCTAGTGAGATAAAGAAAAATGTATATTGAAAGCTCCAACCCTTTTCCTTGCTAGGCAAAGGGTATTTATAGTGTGTTACATGAAACGTCTCCTATGGGTTGTGGATCAGGTATACTGATAAGGATTTAAAACGTACACTTTTAAGAGGTCATTTAAGCCCTTAATTGCCCACTTTTATATCCGTTACAACTTAATTTCGTTCCTTTTCACTTTTTAGGTCTCTTGGAAGCAAAATGGTGGAATGATGCATATTTGGACGAAAAGGAGTGAATACTTGAAGAAAATAGCTAAGTCAAGATCAAAGACACTCAAGCTGCTGAATTAGAAGCTGACGGCGTCACAATTAAAGGGCGACGCCGTCCCTCTATACGTAATTAAATTTGTGACGGCTTAGTAGACGTTTTGCTGAATTACACCTGACGGTGTCAGGCTTTGAAGAGGAAGGGCGTCACAAAGACTTTTCATCCCAGACGGCCTAGATCCAGTTGCAGATGACGTCACTACTGAAGCCCGACAGCGTCACAACCACAACGTGATGCCGTCCCAACTATTACTTGGCCAAGACGAAACTGTTGGGAATTATGTGAAGTACGAATTATGCTATTGTTACTGCTGAATGGATTCTGCCGAAGGGTATGGATTCTGCTGAAGACATAGTTCTGCTGAAGTTTAGTTTGTTTCTGCGGAAGTTATTATTCCGTGTTTAGTTTATTTAGTTTGGATATACATGAGCTTTATTAGGAAGTGATTGTGTATATCTTATTTAGTTTTATGATTATATGTTTCTTGAGAAACGGTTTAGGGTTTTGTTTAGGGTTCCTTGTCTATAAAAGGAAACGAATAGAATGAATTATGTACGTGTGTTTAAACAAGTTTTAATATAACGATCCATAGAGGATCAAAGAAGTTCTTAGTTATCAGTGTTTCATACTTGTATTTATATTCCGCTACGTAATACAAGTTGTAGAGATTTTTTTTTAGTTTGTTTGTGATTACACAAGCAATACTAACGATCTACGAAGCTCAAGATCTATTAAGGTCTATTAGTTTTCAACAAGTGGTATCAAAGCAGTGTTAGAGTCTCTACTGATACTAAGGACAGGTTTTTCTAAAACACCAATACATCCAATACATAACTCACTATGCCTGGATCAGACGTTGATGCTGAAATCACCAACAACCATAACACCACCCATCTGCAACATCTTAGTCTCTCCAACAACAATGCTAAGTTTCCTTACCTAAAGAGGGAGGAGTATGACCTTTGGGCAATGAAAATGCAGAACTGGATCTCCAACATTGATTGGAATCTATGGAGATAGTGTCAAGGGAAATAGTTTGAAGAAAACTACCATCGATGCCGGTAAGATGACTCATGTTTCTCCCAAAACTGCCAAGAGTTACCGCAGTTCAGAGAGAAACCAAGGTTAGAACCATTCTTCTTCAAGCTATTCCTGAAGATCACTTAAGTGATTTTCACTTTGTGGAAGATGCCAAGGACATATGGTTAGCTATTAAGGCTAAGTTCGGTGGGAATGAGGTGTTGGAATCACTCCTAAACAGTATTTCAAGTATTTATATTTCATATGTAATAGGTAGCTTTATTATGGCCTTTATGTTTGTTTAAGGTCAAGCTTATGTAGAAGGTCCATAAGCTTAGGCCCAAGCCCA
Source organism: Chrysanthemum makinoi (assembly GCA_910596185.1). Lineage (NCBI taxonomy): Eukaryota > Viridiplantae > Streptophyta > Magnoliopsida > Asterales > Asteraceae > Chrysanthemum > Chrysanthemum makinoi. The sequence continues at coordinate 111,394,557 of OU343224.1, read as the reverse complement.
ATAAGGAATAGGGAAGGAGAGGGAGTGTTGCCCTAGCTCCTTGCCTATATAAACCATGTAATAACCTTCATTTGAAGGTTGGTTGTTCAAGTTCTTTTCATTCACGCCTCTCTTTGCCTTAACCGCATTATTATACGTGTGTGTGTGTGATAACTTGTTCAATCGCCTCATCTCCTTTCTATATAACTTGTGTTGTAAAACTAGTGACCTAACAGTGGTATCAATCGCCAAATAGTTGGGTGTACTCGTTTGTTTTTGAAGTTTTGGTTTTGAGTCTTACGCATAAAGATAACGCAATCTTTGGTTATCTTAAAAACTCGTTTTTTACACTTTTTAATCCAAGATTCTTGTACTTTCAATGTTTTGAGGTGTTAAAATACTTGTTTTTGGCAAAAGTTTCAAACTTTACGCGTGGATTTACGTTTTTAAGCTTGTTTTTGTTCGTGGGTGTCGCTCTACGCGAACCCGTTTAGCGTTTTGGTACATCAAAATTCACACTTTTGTGTTCTTTTGGTACTATTGAAGCTATTCCATAACAAAAATCTGGTTTAGAAACACATTTGGGCAGAATCAAAGTTACGAGTAATCCTACGCGTATCAAAACCCTAATATTACGCGTAAGATTTTCCTTGGTTTGATCTTCATTTTCCCGGTTTATTCCGTGTTTTCTTACTTGGATAAGTCTGAAAATACGTCGACTTTGGATATCTTTTGCATCGTGAAGTGTAAAAGATCATTTGGGCAAAACCCTAAAATTACGCATAAGCATAAGCTTACGCGTAGAAATTCTACGCATAAGATTCACTTTACGCGTAAACTTAGTTCTACGCATAAGGAATCCTACGCCTAACTTTCTCTACCTAACTTTTGTCTACGCATAACTTTAGTGCTTTTATCCTACTTACGAGTAAGCTAAAACCTACGCGTAACTCCTCATTGTTACGCGTAACTTTTGGTGTTTTTACGCATAAGTGCTACTTGGTTCTTGTCTTTTCTAAGCCTAAGGACACTTCATCAACAAAGGTTCATTCGACTACAAAGATCCATTTTACCACACAAGTTTATCAACATGTCACAACCACCATACTCTAACTATTTCCCTTACACTTATCCTCAACGACAACAACAACTAAGTCCACAACATCAGCAATGGAATCAACAACAAGCAATTTATCAACAACAATTTAATCAACAACATACTCCACAACTTGCTGCAAATCCACAACCTCATATGGTTCAACCACCACCAAGTCCTCAAGTTCAACCGTACACAAATGAATTCAATCAACATCCATCAAGGAACACTATGAAGGAACCCACTTGGTTTGCAAAGATGTGTGAAGCTTTAAGCAGCCAACAATCAATTCATGAGGCTGGATCACTTGATAGACCTCCAATGCTCACTCTAGGAAACTACGATCAATGGGTGATAAGGTTCTTTAGGTTTTGTGATCTAAAGAAGCCACATGGAAAGTTCTTAAAGAAGGTTATCTTGGAAGGTCCATTTGAGATGCCTACTATCATTGTACCTGGAGATCCAAATGCCATTCCACCAAGAGATGAACAAACCAACATTGCTACTGTTGCAGATTTAAATCCCACAGAACTTCTACATTATGAAGCTGATGAACTTGCAATGGAATACATCCTCTTAGGATTACCAAACCCAATTCTTCGTAGTGTTGATGCTCAAAAGACTGCACAAAAAATGTGGGATCATATTCGTCTTATTATGGAAGGATCTGAGACTCAATCAAGGATTTGGAATCCAAAATTTACTTGGCTTATGAACACTTCATGATTGAACCTGGAGAAACACTAGAGTCTTATCATCACCGATTTTCAGACATCATCAATGATTTGGATAAACACAACATCATCATGCCAAGAATTGCAGTGAATACTAAGTTCCTAAGTAGTCTTGGTCCTGAATGGGAGAAGTATGTCATTTTTCTCCGTCAAGCGAAGAACATGCATCATTCTATCTACGGATTGTTGTACGATTACTTGAAACCTCATGAAAAGGAAGTTGATCGGGAAAGGATTCTCCGTGCTCAAATTGCTCCACCAACACATCCGGAAAATCAACAACAACTTGCCTTATATGCTCAAAACAGTTATTCTCCTCAACCAGCAACTCAACCACATGCTTCAAACACACCTTCACAGCAACAACCTCAACAAAATCAATTGGTTCCATACAGCAACAATGCTCAAGCATATGTCGGTGAAGCGACTGAGGAAACCGATCCGTTCGAAGCATTGCAACAAGGATTTGTGATGATTGCTAATGCTTTTGGCCGTTACACCAACAAATCCAACAATCGTATTCGTTCCTCATCTAACACACGGACTCAAGTTGTTGTGAACAATGGATGAGTTGAAGTTCAGAATCGTGGTTATGGTCGTCAGATGGGCGGTGGTCAAGGGTTTAATGATGTGGGTAGGAATAACAACAGAGCTCAAATGGTGGAACAGGGAAATGCTCAGAATGGGTTGAATGGTCTTCGATGCTACAACTGCAATGAGAAGGGACACCTGGCTAATGCATGCCCAAAGCCACGGACTAAGGGCAGTGCTTATTTCAAAGAGGCTCTTCTTTGGCTCTTAAGGATGAAGCTGGTGGAACTCTCACAGACAAAGAACAGAGCTTAATGGCAAATGCTGACTGGATGATGATATGGAGGACTTGCAGGCCAATGCAGCTGTTATGTTGATGGCTAATATGCAGGCGCTACACATGAGTGACACAAGCCCAGTATATGACACTGATGGCTTGTCTCAGGTACCCGAACAAACCATATTTATCTCTGATCTCATATTTCCGCCAACATCTGAATCCGGCAAGGCTCAGAATGTTCAAAATGAGTCGTCCACATCTCATTCCGACGATTTTCAACTAGACCCCGTAGTTATATTTGACGATCAAGATGACCAAACGGTTTCCCTTGGTAATCAAATTGACTCCGTGGTTATACTTGAGGATCTCAGTAATGATCATGTTGTGACTCACAATGAACATGCCGAACTTTTGCCTCATCCAGATTTTGCTCGTTTAATACAAGACCAACAAACCATAGTGGAAGAATGTCGTGCAATTAATCAGGACTTGAAAAGTAAAAATGCACTGTTAACAAAGGATTTTGAATGTTTACAAAAGCAACTCAACTTTTTCAAAACTCAAGAAAAACGTTGTAGGATCGTTATTTTATTGTGTTGATGATTCGGGTGGTCTTGGATGATCAAAATACATGTTTGCCATAGTTAGAGAGTTAGTAGAGAGAGAGGGTGTTCTTGTTAGAGAGTTACTCAAATGAAAGATTAGATTAAAATGAGAAGAAGCACCACCCCTTCCATGGATGGAAGGGGTATTTATAGTTACAAGAAATACGACCTCCTATCGGCCTGTGGATCAGGGATACAGTGGGTAAAGACCCGTCCTTCCTCCACGATGAAACACTACGCTAAACTAAACTAATAACTAACTAATAAACTGATAAATAACGTAAACAACGACAAATCTACGAGCTAACATATGCTAGACCATTATTGGGGTGACCGACTCTTTAACATGGAATTTTCTAATTCCTAACAATCTCCCCCTAAGGGAGGTCACCCCATGAAATATATTTTTGCTTCCTAGCATTCTATCTTTGACTTCGTTCTGGAGCTCGTAGACTTGAATTCTTCAATTTCTGCAATCTTTGTGCTTTTGTAGCGATTCATCAAAGTCCGCATTGATTTGTACTTTGAGTGGAGGTCTTTGAACTGATCCACATCTTTGATGATCTTTGAGCTTTCTTTGAGATCATCAGCCATAGTAAATCTCTAGATCACCCTTTATTGTGTTGCCATCATGTGAAGTTGTGACTTTCGGACCGACATGCTCACACTTTTGAATCATGACATCTTTCCATCAGAGTAGCGGAAGCCTTACTGGTTCAAGATATTTGCAGCAGCGCAGCACGAACAAGTATAGAAATATCTGAGCCAGGTTATGTAGATATGCACCAGTCATGATTTCTTCAAATTAAGTGTGGATGCTGTGAGCATGCGGCTTTATATTGACTCCTCAATTCGATCACCGCAACCGTCCAAATGTACCTACAAACAACTAGCAATAAAACACACGAAAGTGTCTTTGATCACTTTCGTTGAATTGAGGTACACGCCCACGGTTCCCCGTTGATCAGTACAAGTACTGCCTGTGATCGTAGGATTCGAAGAATCTCCTTGACGGGGTTTCGCAGTGTTCTAGCTGTTCTCAAACGGAACGTCTCAAAGAAGACAACACGGAGTGAGTGAACCAGCGAATTGAGATTCACTGATTGATGAAAAATGATTTGAAAAAACAATCGTGTATTGCTTAGAATAAAGAGTTTTGCAATACGACGAAGGTTTTATGAGAAAGATCAATTTTCAATCAAAACACTTTTTGTATTTGAAAATAGTACACAATCGACATGCTAGTGAAAAGAAGAGATTCGCACATCGACCGGTTTTTCTAAAAGTATTTTTCAATCAGAGATACTTTTTGAATTTTGATAACATAAGTACACATTCGACGTGCTAGAGAAAAGAAGGTTTGCACATCGAATGGTTTTTCCAAAAGTATTCGTCAATTCCAATCCTGGACCAAGGTTGATTCAAGAATGAATCTCCCCATCGTTTCTATCCAGTTGTCACAAGCTTGATCTTACGAGAAGATCTCACATGTCACCCACCAAGAGCTTGTTTGATGTTGGCTCTAGAAGGATTTCCATCTTCATCGTGAATATTTTCATATCACTCGGATGTTCTGGCAATACCACAAGGATAATGCGTAGGACTCTTAATATACACTTACTTTCCACATTGTGTAAAAAAGCAAGTCTTCAAGAATTTAGTGTCCTAACGAGATATTGTGGATGATCTCTTGGCTCTAGACTCAATTGTGCATATTTGGTTCCTGTGCCGGAGACTAGGGAGAGGGTCTCCTTCTTTAATATCAACAATCTCTAAGAGAAAGTCGATAGATTATGTCGGTTCCCCGTGAGAATGAAACAAGCCCTTTTAAGAGGAACTTGAGTAGTTTGGGAAGTTTAGTGCAGTGCGTCACTGGGTCCATGACGTCTTGTCTTCAATACCAGTGTTACCTTGGTAACAACCAGTAGCATAAGTATTGAACCCGGTTCTTGCCCTAAGGTTGAATTATTGGAGGGCTATTTCTTTTCACCCTTTTTCACAATCATTTCTTTTTCATTCTTCAACCCCTTCAGTGCTTACCGAGACTTTATAACTAGAACCTTGTTGGGTTTATTCCAGTACTAGCTTCGTCTCAGTCCGCACTCTTCCCATATTCTCATTTTTCTCCTTTTTTCAATATTCCTAAGGACTCTACACTATCTAGTGGATTGTCCCTGGGAAGATCCCTCCGGTTCTGGCGGATCGTGGGAACTAATACCTAACCTAACCATCCTTATAACACCATGCATAAAGTAAAATGGTCGGTCTTTTGGTACTGTTCATTCTTCCGTGAAACCAATTGAAAAATCATTTGGAAAAACAATCAAGGTACTTGTGATACGAGATCAAAGCATTTTGTACCCTAATAGTTTTGATCATTTAGAAAACCTCCCCCTCAACATGTGCGTATGATTTTGAAATTGTTTAGCACATGGAGGCAAGAGTTCTTTGAAATAATTTCTTTGAAATAATTTCTTGATCACAATTTCCATGGAAAAAGCCATTTGATTTTCTTTGGTAAATTCTCCCCCTCAATATGTGCATAGGATATTTGAAATCATTTTTATCACATAGAGGCAAGAGTTCTTTTGAAGCACATCCACGATTACAAAGGCCATTTAAGAAACCATTTGAAAACTCAATCAAGGTACATTATGTTAAAACATAAAAGTTTTTGTACCTCGATAGTTTATTTTCTTTTAAAATGCTCCCCCTCAATATATGCTTCGAGATTCGAAAGCGTTTAGCACATACGAGAGAGCAACCTGCACAATTGAATCAAAACGATCAACTTTTATCAAATTTCATTATTAAATCACAAATTCTCCCCCGATCAAAAATATCAAACCCTTTGAGATTTTGGATCCCAAGTGATTTAATAAGGTTTATAAAACATGGGAGAATATGTGGCCAAGTTTAAATACTCATCTTGTTTTTGGATAAATCCTCCTCCTCAACATGTGCATCGTGTATTTGAAATCGTTTGGCACATGGAGGCAGGAGTGCCTTTAAAGGACTAAAACCGATTCCATTAAAACAAATTTGAGATTTAAATCACGATCTCTCCCTTGATCAAAAAATTCAAACCAACTAGAATTTTGGATCCCGATTGATTTAAATCATTTAGAAAGTTTGAGGGAAAGACGTGGCAAGATTTAATTTTGAAAAAAATGGTAGATAAGGACCATATTTAGACATTAAAGATTGTTAGTGTCAGGTATGATTATTTTTAAGAGATCTTTTAGTAAAATAAAACAATTTCACAATCAAACAAGAACAGAAAAAATTTCATTTTGAAAGACCTTGATTCTAAAGAAAAATCATACCATGACATAACATTAAATCTTTAGATCACCACTTATATAGTACAAAGCGGAACTTTTGTGAAGAAATATCGTTTGAAAATATTTTATATTAAATCACTCTCCCCCTCAATCCATGACCGTAGTCGATAATTGAGTGACTCAAGTTTTGATAAAATGAAGTCCGGTGATTTTCAAAATTTAGTCCAATATATTTTCAAAACAACATTTTTCCATTTTTCAAAACAATTTAATTCAATTTACTCAAAAATTGTTTAAAAATGGTATCCTGCACAAAGATTAGTTAGGTGGTTGAGCCGCTTTTGTTGTTGTTACTGTAGGGTTTGGAAGAAAAACCGTCTGCAGATGCAGTGAGACTTCTTCTTACGTTGCATTTTGAATGCCAACTGAGGTCAAATTAAGCTCCGTTTCTTCAAACACTTAGAAGAAAACCATCTGCTGATGCAGTGAGACCTCTTACGTTGCATTTATGCCAACTCTCCATAGAAGTCCAATTAAGCTCCGTTTCTTCATTTGTCAACCTAAGATATTGTTACCCTTTCCTTTCGGCATCCAATCATATTCATCTGTGGGATCCGGATCGGGAACATTCTTATAACCAATATACCTGCATACATTAGTGAACACACATACAGATATATAGTGGTCGACATCACCCAAACAGTAATCGACTAATAAAAGTCAATGCAACATATCAATCAGATCATTTAAATGTATGGGAAAAAATGTGTTCATCAAACTCTAATTATCTAAACCTAACAATCATATCCTTGGCACCTAGTCCTTCAACATAGGTTAACATCATTTTTAATTAAGCATATTAGGATAATTAAGAAAGCTCGTTAGAAGATATAGATTTGAAAACATTCTCCCCCTCAACCAATAACTCATTTTATAAAAGATTTTAAAAGTGCTGAAGTCATTGATTGAGTTTCCAAATTTTATAAAAACTCTGAATCTGATTAATTTTAAGCAACTTATTTACCACCATTTTTGAAAACAACAAATATTTTTCTGAAGAATTTTAGACGGAAAAACATTTGTGTAGGAACAGCAGTCCTTCGACATACTTTCCTTGTTTTGTTTTTAGGATAAGTGCACGATATTTTGAAAATTGTTTAAGCGCAGCACTTTCCTTTCTTGAAGACCGGGTTGCTATCTGAAATAATAGCAAACCATGGTTTAAGTACGGGTTACAGTCTGAGGTAACTGCAAGCCATAATTTGACGCGCGGGTTACAGTCTGAAATAACTGTAAGCCATCATTTGAAGCCCGGGTTACAGTCTGAAATAACTGTAAGCCATTTTTTGAAGCGCGGGTTACAGTCTGAAATAACTGTAAGCCATTTTTTTTTTTTTTTTTTAGACATGTTTAGAAAGGAATATTTACACCTCCTGCTCGAACTTCATCTAAAGTCCCGTGCCATTATTGAATGACATTTCTAAGACCGTAGATGTTATCGATACCAGAAGACATGTCTTGAGAAAACAATGTTTTTGGTATTTTTCAATTTTCTGATTTTTATGGGCTTTTGAGGGTTTTATATTTTTCTATTTTGTTTTGTTGGTTTTATATTTTTGTATTTGATTTTTTGATAAATATTTACAAAGATAGAATAGATGATATAGTTAAAGAAGATGATGATACGAGTACCGAGATAAAGATATCGAACAGCCCCGTTGTAGAAGATAGAAGTCATCATCCCTAAAACTTTCACCACCAAAGCTTCCAAGACTCTTGAATCGAAGAGAGAAATTGAGCCACTTGAAAGTGAGACTTTGGCAGCTTCCCCCCAAACCGAAAATCCATGTGATGAGCAGATTCGAAGCTCTATTTCAAGCTTTCCTTAGCCAGGTGCACAGAGAAGCACACCATTATCATAAATCCCGCTGCTCCTTTTAAGAACGATAATCAAGGTTCTCCATTCGGGGTTATATCATCAAGAAGAAGAACAACAACGTTTCATCCCACTCTTTAAATTTCTTCTCAAATTTCATTACCACTGAAGTCTGAAGCAATCCATTCCAAAAGGTGTCAAGAGACCACTTCCCCCACGTAGTTGAATTGATGCAGTCAGTCTCTTTGTATAATGCTCAAGAACTCTCCCAAATACACATCATGAGGGGAATGAAAACACCTTCCCATGTTCACATTTTTCTTCCCTGATGATCGTGTATGAAGCTCAAGAACCGAAGTACACCAATACCCAAGAGCTCTCCCGAATACACATCATGAGGGAATGAAAACACCTCCCCATGTTCACATTTTTCTTCCCTGATGATCGTGTATGAAGCTCAAGTATCCCAAGTATACCAATACCCAAGGAAGGAATAACTGATAACATTGAAGAAGCAAGCCAAGTCACCAATTATCTCTGCGGATGACAATCTCTCGGATGTCAACTCGAATAAGTGATTATATCTCCGAATCATGATTAAGCCCTCAAGTGAAACAAATTGAGTGCCCCAATGTACACAATTCTCTCTTCCCCGATGATTGCGATAACATCGAGATCATCACACACCAGTGTACCTCTTTTATCTTCAGAAACTTTCATTTACATCACTTCCCCCACGACGTTGGATTAAGAACACTAAACGCTTTGATGAGTAAAACCTTGAGTTTCTCTGCGGTCATGACATTTGTTTTCCCGGGATATCTTCAATCACGTAGAAGTATTAAGCTCATCAAGTTTACTCACCATGAGTCAAACCTTGAGTTTCTCTGCGGTAATAACATTTGTCTTCCCGGGATATCTTCAGTTACTTAGAAGTATTAAGTTCATCAAGTTTACTCGCGTTTAGATGCGTGTCTCCTTCCCCCTTGACGGTTTTGACACTTCAGAATCAAAGAACTCTTTGAAAGCCTAAATACTAGAAATCTTTTGTTGAGAAGATCGCTTGAAGTCTCTGTGAGAATCAACATGCTAAATAATGTGAGCAAGTCTAATTGGGGATTAAATTCGACATATCACATTCCCCCAATTAGTGCTCTCCCCTAAACCGACAATCTTTATGATGAATGCTTGAATTAAGAAGAAGTCTTTGGATTATCAAATGCAACACGTCTTTAGTCTTCTAGCATGCTACAGAAAATGTAGAACCGACTGTAGACTCGACCTTCTTCAAGATTGTCCAGTTGGGGAATAGATAGTTAACATCTTCATTTCACCGAAAACACAAGACCATCACCAAAAAACATCCCAATTAACTTACATCTTGCAAATCCCCTTAATTAAGATCCCTCCCAATCAAACAAGAACAGAAAAATTTTCATCAAGGAAATCACAATCACCGCAGCGAACACACAAAATGGTAACACCAAGCAAACAATCACATCAAACAAGAATAGAAGGTTGTTCTGAATCATCATGTTAATGTGCACGTGAAGCATTAACCGGAAGCACTTTGTCAATAAACTCATATCGGCTTGTGAAGATGTCAACCAACGGCTCTTAGAAGAGAAAAACTCCATGTGAAGATGACCCGATAAGAAGAAGCTCGGTTCTTACATGAGTTTAGAGCCGTATGACCATTTATATTCTCAAATATCAATCAACAATGCAAAAATTCACACTTCTTCTCCCCTCAAGAATTGCATACGGAGATGCCATTCTTGATTAAACAAGTGAACATTATCCAAATGTAGTATATTCACACTTCTCCCGCATAAAATCAGCACAGGATGTCTCCATCGTCATTATAGTTGAGAAAGTGGAATCAGAAAACAATCAACAGCAGCCCGGTTCACTTGATGACTGAAAGAGCATGGAAAAAGTATGAAGCATGTTGATGAGAATGGTCATTAATAAGAAGATTTCTCTTCTTTCGAAGATAATGCGCTTGAAACGTACACATTTCTTTTCTTTGGAGTACGAGGCCTGAACTGATGTGAACAGACGTCATTATCTCTCTCTTTTCTGCTCTCTTAGCAAAACATGTAATCATCCCCATTATCATTCTGTAGGCTCTTTGTAGTGACAACTGATGGAGAAAAACCAATATGATGAATTTGACCCTGAAGTAAACTAACCCGAACTCGTGACTTAAACTTGCACATATGAAACAAAGAGCGGTGTCGAGACTTCATCCTCCATTGAATCTATAAGTACTCTATACTCTTCATCCAACCAACCATCAAGTATAAGACGTACATCACCTCTTGAAAATCCACAATTGAATGTGACACTGAGCACTACAACGTAACTCCTTAAAGTGATAGTTATTTTGAGATGATAAGAGCCCAATTCCCCCAAGTGGTAAAAGAAAAGGTAAAAGTCACCCAACAATAACTAGATTTCCAAGTCTTCGTTTTTGATAATAAGCTTGAACAAGGATCATGAAGCATCTTCATCCATCCATCCCCGATACCTTCAGATACTAAGTACACTTGCTCGTGTTATTTCACTTCAACCTCAAATAAATAATAGTGAATTAACCCCGTTGTCACATCTTCTGATTAAAAGCTCAAATCTAGCCTCTATTGACGTTTTAATTGAAATCTGATAATGGATTCATCCCGACCATGGTTTAATGAGCATAACCCCGTAAACTTTGAAGTAACCAAACCGCCATGACGAATATCCAAACACACATCCAATTCATGAAGTACACCCTTTTATCCCTTCTTCGAATTAGAAACCGTGGCACCAAAGATCAAAAGATCCAGAATTACACTTTCTCTTCTCCAAGATGGTTCCATCATTACGGGATTTTACAACTTTATGGTTTAAACCGAGAAATAGATTCTTTCGCGGGATTTTACAAAACCAAGAATAAACCGTAAGATAGATCCGGAAATGCACTTTACTAATACCAGGATGTTTCCATTGTCACGGGATTTTACAAGTCTATGATTTAAACCGAGAAATAGGTTCTTTCGCGGGATTTTACAAAATCAAGACAAAACCGTAAACAATGTCAGCTTGAATGTGTTACGACGACTTTGGTTTCAGAGAATATCTGTTTTAGGGGAACATGCAGCGGTTCATCAACTATCCAAAATCATCAACCATTCAATACAAACTTTGGTACACACATCATTCACGCAGTTTGTCGGCTATTATGGTGACCATATGGTGAAGTAAACCCGATATGCCAAACTTGATCATGAAGTAAAATTCCCCAGATTTGTTACTTAAACTTGTAATCATCCTTGTGAAAAAGAAACGGTGTACCCAATGTACAAAACCTCTTGACAAATCCTCAACTGCGTGAGACACCGAAGTGATAGCTACGTTGTGGGTTAAGCGAGAAAGAATCACAACCGTAACTAAATAGCCAAGTCTTTATCACACTCTGTAAATGCCCAAACAAGTCATCTTCGCGAAAGGGTAGAAAGAAAGAAGACGAGTATAAGTAAACGCGCCCGAAAAACCTCACTTCAAATCCAAATAAGAAATACCGTCCAAACAACCCCATAATCAACATTTCCCAATAAACACTTTAAGCCGTGATATAATATCTACCGTGTAAGTGTATAATCCAAAGTATCAAATTGCATACCACAACAATTCTTATCATTATACCAAGACACTTCAACAAATCTCATTAAGTCCAAATCTCACATAAATTCAAATCTCATAAAATCTCATAATATCAAATCTCAATCATGAGAAGCCCATCATATCATCATTCAAAGCCCATGTCCGGTACACAGAAATATGACTCATACCAAAATTAGTACCAATCATCACAAGGTTCATAGAAATCATAAATCCGATCCGATCAATAAACTAACTCATACACAACCAGTAGCAAAGGCCAAATAAAATTACCCAAATCACTTACTCGATCATGAGTTCGAATCCACCTCATCCATACACAAAATACATTCGGATATCAAGTATATGTTACTTAACATTATCATGTTAGAGTCTAAGTCCAAGAGACCTTATACCACGTGATCCCTTATACTTCAGTCCAATTCCCACGAATGCAACTCAAACTCAAATTATATAACAGAATCCATCTAAAAAATTATTCACGTGATCTCATCTTAAAATTTTAATAACACGAATGCAAGGCCCATGAGTGAGAATAAATAACCTTTCGGCCCAATGACCAACAACCCAAGTCCATTCCAAAGTGATTCGTGGCCCAAAACAGAGATAACACAAACAAACAAGTGCACGGCCCATGTTATCAACAGATAATAATTTCACAATACCCTAATTCATCGAGTATTTAACACCCACTTCACACATTACCACAAACCCTAATATCACTCTTTAACTCACACACCAAACCCTAAACTCTCTATGAAATCCGCCCCCATCATCAGTATTATCCCCAAAACTCATCTCAGCCTAAGTAATCTCACACAAAATAAATCCTCCTCATATCAAGTAATCAGTAAAACTCCAAACCATTTTCATCATCAATATTGCACCCATCATGGCTTCGAGTCTCTTATGACATATCACACTTATAACCACATAAACGATTCTACATCAACCCTTCTTTGATAGTATGTCACGTCGATCTTGCCACAGGGATGGCTCGAGATCTTGAGACGGCTTTGAGAACAACCCAAATGAACACGGGTAGGTTTTACATAGTTCCTTCTTGATTATTTTTTGAAACATTTGAACGAGCATGGGAAGAAGACAACAGATTATTGTTGTTTCCTTTTCCTTGTGAAGTTCGAACATCATTAGTACTTTGGTCTTTTAACCGAATCAAGAAAATCAATTAACAGACTTGTTATTTGATCTATCTTATACATTCGAAAATTTATGAGAATCATTGATTCTTAAGTGACCTATGATGAGAAATCTCGTTGGTATAGTGGAAATTACAAATCAAGTGATTAACGAGATAGATCTGAGATCAGTTTGTAAGCTTTGAATCTGAGATGAGTTTATTCGATTTAGATAGGTTTGGTTTTACAATAAACAACCTCAAGAGAAAGTATAATAATTAATACTTACTCTTGTATGTTCGAAAATTAATGAGACGAAAAATCTTCACATGATCAATGATGGTACTGATTCAAAAAAAATCTTTTAAAGATTAGACACAAGTTGAATCGATTGAGATCTGTTATGTATTTTTCTTTTTGTTTGAGTCTTGAGTAAAATGATATAGACGATGGAGGATAGGATAGATTATGAGAAGTTGCTGAAGTTGTGATGTTGGATTCGTATGAATCGGATCTGTTAACTTATGTGTCATCTCGTATGACCATTTTCATGGACCAATGATGGTTTAAGACTGAGGTCGAGGTGTTGTTTTTGTTATGGTATATATGTGGTCGTTGTAGGTCTAAGTCGAGCTGTGGTCGAGTTCTGTTCTTCTTCTACGTTTCTGTTCATGTCAAGTCGCTAGCCAAGTCGCTGAGCCAAGTCGCTAGTCAACTCGCTAGTCAACTCGCTAGTCAACTCGCTAGCCAACTCGCTAGCCAAGTTGCTAGCCAAGTTGCTAAGCTAACTCGCTACGACTTGTTAAATAACAAGTCGCTAGGTGACCCAACTCGCTAGGTAGATTCAGTGTATTTGGACATCTTTTTCTAACAACTCGCTAGTATGAATATATGAGATTTCACTACTTTTCACCAAGTTAATAACAAACCCTAAACATGCAGAAAAAGCATTGTATGACCCATTTGACCAAACAAAATGACCATTTGACTACAAAAGTTTCACGGAAAAGATAGCAAAATCGTTGTATACAGTTTGACCACAAGTTATGACCAAAGAAAGTCAGACCAAATAACACGATAAGGACTGTTTGGACATAACACAACCAGATAACATATTACCCAAAAATCAGTTAACAACATTTTACAACCATGTATAGACTGTTAACAACATTTTCCGACCATAAAACCATGAAAAAACATGTATATAAACTGTTTAATACATATTCCGACCACTTATAGATACAAAAACAGTTTAAACCATGTTTCAAAAGCCACACAAATCAATACAACACAAAAACACCATGTTTCAAAAGCCACACAAATCAATACAACACAAAAACCTTGGCTCTGGTACCAATTGTAGGATCGTTATTTTATTGTGTTGATGATTCGGGTGGTCTTGGATGATCAAAATACATGTTTGCCATAGTTAGAGAGTTAGTAGAGAGAGAGGGTGTTCTTGTTAGAGAGTTACTCAAATGAAAGATTAGATTAAAATGAGAAGCACCACCCCTTCCATGGATGGAAGGGGTATTTATAGTTACATGAAATAATGACCTCCTATCGCCTGTGGATCGTGGATACAAGGTAAAGACCCGTCCTTCCTCCACGATGAAACACTACGCTAAACTAAACTAATAACTAACTAATAAAAGCGATAAATAACGTAAACAACGATAAATCTACGAGCTAACATATGCTAGACCATTATTGGGGTGACCGACTCTTTAACATGGAATTTTCTAATTCCTAACAAACGTGAAAACGGTTTTGAAGCAGTCTTTGCCAAATCTTATCAAAATGAAAAATATTTAGAAAGACAGATGCGTGATCTAGCCGCTTCGAAGAATGCTTTGTTGTCTGAAATAGAACAACTCAAACATGAACATAAAAAGCAAATTAACGCTCTCACCTTGGAAAATCAAAAAGCTAAGGCTGAGTAGTTAACTTGTCAAAAAGCTTCTCTGCATACAAAAAGCATTCAACGAAACGAATAGATGATCATCTTGAAGAAATCATCGGCTTGCAAAACAAACTTAAAGAGTTTAAAACTGTTGTTTACAAACATGGCAAGTCGGTCACAGCCATTGAAAAGTTTACTTTAAAACCAAATCCAAATGGATATGGACCGAATCTTGCCGATTACAAACCTAAGCTTTCAACCAAAGCATTCAAACCAAATCACGAAGTTTCCAGTGCGTAATATAAAATTGATAATTTCATATGAATGTTGTTGAATATCATCGTCAAGAGGAATTAGATGCGAGTAAGGCGAGAGTCGATCAAAATTAAAAACTGTTGTTTACAACAAACCTTTTAATTATTCAAAACCGTCACTTTCGTCACACCAACGGATTCTTCTAACACACCAAGAGTTATCATCGTAACACCGAGTCTTCTATTGTTAATCCCAAAACAGACTTTGCACAAACTTATGGTCCTTTACCTTCCATTAGTGAAGTAAACTCACAACCCGAAAATCGAAAAATTCTTCGATATTTTGACATTTTCATGGCTGACCTCAAAATTTTACAACATGAGATAGAATATCGATCTCAAATCAAAGTTGAACATTTTCAATCGCCTCTGGCGCGAGAACAAAGAGACATTTTTCTGAAAAATCTTTTACCTAATGTTAAAAACTTGAAAAGTTGTGCAATTGCTTGGGAAAAGGATTTTCATAAGGAACTTGGGGTCATGAAAACGTTTTAGAAACGAAACATCTATTTCAAACACTAAACGTAAAAAGAAACTATTGAGAAAAGATGTTGATCGACTCTTGGAAGATGTCATCGTGTGATGTTCAAAATGTTGTGTTATTGAATTCTTTGTCATATGCATTTAATAATATCTCTGCTGATATCGTTGTTTCGTGGTAAATGTTGAGAACACTGATAATGTGCTTCAGATCGAGTCCTTAAAGTTGAAAACAAACGATTGTCAAACGAACTTTCAAATGCAATACGTCGCCTTAATTGGTGTCAAAAAGATATTCACGATCAACAACTTGTTTTTCAACACAAAATCAACCGATTCGCGGCAAAACCTTCGATTCTAAAATTGAGCAACCGGATGATCAAAACGTGTCTTTTAAGTGTCAAATCTCAAAATATGAACAAGAACTTGTAAAAGTTAAAAGGAATATGGTGTCATATTTGATTTACTCAAAAAGACTCGTGATGAAGCATCAAATGAACTTGATCATTATCTTGCACACACTAAATAAGTTATGCATTTTGCCGAAATGTTCGGTCCGAAAATCAAGATCGATTCACACTATCATCAAGTTAAGAGAAATGTTAGGAAAGTATGAACAACTTCCGCCAACAATCATTAAGAGATTAGCCCCCGTAACACTTAGTACTCATGCACCTAGAATCTCTACCGCCAAATCACAAGTAGCTAACGTGCTTCCTTCTATCAAACAGAATAGTTGAGCCTTTTCCAAACGTCCGACTTCACGACCTAAGAGCACTCAATCAAGAATAGGAAGTTGCGACCTAAGAAAAGATCAATCAAGAATGCTAAAGTAGAAGAACACCCTAGGACTATGAATAAGACTCACGTTGCCTACACTATAGATATTGCCCGCAAATGTAATAGAAATAGTGATGTAACGAATGCTAAACCGTTAAGTACTTTTGATATTCAGTCCGATGCACCTTGTGTTATTTGTGGTAAAAGTATGAATTCCGATTGCCATGATAAATGTGTTGCTAAAGCTATCATCTCTCGTTTAAGGAATCCTAAGAACCGGAATACCTCTAGGCCCACTAATCTTTCTAAGTCTGTGCTTGGTAGACCGCCATCTTTAGATTCTAAGAAACGCATTGCTGTTCCTGTAGCTCCAGTTTCACCTCCTAGGAATGTAGTACCACCTAGTGCATTCACTAAGACTAAAGAAAATAGTAGTTATAGATGGCGAGAAATGGATATATAACACACTAGGATTTAAGTGGATACCTAAAGCTATTGATGTGTGTATATCTACTATAATGGAACCCTCTAACATTTCGGGTTCCACATCTACTTCTATTCCATCGTGTCGCATGTGTAATGCAGGTGATCTGATCATTCTCGATTGTTGATAGCGGATGTTCCCGACACATGACAGCAATCTTAAACTGTTATCAAACTTTATTGCAAAGTTCATTGGCACTGTCGGGTTCGGGAATGATCACTTCGCAGCTATCATGGGCTACGGAGACTATGTCAATGGGAACATCGAAATTAGCAGGGGTTACTATGTGGAAGGCCTCGGTCACAATCTGCTTTCGAGGTCAATTTTGTGATGGAGATTTGGAGGTTGCTTTTCGGGAGAAAACTTGTTTCATTCGTGATCTACAAGGAAATGACCTTATGTCCGGCTCGCGTAATTCTAGTCTCTACACTATCTCTATGCAAGACATGGTTGCTTCCTCTCCCATTTGCTTACTTTCTAAGGCAACATCAACAAAATCCCGGCTATGGCACCGTCGTCTCTCACATCTAAACTTTCAAACCATCACCAACCTTGCTCGACACAAACTAGTTGAAGGACTCCCACGATTCCGGTATTCTATAGATCACCTTTGCTCAAAGATGTGAACAAGGAAAAGCACTCGTGCTCATTTTCCTTCAAAGGTGGAACACGCTCTCAAAGATGTGCTTCATCTTCTTCACATGGATTTGTGTGGCCCGATGCGGCGTCAAAAAACGATCAATGGCAAACGCTACATCTTAGTAATTGTTGATGACTACTCACGATGGACTTGGGTCTACTTTCTTCGTAGCAAAGACCAAGCTCCACAAATGATCATCACCTTTCTCACAAAATACAAGTTCACTCCACAACACCGTAATCATCGATGCAAGGAACTGAATTTGTTAACAAACCCTTCGTGAATTCTATGAGAAAGTGGGAATTCAAAGATCAAACATCTATTGCACGCACACTGAACAAAACGGAGTTGTTGAAAGATCTAAACCGAACGTTAGTGGAAGCTGCAAGAACAATGTTAATCAATGCTAAACTTCAAGATTACTTATGGGCGTAGTCTCTTGCATGCTATACTCAAAACCGTTCTATGATCACAAAACGCCACAACAAAACACCTTTCGAGCTTGTCCACAACTGAAAACCGAATCTCAAACACTTTCATGTATTTGGATCCTTTGCTATCCGAATAATGATCGTGATGACTTTGGAAAGCTCAAAGCCAAAGCTTACATTGGAGTCTTTATTGGATCGTGATAATTCCAAAGGTTTCGAATGAATCGCCGAACAAAGGAGGTAATGGAAACGATTCATGCTCATTTCGATGAACTCACGGAAATGGCTTCGAGTATAAAACTTAGAACCCGGTCACAACCGCTTAAACTTCCCTCAACCCCATCATCACCGAAGAAAGCCCTCGACTTACTCGCCAACAAATGGAAAGGTTATTTGCTCCTCTGTTCGCGGACGATATTGATGAGCGTGCTCGGTGTATCCATTTGCTTCACGCACAACCCGATAATATTCCTATACGATACACCGCTACAACAACTATCGTTGAAGATGCACCTACCGACTTGACTCCAACACAACAGTTGAACACACGCTTCCAACAATGATGAACCAAATTGATGATATTCGAATGAAATACCCCCACCGCGATTTTGATCCAAATGCGTTCTTCAACCCGCTTGCTAATGAGATCGCTGCACCGGATGTCGCGGAATCTTCAACAAACCATTTGAATCCTCGAACCGCACAATGTATACCAACATCAACCCTCCACACATAGATGGACGAAAGACCATCCTCTTGAAAGCATTATTGGCAACCCGATCAACCGGTCGTTACTGAGACAACGTCTTCACTGACGGCGGTGAACATTGCATTTATGCACTCACCGTCACCAATCAACCTAAAACATCAAAGACGCAATGACAAAAGACAACTCGATTGAATCCATGCAAGAAGAACTCAACCAATTCAAACGTCTTGAAGTATGGGAACTGGTTGAAAGACCAACAGGAGTCTACGCCATTGGTCTAAAATGGATTTGGAAAAACAAATTGGATATCTTTGAAGGAACGCCATCCCAAACAAGTCACGCCTCGTGGCTAAGGGTTATCGTCGAGAAGAGGGAATAGACTTTGAAGAATCTTTTGCTCCGGCTTGCTCGTCTTGAGGTCAAGCCGTTCGGATATTTCTAGCGTTCAGGCTCATATGAATATGACGGTCTATCCGATGGATGTCAAAACTGCGTTTCTCAATGGACAACTTAAAGAAACGGTTTATGTCAGCCAACCAAATGGATTCGTTGATCCTGAAGTTCTCGAACCATGTTTACAAACCTGAACAAAGCTCTTTATGGTCTCAAACAAGCCCCTCGGGCATGGTACGATAAGCTATCATCTTTCCTCATTGCCAATAATTTCACCAAAGGCTCGGTTGACCCAACTCTTTTCATACAATATCACGGGCACACATCTTAATTGTTCAAATTTACGTGGATGACATCATTTTTGGGTCTACACATAAAAGTTTTCAATCGCTTTTGCAAAACTAATGAAGAAAAATTTTGAAATGTCCATGATGGGTGAACTTACGTTCTTTCTAGGACTACAAGTTCATCAATCACCCCGTGGTATTTTCTTGAGTCAGTCCAAATATGCCCTTGAAT
Source organism: Chrysanthemum makinoi (assembly GCA_910596185.1). Taxonomy (NCBI): domain Eukaryota; kingdom Viridiplantae; phylum Streptophyta; class Magnoliopsida; order Asterales; family Asteraceae; genus Chrysanthemum; species Chrysanthemum makinoi. The sequence continues at coordinate 111,374,714 of OU343224.1, read as the reverse complement.
TGTTAAACAAATTTGGAATGAAAACCTGTGACACCTATGCCACACCAATGGCTCATTCCAAGAAGCTAGACGATTTACATGGGAAATTGGTGGACCCTACAAAATACCGTAGTATTATTGGGTCTCTTATGTATCTAACAGCCTAGCGTAGACTGATATTGTCTTTGCCGCTTATCTATGCTCCCGTTATCGGCCGCGACCAACTGAAACCCACCTCTCCGAGGCTAAAAGAATCCTCCGATACATAAAGGGAACCATTAACTTGGGGATCTGGTATCCGAAGGATTCTTGTTTTGAACTAATCGCTTTCAGCCGACCACGCAGGATGCTTAGATTCACGGAAAAGCACTTCCGGAGCTTTACAATTTCTTGGTGATAAATTGGTGTCATGGAAATCGAAGAAGCAGGATTGTACATCGCATTGTCATCAACCGGCGAGAATATGTAGCCATGTCCGCATGTTGTGCTCAAGTCATATGGATGAGAACACAACTCAAAGACTATGGTTACGTATTTGACACAATCCCGATGTATTGCGACAATCGGAGTGCCATTGCAATCTCGTGCAACTCGGCCAAAGACTCGAAATCAAAGCACATCGATCTTCGATATCATTTCATCAAGGATCACGGGAACAGTGCGTTGAATTATATTTTGTGGGTACAAAATACCAATTGGCAGATCTTCTCACCAAAGCCTTGCCTCCCGCTAGGTTTAATGAGTTGGTCCACCGGATTGGTATGAGGTGTTTGACTCAAGAGGAATTGGATGATCTCCTAAAACAGTCTTAAAAACCTGCCAAACACCAAATTCTCTTTTGTAAATAATTTTTCAAAAACAAAATACAAAATTATAAAATCCGATAAAACAACAAAAATATTCTTCTAATCTAATTTTCTTTCAACATTGCAAGTACATTTCTTCCGTCAACACTTTAATCTTTCAAAATTCAGTATTTTTCCGATCAAGTGTTGAGGGGAGAAAATAATCTTTTAACTGCTTGCAAAACATCCGTACTTGCATGTTATCTTATCTCGGTTGAATCTTTTACAAATGGTGGTACATTTTCTGGTTCAAAGACACTCCTCGGACTTTAATTAATAACCTTTCATTATTTTATCAAGTCGAGGGGGATGTACGTCAAGTTTCTTTCCTAAAATCTTCATTTGGTAACCAAAATGGAAGTTAAATGGCTTTGGATGAAAAAGGAAAAGGTGGAGGGACCAAAACTGTCAAAAGGTTAAACTCACTTTTAATAAAACACCCTCCCACCTACTTTCACTTCTCATTTATTACAAAACCTAAAACCATCCTACGCACAAAATTCACTCAAGAAATCCGTGTTTCAGATCATCATTTTGTAAGTGGATTAATGTTTCTAACATGTTTTTGAACATTGGTTTTGATTTTCAAATTAATTCAACGGTCAAATCTATAATATGAGTGATTTTGTGTTCTTACGCTACGCTGTAAGAACACATGATCATGTGTTATGTGTTTATGGTTAAAAGGAATGTGTCAAAATGTTTTAACAACATCTATGATATAGTTTCTAAGCTCAAAACAAACCCAGTTACACTAATTAATGATTTTTGAATATTAGGGTTTATGAGTCGAATTGGGTATTTCTAAATGTTAAGTGTTTTGGTCAAAAGATTGTTGTTATGCTCTTGTGTTATTGAATTGATGATTTCCAGGTCTATAACCACCCGAAACACTAATTGGTTAATTTGAAATTAGGGTTTAAGGTTCTTGAGATTGGGTATTTTTGATTCATGCTTAAATTAAGTGTTAAAACTTGGTCATTATGCTCTCACAACATCTAAGATATACCAGAAAAACTTTGGTGCATATTCCATGGCTAGATCTCATACACGTAGATTTAGGGTTTAGACTACGCGTATGCAGTTCTACGCGTAACTGTTTTAACTGTCCAAATATGTTTTGATCTGTCATAAAATGAATGTTATGTGTTTAACATTGATGATATGATGCTTTATTTCAGGCTTGCAACACTAAATCTTCAGAATCAAGGTTATTTGCCTACGATAAGGATCACCTTACGCGTAGCTTGTTATGCGTAAGATTTGTCTTAAGCGTAGCTTCTACGCATAAGGTTCTACATATGGGACTACGCGTATCCTGTGTAGGATATGCGTAAACAAGGACCTCTACGCGATAAGGTCAACTCTTACGAGTAGCCTTACGCGTAAGGTTAATATATGCCTACGCATAAGATTTACGCATAAGGTCCTCTTTTTCCTACGGGTAACACTTCTTACGCGTAGTTAAGACCTACGCGTAAGTTTCGCCTACGCATATATCATTCCTGTTCACGCATAACTTTACCAATCCTACGGATAAGCCGTGATCATACCTTCGTTATGAATTGTTACGTGTACAAACTTGTAAATAAACTAATCATATCATCACGAATCCTAAAATGTCACTAATAAACTGAAATCGTTTGATATGTTGTGAACAATAAGTGATAAAATAAACTTTAAAACTTAAAGTTAACTAACTCACGAAACATTTCACGACGTCATTGGACTATTGAATATACAAGTGACTTAGGACTCGTAACAATCATTGACATTGTACATTCAATAACCAGACAATAAGACCTTCTGACTAACATTATGTCTTTCGATATGTTGGTTCTTTTGGCTAATGTTATTTCGATCACGACATGGTGAACAAATGAATATGGATGCACCTGAAGTTCTCTCCATTGCTGATATCTATCCTCATGGCTATCCAATGAAGATAGGAAAGAATAATCTCCGTGTTGACTTTGACAACCTCACTTGCTCTGAATCTTCATGTTTAATTGCTATTGACATACTGAGGACTCATCCGTGACGTAACATGCTTTCACACTCCGCAACTGTTCCTGAGATCTACATCCAACAGTTCTGGAACACTATGGAAAGGGTCAAAGGACAAGCTGCGTGACGGTGACTCGAATCACAAACAAGTCACCATTACACTGCAGACTTTAAGGGTCGTTCTCCTAATTCCCTGATGTCGATCCAACCAAACTATATGCCACACCTGCCAAGAGCTCACTCTCCAATTCTTAATCAATATCGGTTATGACGAGGCTACAGGAGTAATCACCAAGCATTCTCACGTAGAGCTTAAGAGTATTCCTCAACCCTCGAGAACTCTCTACATGATCATCACCAAGTCGTGCTTGGTCGTGCAGCTATGAGCACCCTAAGCTCATGGAACTGCAAATATTCTGGGCATTGGTCAACAAGAAACACATCGCTATCGAAGCTCCGATTTGGGATGACATGATGTCATTTCTCAACAAACTTGGCTCAAAGATTCCCTACATCAGATATACTAAATTGTTGATCCCGAGAGCACTTGGACTTCATCCTGACATTCCCAAGAGGCTCAATGACCCCGACAATCATGACATGTTGACGGAACCCATTCTATCTGTCAGAATCAAGGAAATGTCTACAAAGAAACAAGGTCTTTGTGCTGCCGATTTCCTTCTAAGAAGATGTCGAAAAGCTCGAAACGCATACAAAAGGTATCCGGAAGCGGTTAGACAAGGCAAAGTTGGTCATCTCGACGAAAAATCTTCTGGAACACCCGTAAGGAGAACCAAAAGAGGAAGTGCAGGAAGTACGGCAAGTACCGTGAGTCAAAGGAAGTTCCCCAAGAGGAACCCTCCTTCAAAGAGGATTGTTCCATCTAAGGAAGTTGCTCCCATTCCAATTCCCAAACCCGAACCGCAAAGAAAGCTTGTGGACGAAAGCTCGAAGGTACGACACAGATGATGAAGAGATTACCTTCTCACGAATCCGAACAGCCATCCCTCCTCTCCAGCCTAAACCTCCAAGTCCAATAGTGAACATGGCAAAGGAAAGACTCGCACTGAGTCTTATGATGAAAGCTCTGAAGAAGAAGAAGAGCAACTGGATCAATCCTACCGGAAGAAGTTTAAATTAGTTAGACAAATTCAAAAGTCAAGAATTTGCAAAAGATCAAATGGGTGGCCCCGAGGATCGAGTGGTGCTATCCACTCTTCACCGGTCCCGATGCGGTTAATCAACCCGATAAGGGAGCTCGTGCCACCACTCTTGTGCAACAACAAACGCTTGTGAAGGAGTCTACTGATCTTAACATTGAGAAATCAGAAAAGAATAAGACCGAAAAGAAAACTCGATGAAGAAGCTAAGGACAGACGAAGAAAAGGCTAAAACTTGACATGATGACGAAGAAGATTATGATGACTTTCTTCTCAACAGTCCAACTCTTTCCAAGGAGGATACTACGCACCTCCAAAGGACCCCGAATCTCCTCATGTCCCTCCTCATCGATTCTTCATCTCACTCATCACCACCACCATCAAAAAGATCAACAAAATCATCATCCAAATCCGTGAAGAAACCACCTCGATCTTGGATTTCTCAAGCTCATAAACGGATTCACAAAGCGCCAAACAAGTCGAAAAGAAAAACGTGCTCTACAAAAGCTAAATTTCTTTGTCGATCACATACAAGATATGTATGACGAGCATGACAAGATGGAGAAAGAAAGGGAATTTGTTCAGAAGTTCATGAAGAGTCATCGAAAGAGGAATGAACGAAATGATCGAAGGTTACACTAACAAGTACCTTCGTGATATCGCTCCTAAAGTCCAAAGGAACTGAAAAGACAGAAAAGATCATACTCACAAGTTTCTTCTCGACAATCGCCCCGTGTGACTAGAGAAATATTTTCCAGACAACTCACCCTAACATCGTAGCATTGGTTAAAAATACAATGGCCAAAGAAGTGATCTCCTCGAACTGAAGTTAATCGCTAAACTTGTGATACAAATGTCAAAGCGATCTGGCGTTTACTGGATGAAGCTAAATTTTTCGAAAATCTACTTGATTTTCAACTCAGATCATCATGCAAGGAGTCAACCGATCAACCCAAACGACCAAGAGATGACGATGATAAGGATAAGGATTCGCACCTAAACGCCGGCAAAGCCGGTAAATCTACCTCTATGCCACCTCCTCCACCACGAACTTCTTCTCAACAAATGTCTCATCCACCTCGGTCTTCTATTGATAAACCTCTGGGACGATTCCGAAGTTACCACCCCGACTCATAAAAGGTGATTACTTTGAGTATACGGGTGGTGACGATGAAGAGGTCCTTGAGCCCTGACAACAACCTACCTCACCCAAACAAGTGCGAAACCAAGATCATCATCAAGGCCTTCCAAAAGAAGAAGAAGACGACTCGGACCGAGTCGTCTCATGGCTAGATGACGATAAAACCGAAGAGTTTGAATGGTTCTCCACACTTGTCAATCAAACTCCCTACCCCGATGAAGGTCAAGAATTGGTAGACGGTTCTACATTGGAGCACGCAAAACTTTTGCAAGAAAAGTTCCATGTGAAGAAAATGACGAAATCTGAGTTGAAGCGAATCAAGAATGAAGCATTCCAACTTCTTAAAGACAACTCTGAAAGCGCCGTCGAGGTCGAATATCATCTTGAGAACATTGCTCGAGCTATGTCTAACAACATGGATTGGCTCAATCCGAAAGCAAACATTGACTTCACACAAAGGGACAACCCTCCATACTACACCGATTGGACCAAACCCCTACCGACCATTGGCCAAACAGACGAACCACGGATTCCCTACCGATACTTCTTTAACAAGAGACTGGATTTTCTCTTACACGGTAGCGATGGTTCGCGAAAATACGCTACATCATTGACTCTTCCATTCCCTGCGGCTATTTACTCAAACTGCATAGCTATCGAGGAACGTGCAAATCACTTGTTTCTCGACAACGTGCAAGCATACGACCAAGATGCATTGTATGGGATTCATCATTGGCCCGAACGCCGAAGAATCTACTACGAAGGCTGCCGGTTCGTAAGTCTCAACATGCATGTATAGTTCTAAGGACATCGTGGCCATCAAACACATTGATCTCAAGTCTAAGTGGGACTACACATTCTTAAAGAATATCATAGTCAAACGACAAGATGAACAGGACTATGGATTCTCCGAGGCTGACTTTGAGAACTTGTCCTTCAACGACATCGAAGACATGTACCTTGCCAAAGTATGCAGGTCGTATGAGACAATTCTCGACCGAAGTTCAACGTGAATTTATCAAGTCAGTTCTCATCTTCATTAGACGCATCGTGATCAAAGAACGTGTTGAAGATATCCGGATGGCGTTGAATCTTATCGGCGTGTCAACCTCACTCCTCCAACGCTTACTCTTCCCGATCTCAATAAGCTACCTCAATATACGCCATCGGCAAACCTTTCGGAGTTGTTTACCGTAGTGAACTTCAAAGAAACTGCTTAATGGCGTGTAGTGATCTTCTCAAATTCGGGATCATACTTTGAAGCTGGTTAGGGACGGATTAGCGACAGGTTGAAGGATATACCGAAAGTTGGGTCTCGTAGCGGAATTCTCGGAAAGGAGGGATGTGAGAAGGATCATCACCATGATTGATGAACGGTTGTTGAAGACGGGATTCAGACGCATTGGAGAGCTATGTTGGTGGTCGACCCGGAGAAACATCACCGGCTTTCAACGCCTGCAAGCACTCGGGAACATCACGCACTTCCCTGGTACCCCTTGAATTGTTTCCTTCATAATTTTGGATGTATGATTATATATGTCAATGGCTTGTGCACACATTACAGTGTACAACCCGTAATTGTCAATAAAGGACTCTGTGGTATGCTTCAGTGCCACAATCCTTATAAAAGGAGCGAAAGCTTCTTACTTTTGAGTAAAACCTATCAAACCTTTCACTTTTCAAGGTTTTGCTCAAAAGAACAAGTACTTTCCTTATGATTTTCAAAACCTCAACCGTTTATATCACTCGTTGAGGGGAGTACTTGATTCAAAACTTTGTTCAAAATTGTTCTCAGTGGTCATTCTTCCCCCAACACTCGAAATGGTCATATTTATTCTCAAACGTTTCAAAAATAACACTTTAATATGCCATTTTTGAGGGGAGAAAATTGTGTGATAAGAAATATGTTGTACAAAATGCAAATGAATCTGTGTACCTCAGACTTAACCTACAAATTGACGGTACTAACTGTTAGTAACTCGAAAAGACTTGTCCCGGACGGGTAATAATTTCAAGCTAGTTCGCTAGTGATGTAAACGTGTCTCGCAAAGGACTTGTCCGAGTAGAATGTACCATTCGAGAAACTTTTGATAGACATGAACTCCGACGGGTTTGACAACCTTCCAAGGTTTGTCTACACCTTCAAGGTAGTTATTAGAGCTAGTTGTCACCTAAAAGGTGACAATGTAACTCTTTAACTATGCCACGTAACCGTGTCTCGCGGGGGATTGTCTATCTTGAGTGGATCAATTCAAAAGTGCGCTCTTTCCTCACTGCATTTAACCATTAAAACTATTAAGCACATGTGGAGGGGGAGTATTTATGCAAAACATCATCTCTCACAATGGTTCAAACATGTTTTTCATTAACAAACCCTTTGAGAGACATTTTTTCATACAATGGTTTTAATGGCAAACATAGGTTAGTCATGGAGTTATAAGGTGACTAAGGTTAGGAATAACCGTCCTATGATCTGCCAGAGCTGGAGGGATCTACCCAAGGACACTACAAATAGTTAGTATTTAGAAGTCCTTAGGTATGATTGTAAAAAGGAGAAAATGAGAATCGGAGAAAGAAGGAGTTGAAGAATTAAAAGAAATGCAAAGAAAAGGGTGAAAAGAAATAGCCCTCCAGAATTATTCAACTTAGGGCATAATCGGGTTCAATTCATATGCTACTGGTTGTCACTTAGTGACGCCGGTATTGAAGATTAAAAGTCGCCATGGACCCAAAGTGGACGCATGCACTAAACCTTCTTATCCACTCAAGTTTCTCTCAACAGAAGCTTGTTTCATTCTCACAGGGAACCCTACGAAACTATTGGCTTTCTCTTAGAGATTGCTGGTATTGAAGAAGGAGACCCTCTCCCTAGTCTCCGCTCCAGAAAACCAAAACGCACTATTGAGTCTAGAGCCACGAGATTCATCAAAAGATCTCTTAGGAACACTTGACATTTAATCACTTGATGATCAACTAATAAGATCATCGGTGGTTCATATCGAGTCCTTCACAGATCTTAGCAATCTGCCGAGAACATTTATGAGAGGTTCACATCTGTGATCCTCGGTGATTGAATGGAAACTCCTGCCAGGGTCAACATCAAACGACCACGTCGGCCAGGTCACTCGGTAACTCCCGTGGATTACGCGGAGTGTGTCTCAAGCGGTCTACAGTCGTGAGGTGATGCTTCGGTGTACCTCAGCGACTCATCTGAACTGTAGATGTACTTCGGTACATCGCGTTATCTCACTTGTGGGACTCCAGTTCAGAAACGGCCTTTGTAAGAATTAGAGTTGTGTCCTCACACTATGTTGTTGACACTCTCGAAGTTCAAACTTGTAAGTGCCGGAAACCGCTTATTACTAACCGTTTGAAATGTTTTCTTCTTATGGAAGCTCCGGAGCGGGATGATCGTGCTGATTCTTCTCATGCTCACGCCAACATCATCACTAATGGAAGTTCTATTTCAAAAGCAACACAACGTCGAATGATTCTTCGTCAAACCAAAGAATCTACAAAGTTAAAGACTTAAAGAACTTCATCAGGATTGAATTCCAACGTCAAAGAGCGTGTGAGCATGTTGAAGAATGACGTGGAGACACTGGGCGGCAGCGAAGCGGGCACTGAGGCAGACCGATGCAGACAACAACATACTATCACTTTCACCACAAAGAACAATGATCACAGAACAAAGTTAAAGATGACGTCAATGCATAACTGTTCAAAGATAACTATCTCTACACCGGGAGATTGTTCGAATCAAGGCAATTCTTCTCACAAGAAAGAAGAATGTCGAAGAACGTCAGCTACTATTACATCAACGCCTTCACCGTTTACATTCATATATACTTGAGGGGGAGATTGTTGGAATCACTCCTAAACAGGATTTCAAGTATTTATATTTCATATGTAATAGGTAGCTTTATTATGGCCTTTATGTTTGTTTAAGGTCAAGCTTATGTAGAAGGCCCATAAGCTTAGGCCCAAGCCCAATAAGGAATAGGGAAGGAGAGGGAGTGTTGCCCTAGCTCCTTGCCTATATAAACCATGTAATAACCTTCATTTGAAGGTTGGTTGTTCAAGTTCTTTTCATTCACGCCTCTCTTTGCCTTAACCGCATTATTATACGTGTGTGTGTGTGATAACTTGTTCAATCGCCTCATCTCCTTTCTATATAACTTGTGTTGTAAAACTAGTGACCTAACATGAGGAGTCTAGGAGAATGAGAAAGTCCATGCTTAGACAACAGTTTCAAGACTTCCAAATCACTAAAGAGGAAGGAATTCATAAGGGCTATGACAAGTTTCACAAGATTTTAAGTCAGTTAAATCAGCTACAGGCAAAGCCAGATAATGATGATTGTAATTCTAAGTTCTTGAGGTCATTACCTCAATCCTGGCTACAAGTGAGCATTGCTTTAAAAGCAAAAGGTGGACTGGATATGCTTACTTTGATGAGTCTGTATAACAAACTTAAAGCTCTTGAACATGATGTAAGAAGTCCATCGATCATCATCTATGCCACACACAAAGCATTCGTTGGAGCTTCTACCCCCAAGATGAGTCATGGTCCTAGTCCAACTTACTCATCATCATCTTACACTACCACTCCATCAAGCTCTCAATCTGGAGGTATCATGGAAGATGTGCTTGGATCCTTCTTTTGATGACATGATCCTCAGCCAGGAACTGGCATATGAGGATTTAGATGGGGTGGATCCATGGAGATGGAAGAGATGAAGCTGAAGTGGCAGGTGGCTATGTTGTCCATGGATATCAAAGAATTTTTTTAAAGTGGCAGAAGGTTTGGATTCCAAAGAAGAGATCCAAATGAGGTTTGACAAAAGGAAGGTCAAGTGCTTCACCTGTCAACAGATGGGTCACTTCTCCAGAGAGTGCAAAGACAGGAAAGCTGGTGATGAGACGAGATACTCTACTTATCAGCAGAATCAGAAGGAGTCTGGAACTTCAAAGGGATCAGCAGCTTTGGTCACGCTTGACAGCAATGTGGACTGGAAGCATCATGAGCAGGATAATGATGGTCCTGATAATGTTGGTTTGATTGCAAGCTGTACTTCAGAGGATAGGCATGATCATATTTCCTTGATGGGCATCTCAGGTATAAACCGTTTGTTTGGTTGTAGTGAGCGTTATAATGAACTAAAAGAAGCTTATGATATTTTGAAACCTAAATATAATGAATACTTTGTAGAAGTTGAAGCTTATAAACAGGCTTTAAAAACACTAGAAAGACAAAAGGTTTGGTTTTAGAAGAATCAAATAGCTTATGCTGAGAAAATAAGTGTGTTGGAAAGGGATCTTGAATGTGCTAAGAATGAGTTGAAATATTCTGAGAAGTTGAGAGCAGATGTAGGGTCAGAAAATCTAGAACTAAAAGAGAAACTAGATACTGAAATTGCTAGGCATAACGAATGGTTATTAAATGGAAAAAAGTTAGCTAGTCATTTATATAGTAGTCAAGCTCCTAATTCTGGGATAGGTTTAGGCTTTAAGAAATATGTAGGATTAGAGGCTAGAGATGACACATCGTAAATCCACACCGCAAGCTTAGCTAATTATGTTAAAGAAGGTGACCTACATGTTGTACGTAGATCTATTAAAGGAATACCTATGCCTGTTGACCTTACCCTTTCGATGACTTTGATGGATCACATCATCTCTATGGCAAAAAGTCAAATGACTTGCCAGACCCTGATACTTCTTCTAATGACTTTGTCTCTTGTGTTAACAGTGACAAGTCTTCCGAGCAAGGGTCTACAGAGTGTGATTCAAATGACAAGTCTGACCTTCCCAAGTCTGACCTTTCCAAGTCTTCACCACTGCCTGCACCCAGGACTACCAATAAGCATGTCAGAGTTGCTGCCAAGGAATCATCTTCCAAGACAGTTGCCTCTGAAGACTTTCTTTTTAATTCTTTGCATAATAATACTGTTAAAAACAATTCTTTTCATGGTTTTGGTTTGAATACTTCTGCTTGTACTAGAACATCTTTTGGTTTGAATAAATCTTCTAAACAGAAGACATGTTTTGTGTGTAGAAGTAAATTTCATTTAATTAAGGATTGTGATTTTCATGAGCAAAGAATGAATAGGTGTGGTGATTCTAGGACATCTAGACCAATGTGGATCAATGTTAATGCTATACCCCCTTATGTTCCACAAGCAACTAATTCTCCTTTTCCTTGGAGAAGACCAGTTGCAAGACCATATGTACAACCCACAAGTTCATATTTTAAGAATGGTAATTGGCCTGGATATGTTGACTCAATAACTGATGGGAAAGGGTGGGATACTGCTGTCAAGTCCTCAGCAGGTTGTTCTTGGAATAAAAAGGGACCTAAATTTCAATGGACACCCAAGAACAATAGTGGATCCTATACATCTGCATGGCATAATTCATATGATCCACAAGGCAGGTTCAAGTCAGCAATGACTTGAGCCTCAATAGTGTACTAATATTTTGTATATTTGTTGTTGTAGAATCATCCTCTTAAGCATAAAGATGTTGGCATTGTTGATAGTGGTTGTTCAAGAAGTATGTCAGGAAACAGGGATATGATGCATAACTTTGTATCAATTGAAGGAGGAGGCAATGTAACCTTTGGAGGAAGTGATGGAAGAATTACTGGGAAAGGGACCATCAAAACACCTCAACCGGACTTTGAGAATGTATACTATGTCAAGGAACTCCAACACTTCAATTTGTTCTCAGTCTCACAAATCTGTGACACCAAGAACAAAGTACTCTTTACAGAGGATGAATGTCTTGTGCTATCTAAAGACTACAAAATCCAGAAGACACTTCAATTCTCTTGAAAGTTCCTCGGAATCACAATCTCTATACATTCAACTTAACGATGTTAAACCGAAGGTGACTTAACTTGTTTGGTGGCTAAAGCATCTTTGGATGAGTCTACCAAATGGCATAGGAGGATGGCCCATGTCAACTTCAAGACCATAAATAAGCTCTCTAAACTGGGTCTTGTTGAAGGTCTTCCTTCCAAAGTATTTACTAATGATCATAACTGTGTTGCTTGCAATAAAGGAAAGCAACATAGAGCCTCATACAAAGCTGTGACTGCTGTGAGCATTATTCTGAACCTCTTCGTTGCTTCATATGGATCTGTTTGGTCCAACTCAAGTTAGAAGCATTGATCAAAAGTATTTTTGTCTAGTGATCACTAATGGTTATAGCAAATTTTGTTGGGTATTCTTTCTAAGGACCAAAGATGAAACATCTCCAGGTCTTTGAAAGAGTTCATTACCCTTATTGAGAATCAGTTGAACAAAAGGTTAAAGGAATTCTGTGATAATGGGGACAGAGTTCAAGAATGCTATACTTATAGAACTCTGTAGGTCTAAAGGAATCAAAAGGGACTATAGCACTCCAAGAACCACACAACAAAATGGGGTGGAGAAAGAAAAATAGGACCCTCATAGAGGTGCAAGATCAATCTTTGAGACTCTAAGCTACCCACCATGTTTTGGACTGAAGCTGTTGGCACAGCTTGTTATGTACTGAATAGAGTGTCCATTACGCGACCACACTTCAAAACACCATATGAACTTCTCTATGGGAAAGTTCCTACTATTCATTACCTTAAACCTTTTGGGTGTCAAGTGACTATTCTGAATACAAGTGATCCATTGGGCAAATTTGATGAGAAGACTGATGATGGTTATATTGTGGGATATTCAGCTCATAGTAAGGCATACAGAGTTTACAATTTATCTGCTAAGAAGATTGAGGAGACATTGAACCTGAGGTTTCCAGAAGACAAGCCTAATGTTCAAGGATAGGGTCATGTTTGGTCTTTTGACCTTGATTACTTAACAGATTATTTGGGTTATTCTAGACATATGGCTAACCAACAAGCAGATACTCAAGAGTCTCCAACTAACAATGAAGATTCCCTGGATGCTGATTCTGACAGTGAGTTTGAAGATGATGAGCAACCCATTGTAGTGCCTTCTTTCTCCCCTAACAATTTTTCAGGTGACACTTCTAAAGTTACTTCTGCTGAGAGTGAAGACGAGTCCAATTATGCAGAGGATCTTGCTAGGCTGAAGAAACAAGAGTATGCAGCTAATCTAGATGCTGAAAGGAATGTTGAGGAGAGTGCAAGTGAAACAATAAGTGGAAACCTCAATTCTACTGAACATCATCTGGTTTCTCCTATCATTTCTGCTGAAGGCTATGCTGTTTCTACTCCCATTTCTACTCGAGTGTCCACATATTTTGGAGATCCTTATACTCGTTTTCCAAGACCCTCAGATCTTGGTAATAATCAACCCAAAGCTGGAATCTTCACCTCACCTTCTTATGACACTGATTTTCAACCAACTATGACTAATCTTGATTCTTCCATTGAAGTCAACACCACTACTACTAAAAGGATTCACAACACTCATCCACAGTCAAATATTATTGGTGATCCTAATGCACCTGTTAGAACAAGGGGTACGGTGACAAGTTCTAAATATGGTCAAGTGGCTTTTCTCTCTTATGTCTCAGATCAGCAAAGAGACAATCACACAGACTATGAACATTGTCTATTTGCTTGTTTTCTTTCTCAAGTGGAACCAACCAGTGTTACTCAGGCTGTTGAAGATTCAAGTTGGCTTGAGGCAATGCAGGAAGAGATGCAACAATTTCAAAATCAGCAGGTTTGGATATTGGTACCACTACCAGATGGCAAGTATGCTATTGGTACTAAATGGATTTTGAAAAATAAGAGAGATGCAAGAGGTGTTGTCATTGAAAACAAAGCAAGATTGGTTGCTCAGGGTTATAGACAAGAGGAGGGAATTGATTATGATGAAGTGTTTTGTGGCTAGAGTTGAGGCCATACGGATTTTCTTGGCTTATGCATCCTACATGGGATTTATGGTATATCAAATGGATGTTAAAGGCGCCTTCCTGTATGGTGAAATAGAAGAAGAGGTTTATGTCACTCAACCTAAAGGATTTGAAGATCCTGATCATCCTACTCATGTTTACAAGGTAGTCAAAGCTCTATATGGACTACGCCGGCACCACGAGCTTGGTATGCCAGGCTTTCATCATTTCTGATGAAGCATGGATATCGAAGAGGTGCCATAGATAAAACACTTTTCCCTGAAGAATTCCACATATATTATTCTTGTGCAGGTGTATGTGGATGACATTATTTTTGGATCCACAAAGGAAGCTTGGTGCAGAGAGTTTGAGGAGCTTATGAAGGGAGAATTTCAGATGAGTGCCATGGGAGAAATGACTTTCTTTTGGGTCTTCGGTTCAGAAACTGATGGTATCTTTATAAGTCAGGACAAATATGTGAGGACATATTAAAGAAGTTTGGAATGGAAAGTGTGAGGACTGCCATTACACCGTATGAAGCTCCAAAGTCAAAAACCAACAATGAAATAGATCCACCAGTGAATGTACACCTGATGAGTGTCTAAATACTCATCATTTTTGTACCAACTAGACTGCAAAAACATCTGAAAACACTCATAAATGCATCAAAATGATAAAAATATCACAAACAAGTGTTTTATGTGTTTTAAATGCAAAAATACCAAAATCTGGTGAAAAACGTATCAAGTTTGCATAATTGGCAGTTTTAGTCCCCCAAGTTACAAAAGTTGTCAAATCTAGTCCCTGGTAATTCAAAAACTTGTAAAAAGTCATTTAAGGTCCATGTGATTCATAAGTTGTCAAAATAAACCCTTTGAAGTTTAAAATTGCAAAATTACAACTTTAGTCCCTCAAGTTTTGAAAATGACAAAAATGGTCCTTGGACATTTAAAAATGGAAAATAATCATTATTGGTCCTTGTACTATTCAAGATTGGCAGTTTTGGTCCTTTTGTTAACTCTTGGAGAATTGCAGGATTGGTCCCTCTAGATTGGCAGAATTACAAAACTAGTCCTTGTAATATTAAAACAATTAGACCCCCTTTTGTATTTAGAACCCTGCCAAAACCCAAAGAACCCCACCAATGCCAGTGACCCCCCATTTTGGACCCCCCTTTTAATATTAAAAGTCAAAACCGGTCAATGGCGTAAACCACTACCCCTTGTTCATCTTCTTCACACATCCTGTAATACCAAACCAGTGTGGTTTTCTCCTCTTTTTCAACACTCCACCTGTCTTCCACCTGTATACCAACCCTTAACACCTCCACATCCATCCAAGACCCATTAATTGAATTAACCTGCTCAAATGAAAAAATGGCGCCAAAATTGCCATTTGGCAATTGTAATGATCTGGATTAAATCAATGGCTGGATTGAGGTGGGATTTGCTCAGAGATGTCGACAAGGTCAAATGAGATCAATAAATACAAGTGGGAAGCTATGTGAAGATCTATCTAGTATAATTTTAGTTTAACTTTATCGTTTTAATTAGAATTTAAATTCCAGTGTATTTTAAAGCTTTCAAGTATCTTTGTAAGTAATCTTAATGTGTTTTGAATCCTTTTCAATAATAAAACTCAGTGTTCAAGTTCAAATTTCAGTTTGTGCATTTTCAAATTTCAAAAATCTCATGAATGTTCAAATATTGTTTTCAGTTGTTAGTAAGGATTGAATAAGCCACATAAGCTCCTAGAAAGCTTATTCAAGCTTTTAGAAACCTTAAAAATCAGTATAGAAGCAAAAACAGAAAAATCACCAAAAATACACATTAATTAGATAAAAATAAAAAGCAATGGAAATGAAGAGCAAGACTGAAGCAGTGTTGATATTGGATTGCTATTTGGTATAGAGCTTTGTGGAAAGCTATAGGAAGTGATAATAATCCTTGGTTCTCTGTTTGTTGCTTGGATTCAATTTGTAAGCATATTCTTTAAAAATTGCATTTCTTAGTTCAAGTTGTTAAAACTTGTTAATTTTGTCTTAATATTGTTTCATTACAGTTAATATAAGCTAATTACTAGGTCCCTTGGTTTAAAAAGCTGTTTTAATGCTTAACTGCTTCAAAACAGTTTCTAAAAGGGGTGTTTGGTTTTGCTTGTTAAACTGTGTTAAAGGTTGTTACTACCCTAGTTCTTGTTTGATACATGGTACTATAGTCTTAATTAGCTCAGTCAAGTATTAAAACATAGTCCTTATTAGTTTAAAAAGTCAAAATCATCTTTAAAACTACCTAGATAGTTAACTGTTAAGATTATAAAATATAAATCTCATCACATAAGCTTATAACTTGATATAGTAGCTTAATTTCATCCTATCATAGCTTATTATAACATATTAAGTCCATAGAATCAGTTACAAGTTCATAAAAGTCAAAGTTTAAGTGTAATTAAAAAGTCAAAATTTCCTAAATGCAGTTTTTGAATAAACTTTAGAATTTTATTGTGTGTTTATTATTAAGTTTTAGCTTATAATCTTCTGGGATATTAAATTTTAACTGCTTAAATAAATTAGAAAAATAGTAGCTCTCTCCCACTTAGCTTATTAACTACTTATTTCTTTGCTTCTTTTGAACCCCTTCTCAAAAACATGCCCTGTGCATTGAAGAACCAGGGATGACAGGAACTTGCAGAGTTCTCCATAAGCTCATAAGAACTTGTGAGTAGCTAATTTTTGGTTTACAAGCCCTTTGCTAGGTCAACTTAAGATTGTAATATCTGGCTTTAGATTTCTTGTTTATTCAGTGGCTTAATTTTAAGCTGTAAGTTGGTGGGTAAAAACTGTTTTGGTAGATAGTGTATTTGGCATCATATACTTGTATCCTGCTTCCCAGAGGTATAGAGTAGTTGGATTAGGTTGCTTACTAGAAGGTTTAGTATAATTTAGGTCTGTGATAAGTCGGTACTCTGTGGTGGCTTTTGGCTTATTTTGAAGTGCTTATTTATAAGCCAATCCACTGATTGCATTTTCCTCCTCATAAGCATATGTTTTTATATTTTTCATAGATTAAGAATAATATTTTAGTATTTTCCTGAATTTTTCAGATTTTTCCATCACTGTTTAGTATTTTTCCTTATTTAAAACAGTTTTTAAGTCTTTTTAAATAGCTTTTAATACAAATAAATCAGAAAAAGTTTAAAAAAATATGTTTTCAATTTTCCTAGATTAAGATAAATATAAAAAGCCAAAAAAATATTTTTCCATAATTTTCTTGGTTTAAATAGTATTTTCTAGCATTTTAATTAGTTTTAAATAGTATTAAATTAATAATAAATACATAAAAACTCTAAAAAATATATTTTCAGTTTTAAAATAAGTTTTATCATATTTTAGATTTTTCTAAGTTATAATTTCATTTTTCTAAGTTAATTTTGTATTTTCTTATATTTTAGTGCATTTTAAATACTTAATAAATAGTTTTTAATTAATAATAATTAAATAAATAGTTTTTAAAATAATTTTCTTTTTCTAATAATTTTCTTTTATTATTAGGATTGTAAAAATATCATTTTCATATTTGTAGGCCTTTTATTTCTTAAAACTCACGTTTTATTTTGTACGTTTACGTAATTTTATTTAAACGTACGTTTTAGGTTTTAAACGTTCATCATTTTAAAAATAGTGATTGCGTTTATTTAATATATTTTATCTTTTTAATTTCCTTTAATTTGCATTTAAGCCTCTGTAATTTACAAATCTTTTCTTTAGGTATAAATTTTCCAAAATCCTTACTGATCACTATCCTTAGTGATTATTCGACATCTGACTGTGTTAAACACCAATTCATCCTCCGTGGGACTTAACGACCCAGGAATCCACTATATTCCTCTGATCTTAAATTGCATTTGGTGTCTGAGCTGTTTTAAGTTCCTTACGGTTAGCCATTCACAAGTGGCTCGCTTGCGTGAGATAACTTGACGGTTTTGCACCAACCAAATTTTGGCGCCGCTGCCGGGGAGGCTATAAGCGTGTTTTAAGCATTTTCAGACCCGTACTTGCACATATACCACCTTTTGTAAACAGTTTTTTTGTAAAGTTATCAAATTATCAAAAAGTTCATTAACACTTTTCCTAAAGTGTTAGCAACACCAAAAATATTTTCATTCTTTGTTTCTATAAAATGTTTTTCAAAAATGCCAAAAATATTCCTCTTTATCCTCTTACCCTTTTTGATTCTTTATCCTTTTACCCTCTATCCATTTGATTCTAACTTCTTCTATTCTCATGGAATCTCTCGACTACGACGAATTATGGAACGAAGTTGAAAAACTTCATACTTTATCACAAATGTCAAGAATTCTTGTTGTTCGTGATGATCCATTAATTCTGCGTAGGGAAATGGAACGAGAAACCGGGGTGACAAAGGACCAGGTACTTCCTCTGATAATGGAGGTGCTAAATACGTCCAACCTACGGTTATCCAAAGATCTAATCCCTCAATTGCTCCTAAGTCGTCTAAAATTGATCCTACACTTTCACGATTTACGGTTAAAAGCAAACATGCAGAATTTAGACCGGTGACTAGCAAGAATGACTTGCCTAATCTTCACGTTTCTCAAGAACCAGAACCGGAGACCATAACGGAAGTGATGGAAATTGCTAGCTCTCAGAGCACACCACTTGTCCCACCTCCGGATTTTTCAAAATGTTCTTCGAGACTTAATAGTCATTCAGATCACCATGTTGGTTTTGTTGATTCTTTGAATGAACCAATTCCTTCTCATAACTCTCAAATGGAATCGTTTATTCATTGTGTCGGTTGTGGTGAGACTCTTTTTGGTTCACCATGCTGTCATTTGTGTATGCGTGTACAGTGTGGTAATGATATTCGGAACGGGAGTTGTTTGTTTTGTGGTTCGAGGAATTCATTTGATTATGATCCTAATCCGAACTCATTTAATGACCCTTCAAACTTTTCCAATTACCCACCACAGCCCGACTTATCTTCATATAATCAACATCACTGCTGTGAATTTTGTGGAGGTCCTCACCAAGGATTTGAGTGTCAATCCAGAAACACGTTTGTCTACGAACAGTTTTCTGGTAACACTCAGGACTTTGGAAATGACCAAATTCCATATTATTCACATGACCAGCCACAATAATCATTTTGTTGTGAGAACTGTGGAGGTCCCCATTTCAGCTCTGATTGTCAAACAGGGAATCCATTTCCTTGTAACAATTACGACTATCCATATCACGACCAACCTCCACAGTGCCAAATGACTCAAACTCCTCAGCAAACCCAACAAGACACTTATCTAGAGCTTCTGGAGTCAGTGAAAAGAACTGAGGAGTTGAGTAAAACAGCATTTCATAATGTTCCCAGTTTTTCTTGTGTACATTGTGGGGGTCCTCATGATGATTATCAATGTCAACCTTCCGGTTTTGACAAATCTCCACTCACACAATGTCCAGTCATTCAAAATTCACATGAGAAATCCATGGAAGAATTGTTAGCTGAAGAGCAGGCTGCTAAAATAAATTCCCAAATTGCCTTTGAAAAATCTATTAGGGAATCAATTGCAAAAGAAAAAGCAGCCAGATCTAGCTCTCAATTTCGTTTTATTCCTGATGACAGTGATGATGAGGATGCACTTGGTATCCTACAATTTTATAAAGATTCATCAAGGTCATCAGTTGATATCCCAGCAGTTGAGATTCATTCTCAAACAACTGCTATCACACCCGATATTCCCACTCACTCTCTGAACATGGGGGACGAGCATCTTGACACTGTTCCTGAAAAGGAATCGGACGAATTCATAAAGTCTAGTGTTGAGGACCTTGTCCCAATCCCGAGAGAGTCACAGGGAACTTTTGACCATATGTGTGATATCCCTTCCTCTCTTGAGTGTTCAAAAGATCATTTTGAGACTTTCTCCGATTTTAGCGATGATTGTAAATCTTATGGAGACATTGAGAATGTTGAGGCATCACTTTCACATTTTGATGTTGATCCTCTTCTTGAGGAGTTCAGCAATGAACTCACTCACATCATTCCACTTTCATCGGAAAGTGATGATGATCTCTTTGATTTCAAAGCCAACCTAGGAGAAATTGAAAGTCTCCTTTGTAATGATCGTTCACTCATTTCTCACCCTAACAGTCCAATAGAGAATGTTAATCACTTTGTTCCTGAAGCGTTCAAAACAACTCTCACTAATCCTCTATTTGAATTCGACTCTGAATTCACTTTAATTTCTGAGAATCCACTCTTTGATACTCAGACTGAGGATAGTGATGAGTCTACAGTGGAACAAGAGTTCACAGACTTACATTACGTGAATGATTCTCTTTACGAGGAGTTCTCCTTTGAACTCACTCATATCATATCTCCACCAGAGTATGATAACTTCCTCTTTGATCTAGACATAAATGATCTTTGTGTTCCGGGGGGAAATGTTCTCAACCATGAGAACTTGCTTGATATCAAAATCCCATCCCTCCCACCCAGAATATGTCTTGATCAAATAAGCTTAAATGATGAGATTCATGATCCGGAAATCATGAATTCTCCTTCTGATGATGATGAGTTAGTCATGATGTTTATCATGACTTTCTTTCTCTTCTTCACCTATCCTGTGGCTTCTCCTGTTCTTCACTCCTTCGGGAATGAAGACATTATTTTTGACCCCGGCATTTTCATTTATCATTTGTGAGCCGGTTCTATGTATATCTCATCGGTGTGGAACTTTCACGTACTTCAATGTTTATACAAACATCTTGAATGAAAGTCCGATGGAGATTGTCTCTTCCACTTACTTCCCCATGAACAAATTAATTCGGGGTCGAGTCAAGCTAGCGACTCGGTAATCAAAAACAATAGTTAAACATGGATTTTCACCCGTGTGTACCACCCTAGTGTGGGGAGTTGCCCCCAAGTTGTATATAAACCTCTAAAATATATATATATATATATATATATATATATATATATATATATATATATATATATATATATATATATATATATATATATATATATATATATATATATATATATATATATATATATATATATATTAAAAAAGAGAATAATTGTTGTGTTTCTACACTTAGCTAGTAATGTTATCTTTTTATGTTCAAGGATTCGGCATAACAACCGGTACTTTGAATATTGAGGACAATATTCATTTCTAAGTGTGGGGGGGGGGGGAAATTCTGGCGAATTTGATCATAAATGTACCCTTCTAGTCCCTTTTTCCCCAAAAATGGCCAAATTTTAAAATTTTTTATTTAGTGGAAGTACTATGTACTAAACACAACAAATGGTAATCAGTCCACCATGTCTAACCCACATAAGGATTGGCTAATCCAGTAGCAAACGACTCTTGGTAAAGATTTCTGAAATCCGTTGACGGCTTGCAATTTGCCCAAAATTGTATGGTGTTCAGCTCACCATATCTTTAATTAGTGAAAAGTTGGCTAGCCCGCAAGTTTATGGCTTGTGGTAAAGGCAGTGGAAAAACCATAATTGGTAATCGACTCACCAAAGATAATATTGATAATTTATTTAAGAGTTGGCTAGTACAGAAGCAAACGGCTTCTGGTAAAGACAAATCAAAACCGTTGAAAGCTGGTGATTTGCTCAAAATCATTTGGTTATCATTGTACCAAGGTTCTTACTTGAACTAAAACAATTGGCTACTCCAGAAGTAATGGCTTTTGGTAAAGAGATAAAATCCATTAATTTTTCTCAAATCATTGCTAGGGACTAGTAATATCTTAGTGTGGGGGATTGATGAGTGTCTAAATACTCATCATTTTTGTACCAACTAGACTGCAAAAACATCTGAAAACACTCATAAATGCATCAAAATGATAAAAATATCACAAACAAGTGTTTTATGTGTTTTAAATGCAAAAATACCAAAATCTGGTGAAAAACGTATCAAGTTTGCATAATTGGCAGTTTTAGTCCCCAAGTTACAAAAGTTGTCAAATCTAGTCCCTGGTAATTCAAAAACTTGTAAAAAGTCATTTAAGGTCCATGTGATTCATAAGTTGTCAAAATAAACCCTTTGAAGTTTAAAATTGCAAAATTACAACTTTAGTCCCTCAAGTTTTGAAAATGACAAAAATGGTCCTTGGACATTTAAAAATGGAAAATAATCATTATAGGTCCTTGTACTATTCAAGATTGGCAGTTTTGGTCCTTTTGTTAACTCTTGGAGAATTGCAGGATAGGTCCCTCAAGATTGGCAGAATTACAAAACTAGTATAGAAGCAAAAACAGAAAAATCACCAAAAATACACATTAATTAGATAAAAATAAAAAGCAATGGAAATGAAGAGCAAGACTGAAGCAGTGTTGATATTGGATTGCTATTTGGTATAGAGCTTTGTGGAAAGCTATAGGAAGTGATAATAATCCTTGGTTCTCTGTTTGTTGCTTGGATTCAATTTGTAAGCATATTCTTTAAAAATTGCATTTCTTAGTTCAAGTAGTTAAAACTTGTTAATTTTGTCTTAATATTGTTTCATTACAGTTAATATAAGCTAATTACTAGGTTCCTTGGTTTAAAAAGCTGTTTTAATGCTTAACTGCTTCAAAACAGTTTCTAAAAGGGGTGTTTGGTTTTGCTTGTTAAACTGTGTTAAAGGTTGTTACTACCCTAGTTCTTGTTTGATACATGGTACTTTAGTCTTAATTAGCTCAGTCAAGTATTAAAACATAGTCCTTATTAGTTTAAAAAGTCAAAATCATCTTTAAAACTACCTAGATAGTTAACTGTTAAGATTATAAAATATAAATCTCATCACATAAGCTTATAACTTGATATAGTAGCTTAATTTCATCCTATCATAGCTTATTATAACATATTAAGTCCATAGAATCAGTTACAAGTTCATAAAAGTCAAAGTTTAAGTGTAATTAAAAGTCAAAATTTCCTAAATGCAGTTTTTGAATAAACTTTAGAATTTTATTGTGTGTTTATTATTAAGTTTTAGCTTATAATCTTCTGGGATATTAAATTTTAACTGCTTAAATAAATTAGAAAAATAGTAGCTCTCTCCCACTTAGCTTATTAACTGCTTATTTCTTTGCTTCTTTTGAACCCCTTCTCAAAAACATGCCCTGTGCATTGAAGAACCAGGGATGACAAGAACTTGCAGAGTTCTCCATAAGCTCATAAGAACTTGTGAGTAGCTAATTTTTGGTTTACAAGCCCTTTGCTAGGTCAACTTAAGATTGTAATATCTGGCTTTAGATTTCTTGTTTATTCAGTGGCTTAATTTTAAGCTGCAAGTTGGTGGTAAAAACTGCTTTTGGTAGATAGTGTATTTGGCATCATATACTTGTATCCTGCTTCCCAGAGGTATAGAGTAGTTGGATTAGGTTGCTTACTAGAATTTTTAGTATAATTTAGGTCCCTGTGATAAGTGGTACTCTGTGGTGGCTTTTGGCTTATTTTGAAGTGCTTATTTATAAGCCAATCCATGCTTGCATTTTCCTCCTCATAAGCATATGTTTTTATATTTTTCATAGATTAAGAATAATATTTCAGTATTTTCCTGAATTTTTCAGATTTTTCCATCACTGTTTAGTATTTTTCCTTATTTAAAACAGTTTTTAATCCTTTTTAAATAGCTTTTAATACAAATAAATCAGAAAAAGTTTAAAAAAAATATGTTTTCAATTTTCCTAGATTAAGATAAATATAAAAAGCCAAAAAAATATTTTTCCATAATTTTCTTGGTTTAAATAGTATTTTCTAGCATTTTAATTAGTTTTAAATAGTATTAAATTAATAATAAATACATAAAAACTCTAAAAAATATATTTTCAGTTTTAAAATAAGTTTTATCATATTTTAGATTTTTCTAAGTTATAATTTCATTTTTCTAAGTTAATTTTGTATTTTCTTATATTTTAGTGCATTTTAAATACTTAATAAATAGTTTTTAATTAATAATAATTAAATAAATAGTTTTAAAAATAATTTTCTTTTTCTAATAATTTTCTTTTATTATTAGGATTGTAAAAATATCATTTTCATATTTGTAGGCCTTTTATTTCTTAAAACTCACGTTTTATTTTGTACGTTTACGTAATTTTATTTAAACGTACGTTTTAGGTTTTAAGCATTCATCATTTTAAAAATAGTTATAGCGTTTATTTAATATTTTTTATCTTTTTAATTTCCTTTAATTTGCATTTAAGCCTCTGTAATTTACAAATCTTTTCTTTAGGTATAAATTTTCCAAAATCCTTACTGATCACTATCCTTTGTGATTATTCGACATCTGACTGTGTTAAACACCAATTCATCCTCCGTGGGACTTAACGACCCAGGAATCCACTATATTCCTCTGATCTTAAATTGCATTTGGTGTCTGAGCTGTTTTAAGTTCCTTACGGTTAGCCATTCACAAGTGGCTCGCTTGCGTGAGATAACTTGACGGTTTTGCACCAACCAACACCTTTACAGATCTATGATTGGTTCTTTGATGTATCTAACAGCTTCACGACCTGATATTACTTTTGCTGTAAGTGTGTGTTCTCGACATCAAGTTACTCCACTAACTTCCCATCTCAATGATGTTAAGAAGATCTTTAAGTACCTCAAAGGCCAACCTCATTTAGGCCTTTGGTACCCAAAAGAATCTCCATTTAAGCCGGAAGCATATAGTGATAGTGACTATGTGGTGCAAATCTGATAGGAGGTCCACCACTGGAGGTTGCCAATTCCTTGGAAAGAGATTGATTTCTTGGCAATGCAAGAAACAGACTAGTGTGGCTACCTCATCTTGAAGCGAGTACGTTTCTGCTGCAAATTGCTGTGGAGGTTCTTTGGATTCAAAATCAATTGTTGGATTATGGGTATAACTTCATGAACACAACAATTTTATTGATAATCAAAGTACCATATGCATTGTTAAAAATCCAGTTTTTCACAATCGAACAAAACATATTGAAATCCGGCACCACTTTATAAGAGATGCATATGACAAACATTTGATAAAAGTGGTTAAAATTCACAATGATGATAATGTGGCAGATTTGTTAACAAAGGCTTTTGATGGACCAAGGTTTCAACACCTTGTGGTCCATATTGGTATGCTTAACCCTTAACTGCAAAGTTTAAGGGGAGGCATAGGCCTCAGGGGAGGATTTGTGTATACTTTGCATTGTTTTATGTAAATTTGTTTGATTTTTGGTTTATGATTCTGTTCTCTAACACTAACCAGCTAATGTAATGATAGTTTATTTGTCTTTGTTTGGTTTGTGTGTTTCTCTGTGTTTGTTATGATTTGCAGGTTGGTTATTCTGTTGGAATTTACCATGGTTGTTAAGTTGGAATATGGTCAAGAAAGCTCTAACGCTTGTTTCTACTGAAGTGCTAAAGTGAGTTATTTGTTTCTACTAAAGACAAAGTACTGAAGTTACAATGTTCATTCAAGAAAAGTACTGAAGCAAATTGTTCATTCATTCATTCGAGAAACAGTTTACAGCTTACAGAGTACAATCAACATCAAATGCAACTACAAGGAAAGTGCTTTACATGAAATACTAATCCTAACCTATTTGATATCATCTATTCCAACATCTAACAAGCTGTTGGATATGCATGATCGCTCACATCTTTCACACTAGATGCTGGATATGCGTTTGTGAAGTCTTGCATAACCACCCATTCATTCTATCTCGATGATTGGATATGCATGACCGTATGCGACGAAGAAGCTAAGGATCAAAATGGGAAGGATGGATTGATGAAAACGATGATGATGAAGATGACCACATAGGTCTTTTGTGCTTCATCTGCGATTTCACCAAAAGCAATTCTTCCACATTCCTTGACTCCTTCCTTTATACGATATGTGATGATGCACCATGATATGAAGCAAGAAGTGCTAGAACCACCTCTCTATCCTTAGGGAGTGGCGGATTTCTAGCACATGGCCTTCGTTGAGGCTGAGGAGACTGGAGGTTGGGAGTAAGATGTTCTCTCCTTACATGAGTCATCAGAATCATCAACGGCAATGGAAGACACATTCACAACTGCAAGAACAGGCTCTTTCACTCTCTTTGAAGTTGCTTCCTCATCCGAGTCTTCATAAGGTGATACATAAGAACTTATGGATGAGTTGTCTTCATCATTGCCTGGATTGCTTGACAAATAATTCTTCTTTCACCTTCGAGACGCTACGGAGGATGCATTGTCATCTGATGAAAGGGTGATTGGGGAGGATCTTCTCATGGTTAATTTTGGAGCATTGATGCAATTAGGGTTTGTGATGTTATTTGGGGTTTTTGTTGAAGAGTTATGTGTGCATTGGGATTGTTTTATAGACAGTTTCAAGACTTGATGAGATTTAATGCGATAGGTGAAACAAAAAAAGATATTTATTGAAGCTTCCTGAATATGATTGTTTCTGCTGATTAGTATTCTTCAGCAGATTGATTTATGTTTCTGCTGAAGTTGAAAGTTAATTTGGGGAAAAGTAGTAATACACGTCAGCTCTGGTCAACATTTGACCAAAATTGGGAAAATACTACTTATTCTCGGTTTGCATATCTTCGTCTCATTAAAAGTTTCCCTCATTACTCACATTCAAAACACTTCCACTTGTGTGATTCTTAACCCTAACTTACGATTTTTCTCATGGCGCTTCAATTCAAGCATGATCATAATAAAGTCGCCTTTCTGGGAACAGCGAAGGGTGATGAGTTGTATAAACCAATGGTAGAATTCCTACTGAGATCCAAGATTCATTATGCTTTAACACATTCTTCTGAAGTGATTTATGAATCATTGGTTAAACAATTTTGGCCAACTGTTGAAAAGAGGAATGATACAGAGATTGTAGCTATTGTTGACGGAACAGAGTATATTGTGACAGAGGAGCTGATAAGAAGACAACTTCATTTAGATGATGCAAATGGGGTTTATCATTCTAATGCGGTGGATATTCTTGCTGGATTAAGAGCTATTGGATATCAGGGTGTAAGGACCGATATGTGGTTGAAGAATCAGTTGTGTCCTATGTGGAGATTTTTGGTTCACACCTTGCTTCAGTGTATGAGTAATAAATCCGGAGGATGGGATCAATTTTCTACACAGCTGGGATGTGGTATTGTTTGTCTTTCTCGAGGTTTGACTTATAATTTCTCTAAGTATATTTTTGATAATATGGTTGAAAATATAGATAGAAAAAGCATAAGTTTTTGATGTACCCTAGGTTTCTTCAGATAATTTTAGACATTACCACACAAGCCCAAGACTTTTATCCCATAGGAGCTTTAATTGCTAAACTATTTGCTTCTATGAGAACTAAGTATGAGGGGGCACATCATCCTTTGCTAGCGGCTATGTTGCTTCAGGGCAATGCATCTTCTGAAGAAGGAAATGTTGTTGGTTCTCCACCTTCTACATCAAGGTTGTGTGATGGGAATCCATTAGTGACAATGGATGAAGGCCCTTCTAATACTGCTGAAACCCATTTTGTTGCTCCTGAACAACATTTGTCCACTCCTTCACTTAGACCTAGTCCACCATCTACACAGGTACCTCATGATGAGGTGGAGACTGACTTTAATAGATTGCCTACTCCTAGTCCTATTAGAGACCCTGTTGATGATAATGTTTCATTCATAGAGCATGTTGATGTTTCTTCTGAAAGGCCCAATGATGCTCCCATTCCCACGAGCAATCACTGGTGGAGCTGAGGACCCTATTACACTTACATCTTTATATGCTTTAGTGAACAGTATGGAGTGAGATCACTGATCTCAAAAAGGATCTGGCAGAGACTAAATCTAAGCTTGGTGGTGAGATTGTAGATTTGAAAAGAAAGGTTAAGGACTTGGAAATACAACTGAGTCAGAAAAGAAAAAGGAGACTGGAGGTTTCTTTTGATGAGGAGGATGAATGCTCATTTGAGTCACTTGATATGTTGGCTAATGTGGCTCAAGAATCTAATGTCTCTATTTCAAAGGTTGGTACATCCGTGCAGCAAAAGGAGCCAATTTTGTTTACTAGACGAAGGAGAAAGCAACCTGTGCATAAGGATACATTTCAAAGTGTTTCAACCATGAAGAACATGTTGTTGCGGATACTCCTTTGATGGACATTCTTTGGTAATGATGTTCAAACTTCAAATGTGCTATCTGAATCTGTTTCAAGTTTTTCTTTCGAAGGAAGTTTTATTTGAATCCAGAAGTAGATGTATTTTCTACACCTATTGAAGATTTCTCTACACATGTTTCTTCCGAAGCACATCTGGACGAATCTTCTGAAGTTCCTGTTATGGATACTCCTTCAACTGATGCTATTTCTGAATCTACTGATAAAGGGAAAGGAGTAATGGTTGATATTGAGCTTGGTCCGATCTAGTCAAGTGAACGGAAAGGTTAGCCCAAAAGAGGATGTTAGATGAATGTGCCAATTTGAAGAAAAGTGCTGAATTGGCTAAACAGATTGAAGTTGAGTCTATTTCTAAATTGACTCGAGAGACAAAAGAATTAGATGCATTGGCTACTCAGATGCCTGCTGAACACTAGGATGTGTATACTCAGCAAGTTGTTTCTAATCCTTCCATTGCTCAGAGTATTTTGGGAACAGACTTTAATAGTGATGATTTTGTGGCTCAGATGATGGCTCTTGGACTACAAAAGAAGCAAGAAGCTATGGCAAAGAGAAAAGCTATGCAAACTCAAAAAATCATGACTAAGAAAATGAGAGCACAATCTGCAACTCCAACAAAAGATTATATGCAGAAAGTAGTGAAATATCAGAGTTGCTCTCTCTATAACTCTGGTATGACCATGAAGCAGGTTAAGGCTTTATCTGATGTTGAGTTAATCAGTTGTTATAATAAGATTATGAAGTTTACTTCATCTCGTCCTGCTTCTGCATCTACTTTGAAAAGAATTGCTGATGTTTCAGATGCTCCTACATCCAAAAGACTAAGGATAGTTGATATTGTAGATTCGTTTGAGGATCCTGTTTCAAAGTCAAGTACTTCTGTTGCTTCTGAAGTATCTGCTGAAGCTATTCCTTCCATATCTACTGAAGCTATTTCTTCAGTTGTTAAAGTTCAATCAGTTGAACCTTGTGTTGCTTCATCTGGAATATCATCTTCTGCTGCAGTACCTAAAGTTGATCCTATTGATAAAGTTGGACATGAGTTGGGTTGTCAAGCTGAATTACGGCGTTAAATCTAAAAAGGCCAGAGTAGTAGCTGAGAAGATGTATGCCTTACGTGGTGGTGTTTCAAAGCAGGATGCTCCTATTTCTTCCACACAACTTAACGATGTTACTGAAGAACCTATACCATCTTCAGACATTTATCTACCAGGTAGGAGGAAGAAAAGAATGGCTAGAAAACGTTCTGGTTATTTCTGGAGATCTGTGAAGTCTGCTGAGGCACATAAATCTAAGGTTAAGGAATCTTCAAGGGTTAGTTCTTTGGATCTCAATGCTGCTGATTCAACATTTATTAAAGATGGATCTTCTGATGTTTTTCCTGAAGAGTCTCATGATGTTTTGGTACATTGGTCATTGCAAAAGGATGAGCTGAATGTGACTCACCGATTGGATCAAACGACTATGGAATTTAATTTTTTGAAGGAGATATTGCATCTGGTGGATAGGCGACTTGGATACGCTATATACTCTTGTAAATAAGTACTACCATTCTACGCACCTAAGGGTTCGGTTTATATTTATTGGGTGATCTTCATGTTTTGTTTGATTCAACATCTCCCAATGGTAAAGGATACTTTATTTGGAAGAACTCTCAATTATGGCAGGTTACATCTTGGAGATTTTATCCTCTGCCTCGTGTGCATGTAGTTGAGACGAAGGGTGGTATTACTGTCTGCATGTTTGCTGAGCGAACGTATCCATTATCGTGAAACTTATGGAAAGAATGCTTCTTCAGAAGTTGGAAGTTCCTCCAGATCCTGTTGGCAATGATCTTTTGCATGTTGAACAATGTGTCGGTGTTATTAAGAATCAGCTTATGGCACATAGAAGTTCCTCATGATTCTGGTATTTGGTAATTTGTATGATTTGTAATTTTTGTTTCTTTGTTTTATTCTTAGTTAAAAAAAATGTGTATGTTTTGTTTTTACTAACTTTTATTGCAGGTTTGTTGTATCTTATTGATGGTTATTAACTCACCAGATGTACCTTGTGTATGTCAAAGAGTTAGCTAGTCCAAAGGGTACAGCTTTGGTAAAGACACATCAAATCTGTTGATAGCTGTAATGGTTTGCTCAAAATCATAGGGTTTGCAACCACTCATGCTTAATTGCTGAGTGTTGTATGGTTCTCAATTCACCATGATTTATTCCTTTTTGGAATCCAAGAATTGACTAGCCCACATGTATATGGCTTGTGGTAAAGGCAGTGGAATACCATATTTGGTAATCAGTTCACCAATTTTAAGAATTGACTAGTCCTGAGCAAACGGCTACATGTAAAGACATATCAAATCCGTTCATGGTTGCGGTTTACTAATAAATCGATGGTTATCGTGTACCATGGTTTTCGAACTTAAACATATGGCTACTCCGGTAGTGATGGCTATTGGTAAAGAGACATCAAATCCATTATTTTCAATGATTCACCTCTCACAGGAGTTAACACACCTGGATGTGATGAGAATAGTATGAAACTTAAATGTTTTGATGTACATGTTGTCCTTTGTTGCTGCAAAGATATGGAGTTTCAGAGTTTTGTCATCAAAGAGATGATTTTGTTTTGAGTCTTTGCTAATGATGTTCGAATACAATCCTCTAGTGCTGCAAGGTTAGAGATCTATCAGGAAACTGGAACTTAACCAAGTCAAATTCCAGTTTAGGGGAGGATTGTTGGGAATTATGTGAAGTACGAATTATGCTATTGTTATGCTTGAATGGATTCTGCCAGAAGGTATGGATTCTGCTGAAGACATAGTTCGCTAAAGTTTAGTTTGTTTTATGGAAGTTATTATTCCGTGTTTAGTTTATTTAGTTTGGATATACATGAGCTTTATTAGGAAGTGATTGTGTATATCTTATTTAGTTTTATGATTATACGTTTCTTGAGAAACGGTTTAGGGTTTTGTTTAGGGTTCCTTGTCTATAAAAGGAACATAATAGAATGAATTATGTACGTGTGCTTAAACAAGTTTTTAATATAACGATCCATAGAGGATCAAAGAAGTTCTTAGTTATCAGTGTTTCATACTTGTGTTTATATTCCGCTACAGAATACAAGTTGTAGAGATTTTCTTTTAGTTTGTTTGTGATTACACAGGCAATACTAACGATCTACGAAGCTCAAGATCTATCAAGGTCTATTAGTTTTCTACAGAAACCCTAATGACGGCGATCTGACAGCGTCCCACCTATAAGGCGACGCCGTCGCGAATGTAAAACTATATACAGAAATCAAATTTTCAGAATTTTAGGAGGTAGACTTGTGGAGTAAAAACCTAAAATGATTGTAGTCCGGTTTGGACAGTATCTTAGGGTTCTCATACCCTAGTTTACATCAAGATAAGTGTTTTACTTCATTGATTTCATTATGTCTTTGATTAAATGTGTGTATGCTTGCGTGTTTAACATGTCCGGCTAAATTTCTTTTGTGTTTTCTTAGATCTATGAAACCTAGTTATTAATTATTGATTGGTTGTCTCTTATCTTAATTGTAATTAGCTTAGGAGTGCATTAGGCCATCGTTGTGTTTGAATGCTTGAGTAATCTTTGTGAACCTTAGCTTATAGATCACGTAACGGAATTGTAGGCTAAACATCCAAAGATAACCTTAGAGTTCGTTTATGAAACCTAGAGATTTCGTAGGCAATAACCTTAAGGTAGTCTCAAAGAGTTAGGGATAAAAGCATACCCTACGACCTTAGAAAACACAACGTGTTAAGAATAAGGACGTGACAATTCAACCACCAATAAAAGATAACTAGGGAGTAATAGTATCTAGGTAGACACATTTTTAATCATCATACAAGCATAAATAAATAGACATAAGACTACCCATAGTTTAGATAATTAGATAGTAGAGTAATCGTTAGAAGTACCAAACCTCCAAATCCAAACCCCGAGATTTTACCCTTAACATTCTAAAAAATATAAAAAGATAAAAAATAATCTTCCTCAACCTCAACCTCAACCTTAGCATAGTACACTTGTCACTAGCATTCCTATTCCCCTAGAGAACGATATCAATATCCGAGGCTTACCCAATACTACACTACAACGATTAGGTTCACTGCCTAGGGTGTTGAAAAACTTTCTCGACGAAAAGGAAGTTCCTTTGACCCCGAACGCGTTATACGCGCATCAAGTTTTTGGCGCCACTGCCGGGGAATAGAATAGCTAGTTAGATTTTTATTTCGTTTAGGTTCCCTTGCTTGATTCCTATCAAGTGAGATTTGTTTCTCATTTTTAGCTTCCTTGTAGTCTATCCCCCTTCTTTGTGTTTGTGTTCATAAAACCCTTTTCATTTGTCGCTATGGCAAGTGAAGTTGCATTTGAATCATTAACAAATGAGGAACAATTGAATTTCACATATTGGATTGCTTTTTATTGTTCTAATAAATTTGTGAGTGATCTTAGAGATATCCAAAAGGAGACAGGTGTAAGGTTAGATGGATTTGATAAATTTTTGCTTGTGTGGCTTCTATTCAACAATCATTATTAGGATCAACTCCTTTTAGTGAGACCCTCTGGAAAAATTTCGAGAAAAGCCTCCTAAGCATAAACCATCAGTTGAATGAAATCATAGGCTTGTCTACATCACAACTTGAGCAAATAGATAAGGAGGATTTATCCAACCTTAGGCACCATGAACAAAAAGACCTAGATTTTAAGAACATGGAACCTAAATCCGAACAAGATTGTGAGATGGTTATAGTTGAACTACCTAGTTTCATGCGTGGGATAGATTTCACAAAAACATATGACACGCGTGAGGAATCCTTTAGGCAAATAGAACATAGTAGTCAAGTTTTTTAGAACAATTCTTATGAATCAGACCAAGAATTTGAAATGGCCAAAGAAGGATTTGAGATGCTTAGGAGTGTATTTGGGTTAGATCATACTAAAACACATGAATACGTAGGTGAACTAGATATAATGGAGAATGAGGTGGAAACGCCAAGCCCACAAGCCCTACCATCACTTGAGGAACACACACCACCTATAACTTACCTAGAAGAAGTAGAAGAGACTATAGGAACCCTGATTAATATAGGACCTTTGGACCAAACACCACTAGAGAATGTAGGTTTAGATGCTTGTTGTCATAACATCTCTTTTAGTCCTTGGGAAGTTCCTAGTTTTGATGAACCGGGGCCTCAACCAAAACCCTTACCCAATTTTTCGTCTTTAGATGTGAATCTAGGAATTGAATTAGGCCCCGATCCACCCATCAAAATAAACAGTCTGGGTAGTTACTTGATAAAGATAGTAGACTCTAGGCCATGTAGAGTGGAAGCTAATATAGGAGTAACCCATGACCTTACACACTTACATCACCCATTCATGTTGATAACAAAAAACATTATGGGTTTAAACTGGGTTTATTAGGTCAAGATGGATCCTTAACTAAGAATCTCTTGAAGTTGATAGAAGATGATCCATTTCTAGGAGAAAGACTTTATTCACCCGCTACACCCATAGAATTAGGTAAGGTTATAATGAATGGAGCACACCCCTTTGAGCATATAAATCACCCATCACCCTCTCCTCACGTAGCAAATTTCCACCCTAAGGGTATGTATCACTACTATCACCTGCACTTAAGCTTAAGTGTAGGAAAAACTTCCCCTTTATCCGTTAAATAAGGGTAGAGTCAAGCTCGTGACTCGAACAAAAACAAGCGCTTCGTGGGAGGCAACCCATGCTTAATTGTTTGCTTGTTTGTGTGTCATATGTCTTTTCATTATTGTATGTTCTCATGTTTGAATTTGTGAAAATACTTTATTTTGTCTTTAACCTCGTCTTAATTACATATAAAGGTATTTTACAAAAATGATAAGTGTAGGGAAGATTACACACGTTTTCTAAAGAACGTGAACATGAGAACTACGATTATTGAAAATGATATATATGTGTATTTGTTAGAGTCAAATGCTTGTATCGAGTCATAATGGATATTTTGCAGGAATTTTTCCATATTTTAAAGGTATAATTTTTCCAGAATTTTTTCAGAAAAACGCAGCAGACCAGTTTCTGTCAGGATAACCTGAAGGTGTCAGGATTAGAACCTGACGACGTCAGGAGGAGCATAAACAGCTTATAAACTTTCTCTCGTTTTCTGTGCTATTTATAAATTTTTGGAAATTCTCAGGTCTTAATTTTCTAGAAAATCTGCAAACATCCATTCCACAAGCATTATATCCTATTGTAGTAGAGTCATATATTGTTTTACCGCCGATTTTACGCGAAGGTTTCGTCTATTTTCTTAAAGTGTGCAGGTTTTATTTATCAAGAAGAAGATATATAATGTTGGATGGAGCTTATCACATGTACATTCTTCTTGGAAAAGAATTTAACCACTGCTTCACACGGATCCTACCGAGCTAATCAGGGGAGTACTAGTTTCTTTCTCTTTTAATTACCTTCCATTATTATAACTTTGATACTTTCGGGGAACATTGGGGACAATGTTCAGTTTAAGTGTAGGGAGGGAGAATAAAACGGGAACTTTGAAACTATGCTTATCCTTGATCATTTGTCTTGTCCTATTTCATTTGTGTAATAAACCATGAGAAATATTTGTTAGGGCAATTTTAGCGCAAAATTTAAAAATTTTCATGACATGTACGGGTGGGACTTTAGTCTTAATAAAGCGTCTCATGGATAGGAGTTATATGACTAGCACAAAAACCTTTTACCACTTAAATTCCACCCCAAAAATGTGAGGTTCACCCCTAAATCTATAGGAATTAAAGCATTCCCCTTTAATGCTTCGAGAGTGTACCGGTAGTATAATAGATTCTAGAATTTGTTTTGTGCAGATGCATTCCGAGATCACTAGTGAGACTACACTTGTGTAGTTAGGAATAACTAAATGATAAGAGACATTAGGATAACCCTTGTTTGATACCCGTATTATAATTACTTATTCCACATCGGTTGAGTAATTCCCCCCACACCCTTGCGATGTACTCATCTTTAGTACACGATACCCCTAGTTAACCCCTCAGAGCCTATCCTTTTCGCGGTTCTCGTGATGTTTCGGTTTTCCGGAATATCAATGAAGAGCATTGTTTACAATCCACCCCCAAATGTACACCCCAAATCGCCTTAGCCTACCTTGTATGCACTCACCTTTAGTGCATTATTGTTATCATACTAAACCCTTAGTTCAATTATCTAGTTACTTGCATGGTTTCTAAGTCGAGTCATATCTTTTGTACACAGTTTTGGGACGATTGGGACTCATGGGTAAAATAAAATTTTATGGAGTGACGGGAAAGAACGTTAAATTCGAATTCCCTTTATTTACGTAATAAAGTACTCCAAGTGTTTTGATCTTTTCAATTCGGGTCAAATTAGTGTTAGAGTAATAAAAACTCAAGTGTAGGGATGCTCCTATAATTCCCTTATATTTTGATGATATCATAGAGGATGGTAGAGTAAAAGTGTATGCAAAAATAAAATAAAAATAAAAAATAAAAAAAAACAGAGTGTTCGAAAAATAAAAAAATAAAAAATAGTAATAAAAACAAAAACATACGGGCTACCATCCTACATCAATCTTTATATTTATGTTTGTTTGTTTCAAAGTTATCTAGAGTTTAGAGAGTCGAGTCTTGGCTTAGCAACGCCATTCTTTTCATGCTTGTAACATAAGATTTTTGACTTGCCACCACTAAATCGCCTATCCAACCAAACCCTTTGTTTACTTACCGTAAGCCTAACGTTACAACCCTTTAAATGACCTCTTAGATAGTTGTTCCTAGGTGCTTACGCCAAAGCGGTGGAGGTTCGATCTAGTCTCAAGCCTGTGGTAATCTAAGTACTATGACCGGTTAATGAGTGTTTATCTTCCAATTTTATTTACTATATTTCATATACACCCGAGAGATGAGAGAATCCAAACACCCCTTGTAAGGTGCTAGTATATAATTTCCGTGCTTGTTATGACTATTGCGGTGCTTTTACTTGTTGTGAATTATGTAAAACCAATGCTTCATGCCACCTAACTTATAAATTGATTGGCCAAAAGCACATTTGCTTGAGGACAAGCAAATACCAAGTGTAGGGATATTTGATAAGGATTTAAAATGTACACTTTTAAGGGGTCATTTAATCCCTTAATTGCCCACTTTTATATCCGTTACTGCTTAATTTTCTTCCTTTTCACTTTTTAGGTCTCTTGGAAGCAAAATGCTGGAATGATGCATATTTGGACAAAAAGGAGTGAATACATGAAGAAAATAACTAAGTCAAGATCAAAGACACTTAAGCTGCTGAATTAGAAGCTGACGGCGTCACAATCAAAGGGCGACGCCGTCCCTCTATATGTAATTAAATTTGTGACGGCTCAGTAGACTTTTTACTAAATTACACCTGATGGTGTCAGGCTTTGAAGAGGAAGGGCGTCACGAAGACTTTTCACCCCAGACGACGTAGATCCAGAATCAGACGACGTCACTACTGAAGCCCGACGACGTCACAACCACAACGTGACGCCGTCCCAACTATTACTTGGCCAAGAAGAAACCCTAATGACGGCGATCTGACGGCGTCCTACCTATAAGGCGACACCGTCGCGATAGTAAAACTATATATAGAAATCGAATTTTCAGAATTTTAGGAGGTAGACTTGTGGAGTAAAAACCTAAAACGATTGTAGTCCGGTTTGGACAGTATCTTAGGGTTCTCATACCCTATTTTACATCAAGATAAGTGTTTTACTTCATTGATTTCATTATGTGTTCGGTTGAATGTGTGTATGCTTGCGTGTTTAACATGTCCGGTTTTCTTGTGTGTTTGCTTAGATCTATGAAACCTAGTTATTAATTATTGATTGGTTGTATCTTATCTTAATTGTAATTGGCTTAGGAGTGCATTAGGCCATCGTTATGTTTGAATGCTTGAGTAATATTTGTGAACCTTAGCTTATAGATCACGTAGCAGAATTGTAGGCTAAATATCTAAATATAACCTTAGAGTTAGTTTATGAAACCTAGAGATTTCGTAGGCAATAACCTTAAGGTAGTCTCAAAGATTTAGGGATAAAAGCATACCCTACGACTTTAGAAAACCCAACGCGTTAAGAATAAGGACGTGACAATTCAACCACCAATAAAATATAACTAGAGAGTAATAGTATCTAGGTAGACACACTTTTAATCATCATACGAGCACAAATCAATAGACATAAGACTACCCATAGTTTAGATAATTAGATAGTAGAGTAATCGGTAGAAGTACCAAACCCCCAAATCCAAACCCCGAGATTTTACCCTTAGCTTTCTAAAAAATATAAAAAGATAAAAAATAATCTTCCTTAACCTCAACCTTAGCGTAGTACACTTCTCACTCGCTTTCCTATTCCCCTAGAAAATGATATCAATACCCGAGGCTTACCCAATACTACACTACAACGATTAGGTTCACTGCCTAGGGTGTTGAAAAACTTGCTCGATGAAAGGAAGTTCCTTTGACCCCGAACGCGTTATACACGCATCACATACAAGGGGTAAAGACTCTTCCGTCCTCCACGTTATTACTTAACTAACTACTAAATTTCACTAAATGACTACGACTACGAGCTTTCTAACGAATACATATACTTGAGGTGACCGAGTCTTAAACTACGAGATTTTCTAAATCCTAATATCACGTGTATGGATTATGTTTAAATTTGTGTAATTGGATTGAGGAGTGCATATAATGCGAGTTATTTCTTGAGGAGAGGGTATGTGTGAACAATATGGACTGTTTTCTTCACGGTAGTTAAAGAGAGAATCAAAAGACCAATCTTCAGTGAAGGCACATTGTCCATGATTTGGAATTCGGAGAATGTGAGCAAATTGCTCAAGAGTCAAGACAAACTTTTGGTTTTTGATCCAAAACCATAGTGATAGAGAGCAATACGACATTAATAATATTTCATTTCAACACTTAGAGCAATACAAAGGATTGGATATATGATAAAAAAGTAGATCAACAAGACAAAGTACATGTCTCCATGAGAAAACTTGATCATGGGATACACGAGAGCGATGAGTGATATGATGATGAGCACGAAGGCGATGTAAACCATGATGATGGAAATCTTCCTTGGTTTTGATTTTTCAAAGTGAGATGAAGAATAAGATGAAGTTTGAATGTGAGGTATTTTGAAAGTGGAAGATTTGGAAAATGAGGTTTGGTGATATTGGACGATCGGAGGGTGTTTTATGGGGAAGGATGAATTTTTGAGATTTCTGTTTTGTTTTATTAGTATTTACAAAGATTTGATTTTTTTGGATTTATGTTAAGATAACACATATTGATATACCTAGGTTTAGACGGAAGATAACACGTATGCACGAAGGTTTTCTAATGAAGCCGCGTATATCACAAAAGCATATATTAGATTTTTAAATAAATGAATAAAGAAAAATTAATATAACCATATAAGTTTCTATTTAGTGATATGCAAGCATACTTATTCTTAGCTAATGTTACTTAGAGATAAGTTTTATGAAAAACATACCTCTAATGTAATTTTGAGTGTCCCTTACTTTTGACAAAAAGTATCAATGGTCAACTCTGGTTTCTTCGAGATCTAGTTGGTAGTATGTTAAGACACCCTTTTTGAAAAGGTTATCATATTACCAAGGAATTCTGATGGCTTGCTTAATATGAGGTTAACTAAACAAAATGACAAGAACGGTTAGTGCATTTTGTAAGACAAAATAAGATGTAGAAAAATTGATGTTGTCATCCAATCAAAATCAAACAAAAGTGTTCTTAAAACATAGTATTTGTTTTTAGAAAGTTTCCTTCTTTTTAGTTTTCAATCATACACGGATCGTATCAAGTTTTTAAAGTACAATATACTCTAAGAAACTTGGTAACGAAGTTCTGGTACCAATTGTGAAAAACTAGAAGGGGGGAGGGGGTTGAATAGTTTTGCCGATTAAAACTTCGTGTTAAACTATTTAGATCGACTTATGTCAATCTATTTAATGTGTGAGTTGGATGATGATAGATGAGCATATAAATAAGTAATGCAAAGATAAAGAGTAAAGGAACACAAAACCACGACACGAGTATTTGTAGTGGTTCGGCTACAAGGACACCTTCCTTGCCCTCCTCCACTCCTCGAGTTCCCCACTCGAGAGTTTGTAAGCACTACACAACACAACCTCCTTAATGTGGCGGAGAAGCCTTCACAACGTCGCCTACTCTTTATCTGGTACTAGGCTAGACACCGAATTCTTCCATGAGGTAGAACCACCCCTATCACAACATCGCCTAAACTTTATCCGGTACAAGGCTAGATACCAAGTTTCATTACAAATGAGGAACTACTACCCAACACTACAGAATTACACAACTACCCCAAAGGAGACACACTCCTTATTACAACATCATAAGGATATCAATATTCTTTACCCCAAACTATCTATCTTGTATATCGATGCACCATGTCGAATGTACAACCTTGGCACCTTTCACTAATGCCTTCGACACGACCCTTCGGCACCTTTCACTAATGCCTTCGACACGAACCTTCGGCACCTTTCACTAATACCTTCGTGACGACCCTTCAGCACCTTTCACTAATGCCTTCAGCACAACACTTCTATGGAGGGAGAAAATAACTATCAACAAGATAACTTTAGTAGTCTTGATGATGACGAAGCTTGGCAACTCATGGACTTGAGCTTGCACGACTTCAAGAGGTGGTGATCTCGCCTTTAAGAGGAACCTAGAGAATCACACAAACATAAAACTACATAGAAAGATCCTTTGGATCTGAGGTTAGAGAGGTTACAATACTAAGAGAGAGTATGTGTCAAAGGGATGAGTAGCAAGTGAGAAATGGCTCACTATTTATAGACAAAATTTTCTACTGTTCCACGATTCCCACAGATCCCTCCCCAGAGGGATCCGGCTGGTGCAATCCTATAGATCCGGCTGCTGGGTCAGCTTATGTCCGGATTTTGGGTTGCAAACCTGGTTATGGGTTATGGGTAATGTTTTATGGATACCCAACAAGATGCAATGTATCTAGACATTGGGTCATGGGTCTTGGGTCATGGATGATGGATAATACCCAACATGACTTCATGCATGATGTCATGCAATGGGTCATGGGTTATGTATCAAGCTCCATGGTATGGGTCATGGACTTTGGGTTTTACCCCACAACATTCATTGTACCTAGTCAATGGGTCAACAACTTAGATTTTTGCCCATTACATTCCCATTACAATATATATATATATATATATATATATATATATATATATATATATATGCACATTTCCATATTATGTAAACACTAGTTGTTATACATATGCATTTCTATAAGATGTAAACAATATTACTTGTTTAGAGTTTTATATGAAAATGTAAGTGTGTTAGTAAACTATTGGCTCACACCATTTGCGTATTTTATTTGTTTCGTTAAAATGATTTTACATTTGTTATCGACAAAACATTAGAAGATCGTAAAATATAAATAAACGTTTTTATGGCTTATTTTTATTAACAATCTCCCCCTTTTTGTTGATGACAAAACATAAGATTATTTTAAGGAAAAACTAAAATTCGTAAAAGTTTAAATTGGAGTTTTTACTCTCTTCTCCCCATTTTTGTCGAAACAAAAAGAGCGTCGGAAAGAAACTAACACATTGTTTTGAGAAAAACGTGTAAAAAGTAATAATACGAGAAAAAAAATAAAGAGTAAGAGGAGAGAAGGATTCTCGTCTTAGCTCCCCCTTGACGGATGCTTCCTTTGTGAGGGCGTCAAGTGATTAGGAAGACTAAGCGAGTATGTTGCAATTAAGATTGCAAATGGTTTTGTCTTTGATGAAATGCTTCCCCTTGATGAGTGCTCCCTTTTGAGGAGGACATCAAGTAATAAAGAAATACTAAGTTTTGCAAGTGTTTTTGCAATTGCATTGCTTTGACGAAAAGTTCCCCCTTGTTGAGGGTGTCAAAGTCTTCATGTGTATTTTGAAAATCTATAAAACAAAGGTTAGAAAGCAAGTATATGGTGCATAATATCTTGCAAATGAGATTCATATTAGTGATAAAATGAGTTTCTATTGCACGGATCCCACGGTTCCTCCCTGTGAGGGATCCGTCTAGGCAAAACAGAGGGATTCATGTACCTGCAATCTTATGACAGCAATGTGGATGTAGAACGTGATGTTAACATCAAAACAAGTTATTTATTATGGCACTAAACATATTTTCATAACCAAATTGCATACAACATGTAATATCATTCAATAAAACGAGAGAAATGATGTACATAACTCTAAAACTAAGAAAATGATCCGAACACAAAGTATGATTCCTAACAAATATAAGTTATGCCTAAGACTAGAACACCACTTGAATTCCTAAGCTTAAGGATATTTAGGTTTGTTGACCTCATCGAAACGTTCAAGGAGGTGATAAAACATGAAACGTAGCTCGTCACGTACTTCATGTACTAAACCTTCAACATGTTGACAATGATAACAATCTTTGTCATGGCTAGAAAATGGTGGTGGTAGGAATGGAGTGGCTTAAGATGGAAGGTTGGATGGAGGTTCCACAAAAGAAGGAGGAATTTGTGGAGGCATGTTTGATGAAGTTGGAGGTGGTTCAACTAAGGATGAAGGTGGTGGAATATGTGTTGATGATGGTGGTAGAGAGGTATCTACTTCCATGTGATCCGGTTGTTGTTGATTCCTCATAATCCAAAATGGACTATTTGAGGGCGATGGAGAAAAGGATGTGGTTGCTATTGTTGTTTCAACACCAAAATTTTGTAGTTGCGCTATTTTCTCAAATGAGGAAAATGTTGGCAGTGGTGGTGGATGAGATGGCCTAGAAGGCAAGTCCTCTAAGTTGTAGAGGTGTGGAGATGAGAGTGGAGTGGTGAAAGAGATAGCTCTAGTTACTAGAGGTAATGGTTTAGTAGAGGTAGGGGTGTTTGGTTTTGGACATATAGTAGTGTTTGGCAAGGTTTGTCATGTGGGAACAATCCTTTTGGGAATTGGTTTAATTGGTAGTGTTGGTTGTGAGGGAATTCTAGTGTTTGAGGCTCTAACGGGTGATGATTCGGTTGAAGAGATTTCGTGAACAACCCGAGCAAGTTTCTTGGGAGGTCCTTTAGTGGATGAGTTAACACTAGGGGCTTTCCTCATGGTGAAGTGGTAGAAAGAGAAGGTGTAAAAAGAGAGCTTAGCTACTGAGAATAAGTGTGTGAATGGTGATTTGGAAGTTCAAGCAAGGAGGTTTTTAAGGGGAAAGGATTGGTAAGTGAATTAAAGCTTAAGCCACTAAAATCCTTCAAATTGCAATGATTTGCATGCATAAGAGTCAACTACAGAGTTGCACTGATCTAGGAAGTCAATTAAGACAGGGTGGAGTGTTCAAGTTAACAAGGAGAGCTTGAGATGATTGTTTTAGCTTAGTCTGTGCAGCCGGTTCCCACGGTTCCCTCAAATGAGGGATCCGTCTAGGCTAAACCTAGGGATCCGGCTCTCAGCAGCCAAAGAGAAGGAAGATGATGTTTTGTAAGGTCTAGTACCTACACATCTTGAGTCTTTCAGTATTCTCAGGTATCTTAAATGATAAGAGACTTAAATGATCAAATGAAATGAGTAAGGGTAGCTAATGATTGTTTTTTATGGAAAGAAATGGGGTTTTTATGAGCACCAATGGGTGATCAAAGATGACACTAAGAAATTTGAGAGTTTTAAGTGGAGTCAAATGATCCTAGAGATCAGATGGTAACTTAAAAGAAATTTGGAAAATTCCTTAAAAATCATAAGAAATGAAAAACTAGTTTTTAGCCTATTTTGAGGTAAGGATTTTTTTGGGTAAAAGGGACGATTCCCCGGTAAAATATATTAATAACCCAAAAGTTCCGATAGGAACAATGAAATGTGACTGAGTGTCACATTAACCTCAAACCATAGCTTGAACAGCCTCTAATCATATGACATGTCATATGATAACTAAACTATTACATAACCAATAACACCAATAGGAAAGAACCACCTAATGGTGCATAAACAACAATAATTACACATAAATGATTATTTGAAAACTGCTTCAGGAAGATCCCAAAGCCTTGCCAATATTTCACCATTCTTGGACTTCTTTAGTTTGCAAGAGAGAAGCTTGAGGCGCACGGAGGACTTTATGCATTCAACAATCTGATCCGGGTTGCATTTTCCTTTCTTAAATAATCTCCAATTCCGCTCTTGCCATACATAATATGTAGCAGCAGCAACAACAAGCTTCATCACCCCCGCTATTTTTAGTACGCCTCTTCATAATAGCCATTAAGGACTGAATTATGTCATAAACATTGGCCGTATAATGCGCAAGACCTGCACAATATTTAACCCTATCCCAAATCCCTTTAGCAAACGGACATTCAAAAAAGAGGTGATCGTGAGAATTTGGGGCACTCTCACAAAGCGAACATACCATGCCTAGCGAATCAGAAACATCCCACATAGGCACAAGATCCTGCGTTTTCAACTTCCTTCGAATAATCAACCAAAGATTTATAGCATGTCTAGGAATACACGATGGGAACCAAACCATGCTATACCAGTTGGGAGAAATATTAAACTAGGTGTTTTGAGATGAAATAAACAATGTGTGAGCATTGGAGCGGAAATGTGGTGAGTATTGATGAGGTGAAAAATCAAAAAACACCTTGAATGTGATCCTAAGTTATCTATAAGTGAATGTGAGACCAACTAAGCTTGAGGAAGACTTAAGTGATCCTAAAGTATCATGTTTAACTAGTCTAACAAGATCTGGAAGATTAGATTTGAAGTGAAGATGTTTAAAAATCTACTTCTGTCTGCCCGGATCCCACGGATCCTTTATTTGAGGGATCCGGCTAGTTATAAATCAGGGATCCGTCTTTCTGAGACAGAATACTCCACAGAAAACAAGCAACATTTTGTTCTAGGTATCGCATACTAAAACTAATGAATAGCAAAGTTGCTAAACACATATACAAGCAAGATATCAAATGATCAATAAACATTTTATTTCTTAGGAATGATTATGTTACAACGGTAAAAGATGAATCCTAAGGATTGATTCTATTTAAAGAAAAGACTAGATTTCTCATGCGTTTTCGTTTGATGGATCGTCGAGTGGGTTGTGAGTATTTGAAGATTCATGAATGAATAATGAAGTGATGAGAGATGTGTTCAAAGGTTCCATCATTTTGTTCACAAGTATATATAAAGGACTTTGAAATTGAGGATGATAGTACATGATATGATGATAAAGGCTCGTTAGGAACTGTGGAAAACTAGAAGAGGGGTAGAATAGTTTTGTCAATTAAAACTTCCTTTTAATCTATTTAGATCGACTTATGTCAATCTATTTGGATGTGTGTGTTGGATGTTGATAAACAAGCTTATAAAGGTATGTAATGAAAAGATAAG
This sequence comes from Chrysanthemum makinoi, assembly GCA_910596185.1. Lineage (NCBI taxonomy): Eukaryota > Viridiplantae > Streptophyta > Magnoliopsida > Asterales > Asteraceae > Chrysanthemum > Chrysanthemum makinoi. The sequence continues at coordinate 111,330,060 of OU343224.1, read as the reverse complement.
AGTAAGAAGCACAAAACCACAACGCGAGTATTTATAGTGGTTCGGCTACAAGGACACCTTCCTTGCCCTACTCCACTCCCCGAGTCACCTACTCGAGAGTTCGTAATCACTACACCAATCTCCTTATGGCGGAGAAGCCTTCACAACGTCGCCTACCCTTTTTCCGGTGCTAGGCTAACCACCGGGTTCTTTCACTCCAAGGTGAACCACACCTACACAACGTCGCCTACCCTTTATTAGGTACTAGGCTAAGCACCTAGTTCTATTGCAATGGAGGAACTACTACCTGTAAAAACCAAGATCCGGACTCAACTAGGGTATAAGCAATATTGATTGATTAGATGCACAGTGGAATAGAAACAACACAATCAATATCACTAATAAGGTTTTCTTTATTAAAACATAAAGAAACTAATACTACTACTACTACTAAACGCTCTATGCGTTAATTAGACTCTCATTAGGAGAAGTCTACTATGAAATAAGATGAAAGGATGAGTGAGTAACCCTAGCCGCCATCCCTCTTTATATAATAGAGGGAGGTTACAAACCCTAGCTTACTAGAAAAGCTAACTATTACATATTAGGTCCTCATTGTTTCTTCTTTCTTCATTCTTGCTCGTGGTGTTGTAATCATCAAATCTATAATTCCCAACAATCTTCCCCTATTTGATATTACAAAACAACCTGTATAAGAAACAATGCTAAAACATGACATCAAAAATAATAAGCTGCACATCATGAATCTTCTTCCCTTTTTTGTAATCATCTAATAGGGGTCTTGTGCAACTTGTAGACGCTTCCCCTCAAGTGATGCATGTAGATGGTAAGTATATAAACCATAAGCTTCCCCTTAAAATTATACTAACCATCTCAATTTTTTTTTTAACAACTAAACAAAATAAACAAAGCGTAACAGCAGAGAAATCAGATCAGCAGCAGAATCCAAACCAGTAGAAACATCAACGTATGTGTCTTATATCTTGCACTATCCATGTGACTCCAAACACAGATGAGGCACTAGCAAATTTAAGCATTAAGAACATTTTCTATAGATCTCGCCCCTTCATTAACACTGAGCACTACAACGTAACTCCTTAAAGTGATAGCAAATGCGAGCATTAAGTACTTTTTGTAGATCTCACCCCTTCACTAGAATCATCAAGTCTTTGTCACATCATTAACGTACAAACAAGTTATCTCAAAAGTGCCTGACTCACTTTGAGATATGATAAGACCCGCACCTTCAGTAGAAACCGGTCAGCAGAAACCAAAACCTTCAGCAGAAACCGGTCAGCAGAAACCAAAATGAATCAAAATATGCAGCCAGTAGGAACACTAAATCAAGCCAAAAATATTTTAATTACTAGGGTTCATCGTTGAATAAAATTTCAACTCACCAAGACTAGTAAAACATTAGAAGACCAACTGTAATAACCACGACCATCAGCAGATACACGCTCAATTAAATAAACCAAACAGTATCCCATGAAATCAGTACTGACACGCTGCAACCCAACACAAACAGTACATTTGCGCCTCATATTAGGTACTGAAGCCAGCCAATAAGTATACTATCATCCCATATGAGAGCCCCACATCATCAATAACTCTCACATGTGGGGACCAGCGGAATAATTAAGTATACCAAATAAAATGGGATAAGCGCTTGAGATCGAAACAGACATTGTGAAACCCAATAAATGCGCCTACCCATGTGAGCAGTACAAGACGTGACACCCAATAAATGCGCCTACCCATGAGAACCAATCAATTATAATCCCACTGCAACTGTCAGGACTAGCGTCAAGAATTAACCAATGCAACATGGTGGGACCCGCGTGTGATCTTCCAAGCAACACATACTTGATAATAAAAAAATACACAAAAGCCAAGGAGACAAGTATTGCTGCTGTCTCACATGGTCACGAGACCATCAATTAAATAAAATGGCGTGACTATTTTGACCAATGAAACTAGCCCCACAAACGCTGCTACCAATATGTAAGCATCATATGAATTGAGAACAAATTATCAAAAGAGTGGGACCACAACGAGAAATCAGTAGAAGAAAAGACAATCAATGTTGGGAATTATAGATTTGATGATTACAAAACCAAGAGCAAGAATGAAGAAAGAAGAAACAATGAGGACCTAATATGTAATAGTTAGCTTTTCTAGTAAGCTAGGGTTTGTAACCTCCCTCTATTATATAAAGAGGGATGGCGGCTAGGGTTACTCACTCATCCTTTCATCTTATTTCATAGTAGACTTCTCCTAATGAGAGTCTAATTAACACATAGAGCGTTTAGTAGTAGTAGTAGTATTAGTTTCTTTATGTTTTAATAAAGAAAACCTTATTAGTAATATTGATTGTGTTGTTTCTATTCCACTGTGCATCTAATCAATCAATATTGCTTATACCCTAGTTGAGTCCGGATCTTGGTTTTTACAATTGGTTTCAGAGCGGGTGGCTCTTGATCTAGGGTTTATAAGGTTTTCATTGTCAATAAAGAGCAGTTTTGAATAAGCAGCAGATCGGGTTAAAAGGTGTCGAAGAGCAGATGTAGTAACAGCAGTAGACGAAGGTAGCAGTTGTGGTAAAAAGAAAGAAAGCAGCAGTGAAAAAGCGATCCGATTTTATTGCTGATAGAAGCAGACTTCTTTTAAGGTATCGATTATTTTTAATGGTTGTCTAATACCATGATTGGGTTTTCATTTGATTCGTACCTTCTGATTGGTTTGCTGTTATCTCGTGTTGATTGGTTCACGTGGTTATTGGCTGATTGGATATCCTTTGATTTGCTATTATTTTCGTTGCCAATGAGGATCTCGTTCCTGCTGAAGTAATATTACTATTGTGTACTGATTCCATCGTGGTCCCACTTGGTTGACGTCACTGTGTTGATTGTTGGGAATTATGTGAAGTAGGACTCTGCTGTCATTACTGCCGAAGGTTTCTGCTGAAGTAGAAGCAGTTTCTGCTGAAGAAGTGGTTCTACTGAAGAAGTACAAGCGTTGCCATGTTACTGCTGAAGAGTGAAAGCTGACTAGGATCAGCATGCGCCTTATGAATTAAATGCTAAACTCATTATTATCTTTTAACTGCCCAAGGTCAGCATGGGTATTATTGTACTACTCTATAGTTGTTTTAATGTATTAGACATTAAATGCATGCAAAGATGTTTAGTCGTTTGGGTAGTAAGAGATTAGGGTTCCTTGTATATAAAAGGAACCATATAGTTGTAATAGAGAACCAATCCGAAACATAGAGTTTCAGTGAATAAAAGGATCCATAGAGGATCTAAGTGTTCTTAGTGATAACAGCTTGTGTTTACATTCCGCTTTAGAACACGAGTTGTAGAGATTTTCTATTAGTTTGCTTATGATTACATAGGCAACACTAACGATCCACGAGTGCTAGATCTTTCAAGGTCTGAGTGTGTACAACGTGCGTAAAGCTTTTAACAGCATCCTCCCCTAAACTGGAATTTGACTGGGTTAAGTTCCAGTTTCCTACCTTGATAGATCTTAGAGACTTCAGTACATGAGGATTGTTCTCAAACATCAGTAGCAAAGAACTAAACCAAAATCATTTCTATGATGAGCAAACTTTGAAACGCCAGGTCTTTGCAGCAACACATGACATAATGTACATCAATACTTATCAGTTGCATACTATTCTCATCACATCCAGGTGTGTTAACATCTGAGAGAGGTGAATCATTGAAAATAATGGATTTGATGTCTCTTTACCAATAGCCATTACTACTGGAGTAGCCAAATGTTTAAGTTCGTAAACTATGGTACATTGATAACCATCTGATTTATGAGCAAATCAGCAACTATATAAACAGATTTGAGGTGTCTTTACCTGTAGCCGTTTGCTCGGGACTAGTCAATTCTTAGAATTGGTGAATTGATAACCAAATATGGAGATAGTTGCCTTTACCACAATCCATATACGTGTGGGCTAGCCAATTCTTGGATTCCAAAAGGAATAGACCATGGTGAATTGAGGACCATACAACTCTCAAAGAATTAAGCATGGGTGGTTGCAGACCCTATGATTTTGAGCAAACCATTACAGCTATCAACAGATTTGACATGTCTTTACCAAAGCTGTACCCTTTGGACTAGCCAACTCTTTGATACACACAAGGTATATCTGGTGAGTTAAAAACCCTCAAAGACAAAAGTGCAAAAAGAAAATTTATTTATTTATTTATTTTTTTATTTATTTATTATTTTTTTTTAACTAAGAAACTAACAAACAATACAAGAACTACAAAGTAAAACAAAGGACAATGAAGAATACCGCATTCATGATGAGGATGCAGCTTGAGCTTGCAGAAGTTGAGTCTTGATTAATCCAATCAGTCGTTCAGCATATTATCTTTCATTTCCCACTGGATCTGGAGGAATTTCCAACTTCTGACACAGCATCCTTTCCATAAGCCTCTCGGATAATGGATAAAGTCTTTCAGCAAACATGCAGACTATGATTCCACTCTTAGTCTCAACTACATGCACACGAGGTAGGGGATAATATCTCCAGGACGCAACCTGCCATAGATGTGAGTTCTTCCAAATGAAATGCCCTTTACCAATGGGAGATTGAGAGTCAAGCAGAACATGAAGATCGCCCAATGAAGTGTTTTGGATGAAGGAGAGGGAATCGTTTTGTTTTGAAGTGGAATAATGTGAGTGGTAGAGTGGTAGTTGTTGCCCAAGTTATAGTCAAAAGAATTAGACTGTTTGGTTGACTGTAGCTTACGTGTATTTCAACGTGACCCAAGAAAGTGTAACGCTTCAGCAGAAACAGATGGTCAATCTGTTGAAGTTATACACTTCAGCAGCAAACATCAAAGATAAAAATATCTTCGGTAATATTCTAGAGAGTTAATGTGCCAACCACTCGAATTAATTCCCATTTAACCTCGAACCGTCTATAAAATGATCCCAATGCACACATAACTCTACATCAAAGATCCCCAAATATCATTATAAACCCTAGTTTCTTCAAAGCTCCAAAATTAATCACAATTAACCATGAGAAGTTCCAACCCAATCACTCTTTCATCAGATGACCATGCAACCTCTATAAGCAGTCTTGAGAGGTGGAAGAAAAGTTATTTGTTAAGCAATCCAGGCGGTGGAGAAGACAACTCATCCATAAGTTCTTATGTATCACCTTATGAAGACTCAGATGAGGAAGCCACTTCAAAGAGAGTGAAAGAGCCTCCCCTTGCTGCTGTGAATGAGCCTTCCCTTCCCGTTGAAGATTCTGATGACTCCTGTAAGGAGAGAACATCATACTCCCAATCTCCAGCACCACAGCCTCCACGAAGGCCACGAGCCAGAAATCCGCCACTCCCTAAGGATAGAGAGGTGGTCCAAGGTCTTTCTGCACCAGGTTTTGGTGCATCAACACACATCGTATAAAGGAAGGGCTTAAAGAGGGTGGATGGATTGCATTTTGGTTGAAATGAATAGATGAAGCACAAAGGACATATTATTTTTCTCCATCATCATGTGTGGTCATCGTCATCATCAACGTTTTCATTAATCCATCCTCTCCATTTTGATCCTTAGCATCTTCGTCGTATTGGTCATGCATATCCAACCATCTAGATAGACGGAATGGGTGGTTATGCAAGACCTACAAACGCATATCCAGCATCTAGTGTGAAAGTTGTGAGCGATCATGCATATCCAACATTCACTTAGGTGTTTGAATAGATGATATGTACTAGATTAGGATTAGCGTAAGTGTATAGCTCGTATCTTGTAGATGCATTTGAATATGATATGTAAGCTGTAAGTGTAAAACTGCTTCTTGAATGAATGAAAGAACAATGTGACTTCAAACTCTTCTCTTTAGAATTTTGGCTTCAGTGGAATCAAATTGTTTGCTTCAGAACTTTAAATTTCGGAAGAAACAAGCAATAAGCTTTTAGCTAACTTGACCAAATATTAATGAACCACACTAGATGAATGTAAACGAACAGGGCATTTGCAAAGCAAACTCAGAGACAAAACAGAGACATACCATACAAAAACTACAAACAGGAGTTAGCAAACAACATAAACACAAAGTTTACTATAAAATCCTCCCCTGAGGCATATGCCTCCCCTGAGGCATATGCCTCCCCTTAAACTTTGCAGGTAAGGGAAGAGAAAGATCCACCATTATTCTTGGGTTTCCAGTAAAATTTTGTTCCGTTATTCTTCCAAGAACAACCTGCTGAAGTTTTGACAGATTTGACAGTAGTGCCCCAACATTGTTTCCTTTTATTCATATAGTCAACATATGCAGGCCAATGACCATGTTTAAAGTATGGGCTAGTGGGTCGCACATAAGGTCTATTAGGAGATTTCCTCCAAGAAGGGTCAGTTCTAGCTTGTGGGACATATGGTGGAATAATTTTAACATTGGTCCACACTGGTCTTGGTTTCTGCTAAGGAGCACATGCACCTGATCTTTGCTCATGAAAATCACAATCCTTAATTAAATGAAATTTACTTCCGCAAACAAAACAAGTCTTCCTTTTGGAAGATGGATTCAACAAAGAAGATGTTCGATTACATGTAGAAGGACTTAAACCGAAACAGATAAATGGATTGGTTTTAATAGACATTTTATTCAAAGATTTAAAAGACAAGTCTTCAGGGGAAACAGGCTTGGAAGTGGATTCCTCAGCAGCTATCCTAGAAGGCTTGTAGATAGACTTGGGTGCAGGCTTGGGTGTAGGGTCAGGTGAGGGCTTGACAAGATCTGACTTATCACTTGAATCACAGCTGTAAGTAGATCCTTGATCCGATGAATTGTCACTGTCAGAGAAAGAGACAAAGTCATAAGATGAAGCATCGTTGTCAGGCAAGTCTTTTGACTTTTTGCCATACCGATGGTGTGATCCATCAATGTCAATATTAACAGATAGGTCAGTGGGCATGAATTCTCCTCTAATAGGACCAGGGACAGCATGTAAATCACCTTCTTTTCTAAAGTGTTCTAGGCCTGCAGGTGTAGATTTACGCCCATCTTGCCTAGCTTCCAATCCTACATACTTCTGAAAGCCTAATCCTATTCCTGAGTTCACTGCCTGACTACTATAGAGAGCTTGAGCTAGATTGTCTCCTGATATTAACCATTGTTTATGTCTAGCTATCTCCTCTGCAAGTTTCTCTTTAAGCTCTAGATTCTCAGCAATAGTATCAGCTTTTTCTTTTTCATTGCGTTTAAAGTTAATATTAGCAATTTCAAGATCAAACTGAAGCACCTTAATCTTTTCTTCATAAGCTATCCGATTATTTTGAAACCAAACCTTTTGTCTTTCTAATGTTTTTAACGAAAGTTTATAAGCTTCATTATCAACATAGCATGCATTGTACTTAGGTTTCATAGTATCATAGGCTTCTTTCGATTCAGTATATCTTTCACTATAACCAAATATACAGTTGTGTACCTGAGAAAGACCCATGAAGGCAACCGATCATGCCTATCTTCTGAAGTGCACCTTGCCAGCAGACCAAGCTTCTCTGTATCAGCAGCTTCCTCATTCACAGGTTCATGAGCAACCCAGTTGACCTATTCATCCAAGGTGACTAGAGCTGCTGAAGTGCTAGCTCCCTTCGATTCTGCGATAGGTATTGTAGCTGGTACTCTCTCCACTCTTCCTGTCTTTGCATTCCTTTGAGAAATGACCCATTTGGTGGCAAGAGAAACACTTGACCTTTCTCCTGTCAAATCGATCTGGATCCTTTCCCTTGAATCCAAACTTCCTTCCCGCCTTCTCTTCAAACCTCTTGATATCCACTGAAAGCATGGCCACTTGCCATTTCAGCTTCATTTCCTCCATCTCAAGTGGGTCCACTTGGTCAAAGTCTTCATATACCAGATGATGCTGAGTGTCATAATCAGCAACAAAGGAGTGAAGGACATCCTCCAATATACTTCCAGTCTTAGCTTGAGGATGTGAAGGAGTGGGACGATAGGATGATGATGGTAAATAGGATGGACTTGAAGCATGCATCATCATATTCGAGTGGGATGTCCCAACAAAGGCTGAATGACCAGAGGAGGTTGCACGGTAGGGAGATCTGACATCGGGTTCAAGAGATCTGAGTTTGTTGTATAGCTCGTCAAAAGTGAGCATGTCCGCCCACCTTTAGCTTTCAGGGCTATACTCACATGCAACCAAGATGGAGGCAAAGATCGAAGGAACTTAGAGTTGCTATCATCATTGCCAGGCTTTGCATTCAGTGGTTTAGATGACTCGAATCTTGTGAAACCTGTCGTATCCCTTGTGGATACCCTCTTCTTCCGAAATATTGAACTCTTGGAAGTGTTGTCTAAGCATGGACTTCCTCATTCTTCTGGACTCTTCATTACCACCAAACCTAGCTTTGAGAGCCATCCGGATGTCCTTTGCATCAACCATGTGGTGAAAATCACCTAAGTGATCTTCAGGAATTGATTGAAGGAGGATGGTTCTTACCTTGTGCTCTCTTTGCACAACCAAAACCTCTTCAGCAGTTTTGGGAGGAGCAATGGTGAACTTACCATCAAGATCCGGGATGGTCTTCTTTAGGCTGTTGCCATTTTTACTATCTCCCATAGATTCCAATCAATATTGGAGATCCAGTTCTGCATCTTCATTGTCCACAGATCATATTCTTCCTTCTTCAGATAAGGAAACTTGCCATTATTGTTGGAGAGACTAAGTTGTTGCATAGAGGTGGTGTTTTTGATGATGTTGTTGTTGTTGGTGTTTGTGACATCTGATTCATCATCAGTTCAAGGCATTGTGAATAAGTTTTTGGTTGTATGTGGGTGAGGAAAATAAGGTTCTCAGTATCGTAGAGACTCTCCCGAGGCTCTGATACGACTTGTTAAAAGCTTTACGCACGTTGTACACACTCAGACCTTGAAAGATCTAGCACTCGTGGATCGTTAGTGTTGCCTATGTAATCATAAGCAAACTAATAGAAAATCTCTACAACTCGTGTTCTAAAGCGGAATGTAAACACAAGCTGTTATCACTAAGAACACTTAGATCCTCTATGGATCCTTTTATTCACTGAAACTCTATGTTTCGGATTGGTTTTCTATTACAACTATATGGTTCCTTTTATATACAAGGAACCCTAATCTCTTACAACCCAAACGACTAAACATCTTTGCATGCATTTAATGTCTAATACATTAAAACAACTATAGAGTAGTACAATAATACCCATTCTGACCTTGGGCAGTTAAAAGATAATAATGAGTTTAGCATTTAATTCATAAGGCATCTGATCCTAGTCGACTTTCACTCTTCGCAGATAACATGGCAACGCTTGTACTTCTTTAGTAGAACCACTTCTTCAGCAGAAACTGCTTCTACTTCAGCAGAAACCTTCGGCAGTAATGACAGCAGAGTCCTACTTCACATAATTCCCAACACTACACCAACGACTAATCCCAAAGGAGATCAACTCCTTTCTACAACATCATCAAGGATATCAATATCCTTGGATCTAGTACTAATCTATCTTGTACATCGAAACACACCATATCGAATGTACATCTAAGGCACCTTTCACTAATGCTTTTAACTAGATCTTCAAGACACCATTCACTAATGTCTTGTGTCTTGACTTCTAAGCACCCTTCACTAATGCTTCTAGTCTTGACTTCTAAGCACTTATCACAAGTGCTTATGATATGGACGATAGATACCCTTCACTAATATCTTTGTCTTGACACTTGAGACACCTTTTACAAATGTCTTCAACACTTCTTAGAAAATAAAAACAATCATCAACAAGAAGACTTCAGTGGTCTTGATGATGAGGAAGCATGGCAACTCATGGACTTGAGCTTGCTCGACTTCAAAGGTGGTGATCTTGCCTTTAAAAGGAACCTAGAAGATCACACAATAACAAAACTACAAACATAGATCTCTTGGATCTGAGGTTAGAGAGTTTTTAACTCTAGGGAAAGTATGTTAGAAAGGGGTGAGAAACAATGAAGAAATGGCTCATTATTTATAGAGGAAAAATTCTACTGTTCCCCGGATCCCACGGATCCCTTCCACAAGGGATTCGTCTAGCGTAAAGCTAGGGATCCGTGGGACGCTCCTCCTTACCCATGGGTATTTTGGTTATGGGTCATGGGTCATGGGTTGATCCATGGGTCTTTAGCTAGATACAATGTATCTCTTGAGTGCAATGCACCTAGTCACATGGGTATGGGTCAAAACCATGGGTTATGGATATTATCCATATATGATATAAGCATGATGTCATGCAATGGGTTATGGGTCAAGCTCCATGGGTCATGGGCTTTGGGTTGTACCCAACTACATTCAATGTATTTGCCCAATGGGTTATGATACTTAAGTTTCTACCAATTTATATTACCCAATATACTACATACTAGTTATGTGTATATTTTACCCAAATATGTAAACACTAGTTGTTGTACATATGTAATATTAAATCATAAAATCACTTATACTTGTTTTAGTGTTTTATGTGAAAATGTGAATATGTTAGAAACTATTAGTTCAAACCATTTACGTATTTTATTTGTTTCATTAAAATTATTTTACGTTTGTTATCGACAAAACATTAGAAGATCGTAAAATATAAATAAACGTTTTTATGGCTTATTTGTATTAACAAGAACATTCCATATGGAATAAGTTTGTTCTTGCTACCTTGGAAATTAACAATTTGCCTTGCGAAGAAGTAGGCGAGATTGTAGGGTTGTTGAGTTAGGAGACAGTAAATCATGTGAGCACAACATGCAGGAAGTATCTCACGGTTTCCTCTAAGACTCCAAACGTTTTCACGTAGAATGATTGCGAGAGGTTTGAGATCATCTCGGATATCACGTGTATGGATTATGTTTGGATTTGTGTAATTGGATTGAGGAGTGCATAGAATGCGAGTTATTTCTTGAGGAGAGGGTATGTGTGAACAATATGGACTGTTTTCTTCATGGTACTTAAAGATAGAATCAAAAGACCAATCTTCAGTGAAGGCATATTGTCCATGATTTGGAATTTGGAGAATGTGAGCAAATTGCTCAAGAGTCAAGACAAACTTTTGGTTTTTGATCCAAAACCATAGTGATAGAGAGCGATCCTCGTTACGAACGAGTTCAACTTGACGGAAGAATTCCAAAACAAACCGCGAAAAAATTTTCTCGTTAATACCGAGAAGACCTTCTAGTCCTATGGTGCGGAATGAGGTATTGATACATTCTTGGTATAATAGAGGTGATTCAACAACATGTCCTTCATGAAAGCAACGAGTTTCAAGATTATTAAACCCACGAACATGATTGCCAAGTGTGTTAGGCTCAAGAGAAATATTAGGAATGTAGACACAAGTGAGTTGATGATCGAATTCATACTCATGAGTCATGATGTGACCTGTAGACATGAAATGAATAATTTACATGAGTAAGTTAGGACAAAGTGATGCTTCAAGAGTGAGACGTTTTTGATTGGTGACATCTTAGTTCAATCCTTCTTTAATGTTGAAATGATATGATCTCCTATTGTTTTTAATGACTATTCTATTTTTATTAACAATGACAATTGACTTACTTTGTTCTAATATTCTAGTAGGGTTTTCCATTTTATGGTAAGTTTTTTGAAGTGGTTTTTATGTTGCATGATTTTCTGTTACCAGTCCACGGTTCTGCCGGTTCCCATTTAAAAGGGATCCGGTTAGTTAAAAGTTAGGGATCCGTGGATCTGCAGTTTTGACAAAACAAATCTTGAAGTAAAATTGATTTTTGCAACTTTTATGTTATAAGGAGGAATGTGTTTTAGCCAATGTTACTACTTAAGCATGCATTGTTGATTTCGAAAACATGTCAAGGTTTGAAATGTGCAAAAAAAGAAAAACCAATATGACAAATACACTATGAGAAATAAACGAGATAAACTACGACATTAATAATATTTCATTTCAACACTTAGAGAAATACAAAGGATTGGATATATGATAAAAATGTAGATCTACAAGACAAAGTACATGTCTCCATGAGAAAACTTGATCATGGGATAAACGAGAGCGATGAGTGATATGATGATGAGCACGAAGGCGATGTAAACCATGATGATGGAAATCTTCCTTGGTTTTGATTTTTCAAATTGAGATGAAGAAAAAGATGAAGTTTGAATGTGAGGTGTTTTGAAAGTGGAAGATTTGAAAAATGTGGTTTGGTGATATTGGACGATCGGAGGGTGTTTTAAGGGGAAGGAGGAATTTTTGAGATTTTGTTTTGTTTTATTAGTATTTACAAAGATTTGATTTTTTTGGATTTATGTTAAGATAACACATATTGATATACCTAGGTTTAGACGGAAGATAACACGTATGCACGAAGGTTTTCTAATGAAGCCACGTATATCACAAAAGCATATATTAGATTTTTAAATAAATGAATAAAGAAAAATTAATATAACCATATAAGTTTCTATTTAGTGATATGCAAGCATACTTATTCTTAGCTAATGTTACTTAGAGATAAGTTTTATGAAAAACATACATCTAATGTAATTTTGAGTGTCCCTTACTTTTGACAAAAAGTATCAATGGTCAACTCTGGTTTCTTCGAGATCTAGTTGGTAGTATGTTAAGACACCCTTTTTGAAAAGGTTATCATATTACCAAGGAATTCTGATGGCTTGCTTAATATGAGGTTAACTAAACCAAACGACAAGAACGGTTAGTGCATTTTGTAAGACAAAATAAGATGTAGAAAAATTGATGTTGTCATCCAATCAACATCCAACAAAAGTGTTCTTAAAACATAGTATTTGTTTTTAGAAAGTTTCCTTCTTTTTAGTTTTCAATCATACACGGATCGTATCAAGTTTTTAAAGTACAATATACTCTAAGAAACTTGGTAACGAAGTTCTGGTACCAATTGTGAAAAACTAGAAGGGGGTTGAATAGTTTTGCCGATTAAAACTTCGTGTTAAACTATTTAGATCGACTTATGTCAATCTATTTAATGTGTGAGTTGGATGATGATAGATGAGCATATAAATAAGTAATGCAAAGATAAAGAGTAAAGGAACACAAAACCACGACACGAGTATTTGTAGTGGTTCGGCTACAAGGACACCTTCCTTGCCCTCCTCCACTCCTCGAGTTCCCCACTCGAGAGTTTGTAAGCACTACACAACACAACCTCCTTAATGTGGCGGAGAAGCCTTCACAACGTCACCTACTCTTTATCTGGTACTAGGCTAGACACCGAATTCTTCCATGAGGTAGAACCACCCCTATCACAACATCGCCTAAACTTTATCCGGTACAAGGCTAGATACCAAGTTTCATTACAAATGAGGAACTACTACCCAACACTACAGCACTACACGACTACCCCAAAGGAGACACACTCATTATTACAACATCATAAGGATATCAATATTCTTTACCCCAAACTATCTATCTTGTATATCGATGCACCATGTCGAATGTACAACCTTGGCACCTTTCACTAATGCCTTCGACACGACCCTTCGGCACCTTTCACTAATGCCTTCGACACGAACCTTCGGCACCTTTCACTAATACCTTCGTGACGACCCTTCAGCACCTTTCACTAATGCCTTCAGCACAACACTTCTATGGAGGGAGAAAATAACTATCAACAAGATAACTTTAGTAGTTGATTCGATCCGAACCGTCAAGTTTAATCACACAAGCTAACCACTTGTGAATGGCTAACCGTAATAAACTTAAAACTGCTCAGAAACCAATGCAATGAATATCTGGAGAATATAGTGGATTCCCGGGTCGTTAAGTCCCACGGAGACTCAATGGTGTTTCAAAACTTTCTGACGATAGAATGATCACTAAGGATAGTGATCAGTAAAGATTTTGATTGATAACTACACTACTGATTGATTGGAATGGATATTGAATACAGAATTGATAAGCACAACAATCAGATTAAAGAAACGTAAATACGTACGTTTATTAAAAACTACGTAAACGTACAAAATAAAACGTGAGATTAAAGAAATAAAAGACCTATAAATATGAAAATGACATTTTTGGAATCCTAAAAATGAAAGAAAATTATTAGAAAAAGAAAATTATTTTTATAACTATTTATTTAATTATTATTAATTAAAAACTATTTTTAACTATTTAATAATAACCTAAAATATGATAAAATATGAAATAAAGCTAGAAAAATGAAATTATGATTTAGAAAAATCTAAAATACTATAAAACTTATTTTAAAATTGAAAATATATTTTTTTACACTTTTTATCTATTTATTATTAATTAATTACTATTTAAAATACACTTAAATACTAGAAAATATAAAATAAACCTGGAAAAATAAAATTTTAACTAAGAAAAATCTAGTATATTATAAAACTAATTTTAAAACTGAAAAGATATTTTTTAGGCTTTTTAATTATTTATTACTAATTATTTAATACTTTTAACTATTTTTAATTTTAATAAATACTAAACAAGCTAAAAAAATTATGAAACTTTTTCTAAAAATAACTTATTGTGACAGAAAACTAAGAAAATTATAAAAACAGAAATTGCTTAATAATAAGCTGAAAAGAAAAATCAAAAAGCTAAAATCTATTAAATAAACGCTATCACTATTTTTAAAATGATGTTTTTGTGGTTTTTATTTTTGAAAACTACTTAACTACTGATATTAAGCTACTTTTATGAAAACAAAAATTTTACAAACTTAAAAATAAGCTATTTGTGAGCTAATAAACCCAACAGTGAGCTTATGAGCTTATTTTGGTTATTAAAGCTCAAACAAACTTGAAAACTGGAAACAAAGGTGAAATAAGCTAAAACAAGCTACAAGCTACTAATATTAAGCTAGAATACTCAGAGAACCATATTGAAAAGCTGGGAATAAGCAGATAAGCACTTGGCTTTTTTGCTTTTAAGACAGAAATGGGACAAAGTTTAAGCTACATGCAGCCCTAGCAAACAAGCTACAAAGTGGAATATGAAGCTTGGGACCTCAAGATGGCTAGGTCAGCTACCCAAAGAACCAATAATCACAAGATTTGACCAACTAATAAGCTCTGTATGAGCTTATCAAAGTGACTAGCTCAACTGTGCACAGAGCACCATTTTCAGACAAGGGTCCAAAAGAAGCTGAGTAAAAAGTACTAAATAAGCTGATTAAAAGTGAAGTAATATTTTTCTAATTAAGTTAAGCAGCTAAACTTTAACATCTCAAAAGATTTTAGGCTAAAACTTGGTATTAAACACACACTAAAATTCTAAAGTTTATTCAAAAACGACCAACCGAAATTTGACTTTTTATAAAAACCAAAGAAGTTGACTAAAATGAATTTTAATTTGATCCTAAGCACTGATTATGATGTATTAAGGTATATTAAGACTGACTTGAGCAATATTAACAACTTACAAACACAAATGCATGATCATTAAACATGAAATTCCAACAGTTAATGAACAAGGAGTGATCAAAGGTATTTTTGACTTTTTATACTAACAAGGACTGGTTTTCTTGATTGCACTGAACTATTATGACTAAGTTAAACAAACACCAAACAAGTACAATGACTAGAGCACTCTCAAACACAGTGAACCAAACACCACTTTATGAGACTGATTTGAGTTTTTTTTTTTTTTCAAAGCAAAACACTGATCTAGACCATGCTATTGATTTAAGATCTTATAATATCATAAATAGAGACTAAATAAACATGAAACAACAGTACTAACAACATAAAACACAAGAATGATGATTATACTAATTTAACTGTCAAAATGAGATTTTTTAGCAACTACCAATTTAAAAGAACAAACAACTGATTTTTATGTTTAACTATGCTTAAATATAACTAAGAAACACAAAGACACAAAGATTGAAACGTATACTTAACCTAAACAGTGAAATGCCAAATTAGAACAAAAGGCTTACAACTTAGATTCCAAGTGAGGACAGAGAACCACAGATCAGGATCACTTCCTATAGCTTCCCAAGAAGCACTAAACCAAGGCCATCCACAATCAACCCTGCTCCAGCTTCTTGATAACCTTCACCATGGATTTTTTATTTTTCAACTATTTATTTGGTATTTTTGGTATTTTTGCTTTTTAACTTCTAAACTGATTTTTATTGTTTCTAAAAGCTTAAATAAGCTTTCTAGGAGCTTATGTTGGCTTATGAGTCCATATTAACAACTGCTTAACAACATTCAATCATTCATGAAATTTTTGAATAAGGAAAATTTGCATAAACTGAAATAGAACTTGATACTGAAATTGATGTTTCACAAAAGCTTTATTATGTAATAAAAACTTGAAATACAGAGTTTAAAGGCTAAAACATACACTGGAATTTAAAAGTAAACTAAAACGACATAGAAACTTAAAAATTACTCTAGATATATCTCTTCCTTCCTTCTCTTCCCTTCTTTATAGACTTTAGAGACTTCTTGTCGACCTCTGATTGTTTCCCACTTGATCTAGACCATTGAATCTTCACAAATCATCATGATCGTCCATGTGTAAATTTTGGCGCCAAAAGTCTATAAGCAGGTTTTATCCATTAATGAGCTTTGGAAGATTGTGAAGGTGGAGGGGGGGGGGAATATACAAGTGGTGAGACAGGTGTAAAGGGTGGATAGAGCAAATCAAGGAAACCATGGTGGATTCAGTATTTTGGCGCGACAATGAGGTAGGGGATGAACAGTAGCCGGTATTTGACTTATTTGACCGTTGGTTTTAATAATACGGGGGGGGGGGTCCAAAATGGTTATTGGCAAGGATCAAAATGATTTGGACTGGGGTCAAGGGTCAAGAGGCTCAAGGGTCAAGGTCCAAGTGGTGGATTGGGCTAAGGTTTGGGCCAGCCGTTGGGTTGGATTGGGTTTGATATTAGGGTCCGGTTTGGATTTAGAAGATATATAAGGACCAATTTTGCATTTTTCTGAAAATTGAAGGACCAAAATTGCCAACTTTCCAAAGATATCAAAAGGACCAAACTTGACAAACTTTAATAGTACAAGGATAATATTTGCATAAAATTCCATTTTTATAAATCCAAGGACTATTTTTGACATTTTTCAAACTTGAGGGACCTTTTCTGCCATTTGACCAAAGATTCATTCAAGGACCAATTTTGACAACTTAGAATATTTCAGGGACCTTGAATGATATTTTTCTTTATTTTGATTTACCAGGGACTGTTTTTGACAACTTTTGAAACTTTGGGACTAAAACTGCCAATTTTGCAAACTTGATACATTTTTCATCTGATTTTGATATTTTTGCATTTAAAACACATAAAACACTTGTTTGTGATATTTTCATCATTTTGATGCATTTCTGAGTGTTTTTAGATGATTTTGCAGTTTAGAAGGTACAAAAATGATGAGTATTTAGACACTCATCAATCCCCCATACTAAGATATTGCTAGTCCCTAGCAATGTTTTGAAACTTTAATGGATTTTAAAGAACTCTTTACCAAAAGCCATAACTTCTGGAGTAGCCAATTGTTTTGGTTCAAGTAAGAACCTTGGTACAACGATAACCAAATGATTTTCAAAGAAATCATAAGTCAGAACGGATTTGATTTGTCTTTACCGAAGCCGTTTGCTTCGGACTAGCCAACTCTTAGATAAATTATCAGTATTATCTTTGGTGAGTCGATTACCAATTATGGTTTTTCCACTGCCTTTACCACAAGCCATAAACTTGTGGGCTAGCCAACTCTTCACTAATTAAAGATATGGTGAGCTGAACACCATACAATTTTAGGCAAATTGCAAGCCATAAACGGATTTGAGAAATCTTTACCAAGAGTCGTTTGCTCCTGGATTAGCCAATCCTTATGTGGGTTAGACATGGCGGACTGATTACCATTTGCTGAGTAAGTGAAAAACACTTACTCCAAAAAAAAAAAAAAAATTGGCCAAAAACGGGGGAATTGGGTGGAATAATTACATGATAAAATTCGTGAGAATTCCCCCCCACACTAAGAAATGAATATTGCCCACAATATTCAAAGCACCGGCGGTTATGCCGAAACAGAGAACGTAAAAGGGAAATACTACGGCCATTATTTTATTTTTTTGATTTTATTTATTTTTTTTTTTTTTGAACTAATTTTATATTATATACAACAGCGGGGGGGCAACTCCCCCACACTAGGGTGGTACTCATGGGTGAAAACCCATGTGGTGTGTGCTACTGTTTTTGATTCCCGAGTCACTAGCTTGACTCGATCCCCGCATTCATTGGTTCATGGGGAAAGTTTGTAGATCCGGGACAACCACGGGTGGAATGTCCTCTCCAAAGTAATGCTTTAATCGATGACCATTCACTTTAAAATTTGGACCATCGGGCTGAGATAACTCAATGGTGCCATAAGGATAAACCTTAGTGATAGTAAATGGACCAGACCAACGGGACTTAAGCTTCCCCGAGAAAATCTTCAATCTTGAATTGAAAAGAAGGACTCGATCCCCGACGTTGAAAACGCGGTTCTTGATTTTAGAGTCATGAATCTTCTTTGTCTTTTGTTTGTAGATCAAAGAGTTCTCGTATGCTTTATCACGGAGTTCATTTAATTCATTCATTTGAACTTTTCTATGATCACCGGTACTGCGAATATCGAAGTTTGCATGTTTTAAGGCCCAGTATGCTTTGTGCTCGAGCTCAATCGGCAGATGACATGCCTTTCCGTACACTAGCTTGTATGGAGTACACCCGATTGGTGTTTTATAAGCTGTACGGAAGGCCCAGAGTGCGTCATCTAGTTTATCCGACCAGGATGCACGATTTTCGCCTACTGTCCTTTCAAGAATTCTTTTAATACCACGGTTGGAGACTTCCACCTGCCCACTTGTTTGGGGTGGTATGCGAGAGAGACGGTGGGTTACACCATACTTTTGCATGACTTTTCAAATTGGTCATTGCAAAAATGTGTACCACGATCACTGATTATAGCTCTCGGAGTTCCAAACCTAGCAAAAAGAGATTTCAAAAATTTCACAACAACTCGGGCATCATTGGTAGGTAAGGCTTTTGCTTCAACCCATTTTGACAAATAGTCAACAGCCACGAGTATGTATTTGTTTCCTCGAGAAGATGGAAATGGTCCCATAAAGTCAATGCCCCAGATGTCAAATATCTCACACACTTGAATGGCGTTTTGCGGCATTTCATTTCTTTGAGATATATTTCCGTGACGTTGACAAGTGTCACAGGTTTTGACAAAATCGTGGGCATCCTTATAGATTGTGGGCCAATAGAACCCGAAATCAAACACCTTCTTGGCGGTGTAGTTGGGGCTATGATGTCCCCAGTAGGTCCAGAATGGCAAGCCTTGAGAATGTCATTGGCTTCCCGACCATACACACATCGCCTGATGACTTGATCCGCGCAAATTTTGAATAAGTAGGGGTCGTACCAGAAGTAATGTTTAACATCCTTGAAGAATTTGTTCTTCCGTTGGGTCGACATCCCTTTCACTATGAAGTTACCCGCATGGTAATTTGCGAAGTCAGAAAACCATGGGGTAGTAGAGTTTCCACGAAAAGAAACCGCATTGAGTGTCTCGAGAGGAAATGTTTCATTTATTTCCTTTTTCTCGAAAACATCTTGGTGAGGGTTTTCTAATCGGGACAGATGATCAGTGACCGAGGTTCTCGGTTCCTTTTTTATCACGTATAATGATATCAAATTCTTGCAGGAGGAGAACCCAACGGAGCAATCTTGGCTTTGCATCTTGTTTTGCAAAGAGATATTTGATAGCCGAGTGATCCGTATACACCACGCATTTGGTTAAGATTAAGTACGGCCGAAACTTCTCAAATGCATACACCACGGCTAATAGCTCTTTTTCCGTGGTGGTGTAATGAGTTTGAGCTTCAGTCATAGTTTTGCTTGCGTAGTGGATAGGCTAAAAATGCTTGCTTCTACGTTGCCCTAGGACTGCACCGATAGCAAAATCACTTGCATCGCACATGAGCACAAAAGGCAAGTCCCGGAACAATGAGAATGGGTGCTTCAGTAGGCTTTTTCTTTAATGTTTCAAAAGCTTCGATGCACTCAGGTGAGAAGATAAAAGGAGCCTCTTTTTCAAGAAGATGGGTCATAGGCCGGGCGATTTTAGAAAAATCTTGTATGAATCTGCGATAGAAACCGGCATAACCTAGAAAACTCCTAATACCTTCGACGGTAGTAGGATGAGGTAATTTAGCAATAACATCGACTTTTGCTTTATCAACCTCAATCCCATTTTTGGAAATCTTATGGCCAAGGACTATGCCTTCTTTGACCATAAAGTGACTCTTCTCCCAATTTAGACAAAGATTGGTGTCTTCACACCTTTGAAGCATTTTTTCTAAATGGGAGAGACATGTTTGAAATGAGTCCCCAATGACCGAAAAGTCATCCATAAACACCTCCATTGTTTCCCCGATCATGTCGTGGAAAATGGCCATCATACATCGTTGGAATGTGCCAGGAGCATTACATAAGCCAAAAGGCATACGTTTGTAGGCAAAAGTTCCATATGGGCAGGTGAATGTGGTCTTTTCTTGATCCTTTGGATCAATGGGGATCTGAAAATAACCCGAGAAACCATCAAGGAAACAATAGTATTCATTCCCTGCTAGTCTCTCAAGCATTTGGTCCATGAAGGGTAGAGGAAAATG
Source organism: Chrysanthemum makinoi (assembly GCA_910596185.1). Taxonomy (NCBI): domain Eukaryota; kingdom Viridiplantae; phylum Streptophyta; class Magnoliopsida; order Asterales; family Asteraceae; genus Chrysanthemum; species Chrysanthemum makinoi. Next base: position 111,309,351 of record OU343224.1, on the reverse strand, counting down.
GTCTTTTCGGGTGGCGTCATTCAACTTATGATAGTCAATGCAAACACGCCATCCCGTAACCAGCCGAGTTGGAATTAACTCGTTATCTTCATTTGTGACAACAGTTATGCCACCCTTTATAGGAACACAGTGAATTGGGCTAACCCAAGGACTATCTGAGATCGGGTAAATCAATCCTGCATCAAGAAGTTTGAGAACCTCTTGTTTGATAACATCATGGATCTTAGGATTCACCCTTATCTGATGTTGAACTGCTGGTTTGAAGTCATCCTCCATCAAGATTTTGTGAGTACAAAACTCAGGGTTGATACCCTTAATGTCGGAGAGTTTCCAAGCAATTGCTTGCTTGTGTGACTTCAAGACCTTTATGAGAGCAGTCTTTTCATCTTTACTCAAATCTCGAGCAATAATGACGGGTAATTTATCATCACCCTCAAGAAATGCATACTCGAGATGAGGAGGTAAGTCTTTGAGTTCGACTTTAGGAAATTCTTCAGTTTTATCAACTGACTTGACTTCCTTGTTATGAAGCTCGACGGGAGGGAGAGGAGGAGAAGTGTCATGACTTAACAATTTCTCAAGAAGAATATCTCCCTCCAGATTAATCTCATTTTGATTAATCTTATCAGGAATTGAATCACTAGTGTGAGGGGTTGATGATGCATCATCATTAAGCAACTTCTCAATGAGAAGTATGTCCCCCTCAATGTCAATTGGAGCGTGATCAATTTCCCATGGAACAGAATCACTAGCCAAGTATGCTTCAATCTCGTCCAAGATGAAGTCTCTTCCCTCAAACGGAGTGATAGAAGGAGTAGAATTGGCTATGATAGGTTGAGAAGATGTTGTGGTATCCCCACTCACAGAATTATGAGAATAACCAAGAATTTCTTGAGAGTACTCTTCAGAAGCAACATCAATGATATCTATTCGGTTAACCGACTCGAATCATAGTTTGGAGTACCTCGAAGTTTGATCAAGGTTAAAGGTGACAACTTCATTACCAACACGTAATGTGATTTCTTGCTCAAATACATCAATGAGAGCACGACCCGTTCTCAGGAATCCTCGTCCAACAATGAGAGGAACCCGATGATCGGCATCAAAATCAACAACTACAAAGTCACCGAAAATGGAACTTTCCTACTTTCACAAATACGTCCTCGGTAATGCCAAGAGGACGGGATATTGTACGATCTGCAAGCTCAAGAGTCATGCATGTAGAAGTAAGTTCCAGAAGAGAAAGTTTCTTCCATCTTGAATAAGGCATCAGATTGATGCTTGCACCAAGATCTGCTAAAGCAAAGCATTCAACCATTCCTGGAAATACACAAGGTAAGAGAAATTTTCCAGGATCTCCAAGATTTTCGGAAGCTTCTTCAGGATAACGCAGAGCAGTTCTCGTTCAGAGGAGTTTTAGCCATTTCAAACAGCTTTTCCTTGTTGCTTAACATGTGTTTGAGAGTTGATGCAAACTTGGGCATCAGCATGATAGCATCCGCAAAGCTTATGTCAAAATGTAGCTCTTGGAAAATTTGAAAAATTTTTCCATTTGATGACTGGCTTTTTCGCGGAGCTTTTGCTCATTCAAACGTGATGGGTAAGGAATAGAAGATTTGGATTTGGTGTTCTCAATAGGAGCTACAGGAGGCTCAAAAACAACTCCTGGATTTGATTTGGGTTTCTAGACAACTTGAGGTTGGACTACCGAAGGTGGCGTGTCTTACTTCGTGGGCTTGAAAAATGCACCTTGTCCGTTGTATCCTTGGTAACTTGACTCATTGCTCCTAGTGGAGGAGGCATTGGAGTCGAAGGTCCATTGTGTGTCTTAGGTTCACTTTCTACTACCTTAGGGAGAGAAGAAGAAGAGGTAGTAGGAATAGCAGGTCCATCATATGAAACACCACTTCTGGTTGTGATCGCCTTTGCATCGCCCTCGGGTTAGCGATCGTGTTGCTCGGAAGTTTTCCTGAGCCCGAGGGTTGATCATTTAAAGACTTCTTTAGATCAGTGATCTGACTGACCAACAACCTGTTCATTTCATCTTGGGATTTCATGAATTGCTTCAATAACTCATCAGATGATGGTCCGGTTGGAACAATGGCTTGAGTTTGATTAGGAAAATTCTGGCCTCTAATGTTGGGATTAGGGCCTTGATTTTGAAAATTTCCTTGATTAGGATTCATATTCCCATGAAATTGATTCCCTCGATTGAAATTGTTTTGATTAAGGTTCCCTTGATGTTGGAAACCTTGATTGGGTCCGGGATAGAAATTATCTTGGTTTTGATAACCTTGGTTCATTCTAGGTTGGTTCGATTCGGTTTTGTATGTTAGGATTCTAGTTAAAACCGGGTGGTGCCTGATAAGTATTAGCACGGTAGTTTGGTTCATTTTGAGGACGGTATTGATTACCTCCTTGATGTGAAGTACCGGCTATAGCATTGGCTTCAAAAGGACTACCATCGTGGCGAGTTGTAGTATGCATGAGGACCACCACAAGTAACACAAACTTCAACTTTCTTCACTTCACCATGTGATGGTGTGTGTGTGAAAGTGACTTTCTTTTTGTTAGCAAGAACCAAAGCTTGAACAATATCCGTGAGTTTGTCAATCTTAGCATCGGTGCTAGATGTACTCACGGAAGATGAAGTAGAAGGTCCAGCATTAGACTGATATGTCTTTGCTCGGAAAGGGCGGACCTAGGACTTGTTTTCAATGATTTGCAAGGCTTCTTTGGTGGTCTTGCTCAGGAAATTACCTCCCGCGGAGGCATTTAAAGAATCTTGATTGGTCTGGTTTAGACCATTGTAGAAAGTATCCATTTGCATTAACTCGGTAAAACCATGATGCGGACACTTGCGGAGCAATTCTTTGTAACGATTGATTCGTTATTTTTGCAGCGAAGGGCAGTTTTAAAATTTTGTATTCCCGATTAAGAATCAATCACTACTTGAGGACAAGTAATAATCAACCTTCCGGATGTCGTATTCCTAGGCGAGAGATGAATTGAATTTTATGTATTTGTTTGTTCGTTTTAAACGATGCTTGATTATCGTATGTTTTTGTTTGGTTTTGTAGGCTATTTTTTAAAACTTTTTATACTAATTAATAAAGCAACTATTTTAAGTGAGATAAAAATTAAACTAATAGCAAATAATACCGACTAGCAATATATGATAAAAAGCTATGCTTGTCAAGTGTGGTGAAAAGTTCATTAAGTGTGGATTTTTCCTTAAAAGCACTTATGTAATTAATACCCGTTGAAACAAATTATTTCCTCACAACATTGGCTTATATTGAAAACAATTATTTTTCGAGGTAAAAATTAGTAGACTTTAAATAATTAATTATACCAACGGCTTTTGCCCGTTAAAATAACCAACTACTCAAATCATCGATTATCCGAAAATTATTAATTAACAACCTTTAATTATCCGTTTAAAAAGTAGATTTTTCTCACAACGTTGGTTTATATTGAAAATCCTACTTTTTATCTAGATAAAATCTACTTGGTTAAATAGTTAAAATCCTTAACGGCTTTTGCCCGTTAAAGTTTCTAAAAATCAAACCAAGTAAACCAAAGGCTACCAATTAATAATCTCTAATATTCCACACTAAATTTCACAATTCACCAATCACTTAACAAGCATAATAAAAATCTACTCACTAATAGTCATAAGTAAACCAACAAAGATAATAATAATAAGCTCAACAAACATCATTTTTCCACAAGCTAAAAGAGAAAGTAAGGAAAATAGAACCCGATCTACAATACGAGACGAATAAAACCACCCGATTTTATAAACTTATCAAACCCTAAAGTTTACTTCTTTAAAAGCTTTAATAAGACCAAATATTTAATAAAGTTTGTGACTTTATTAACTAAATAGCTTATTAAGACTAAAAAGCTTTAAACTTTAGTTAATAAGAAAGCTTATAAAACCCTTAAGCTCCTCGCCTTAGGATGAAAATGATGAGAAACTAAGCAAGATCACAACTTTATCAAAGGTTAGGACTAATAAGCAATATTATAGATCAAATAAGCTATGGAAAAGCTTATTAATCTAAAAAGCACTAAACTTTAAACAAAATAAGCAAAGAAAAAGCTTAAAGATTAGATCCAATATCCACCCAAAACTAAGAGGTTCAAATCCGAAGATTAAACGTGAGTTGGGTATATTTAAGGACTAGATCAAAATAAATAAGCTAGAGATAAGATAAAAAGATTAAAACTTTTTTTTATTTTATTTTTTTTTTATAAAAGAAGTTGTAAAAGAAAATAAATCTAAGTAAATAAAAGAGTTTTTTTTTTTTTTTTTTTTGAAAAGAAACTAAAAATAAAAAGTGCTTATTGAATAAGCTATATGAAAAGCTTACCCAAAAAGCTAGTCTTTTATATCTAAAATAAGCTATAAGGAAGAGCTTATTCAAGATAAAAAGATATGTAAAAAGCTTAAAATGAAAAAGCTATAAGAAAGCTTATCACTAAAAAGCTAATCTAATAAACCACAAAAAGCTAATAAGCATTATGGATTATTAGATAAGAAAAAGAAAAAGAAAATAAAGAGATGAAGAAGATAAGCACTTAAGTAAACTCAATAAACTTCATTATCATTAATAAGCTAAAAAGATTTGAGTACAATAAGTTCTTAAAAATAAGCTAAAAGCTTAAGCAATAAGCTAAAGAAAATAAACTACCAAACTATTTAAAAATAAAAATGAAGTGTGTGTGTAAATTAATGTGTCAATGATCAGCCTCGGATCATGTGCACTACTTCTCCAATTTATAGCACTTCAATAGTCTCGATCCTTCCACAAGACTTTCCTCGTGTCCTTGATATTTTTGTGCCACGTGTCGATCAAAGGGAGGCTGGAACATGTTGCTAGCGTGAGGCTGCAGCAGAAGAGAAATGAACAAAAAGAATGCCCACGATCATTTCTGAATTTATTTCCGAGAGTGTATTTCACACGCTAGGCCAATTCTTAGTATTAACTTTCAATATCTGATTTTTACTTAGCATCAATGGGCCTGAACATTTCTGTTGGGCTTGCTGGATCTGGGCCTCAAAATCAACTGCAGCTGGGTCTGATTTTCGTGGAGCAGCTAGGCCTGATTTTCGTGGAGCTTGCAATTAAGAGATAATACAAAAATTAACCAACAATTATGCCATTAGTTGGGATAGAACCATTGACCTCTTGCTTAGCAAACATACATCCAACCACTAGACCAAGAGCCTTTTGTGTTAATGCTTGCATTTAATTTCCATTTAATACTCTTTTACTTGATCTAAATTTTAGCCATTATCTTTAAAAATATTCTTCGATTGAGCTCCGTTTGATCCTTCAATTTTTCTTCCTTTGCCTCGATGCTCCACATAAAATAACCATTTGACTCGATTTTTCTTGATCTTTCCAATGATGTGTTCCGGTAATCTTTGCGACTTCGTTTGAACCTCCAAAAACATGAAAATGTCGTTGAAACTCATCCGAAAATTACCGTTTTTGCTTTGTTTTCAAACCCTTGTACCTGCAAGACATAATAACACATATCCAACATATTTGCAATATAATTTGACATATTTAATGGTTATTAGTCATATTTAGCATATTTTTAGATATAAAATGATGTGTGTTTTAGCACTCATCAAAACACCCCACACTAAAACCATTGCTGGTCCCACACGCAATGTTAATTACACACGTAGTGAAAGAAAATCTTTTAAACCCCCTTAACTAATAATCCCTCACATCAAACAAGAACAGAAAGATGTTCATCAAGGGGTATAAAAATCTTTAGCTTTGAAAACGCCCCGTTTTAAACCATTTTATTTCATATATAGATATATCATTAAGCACTTTCCTTTTTGTGTGACGGTTTGTTGAACTTTCATGTCGATCAATAACTCCAACATTTTTCAAACGACACGTTAGGATCACGGAGTAGGAAACACAACACAGCGTGAAGTGACCATACGGATAGAATACATCGTCCCCGATTTTTCACAAGTCCCCAAACTAAGCGTAAAATCGAAATCATTGTTAAATATGATTTTAGATGCTAACACTACCCATGGAAGTTACTTGTGTAATTACCTTTTGCTCCCATTTTCCTATTTTTCCTCTATTTATTTTATTTTTGGTGAGAAGTGAATTTCTTCAAGTTTCTCGTTTCGATAATTTTTATTCCGATAAAGATATGAAGCTAAGTCGATAATTAGTTATCCATCTTCCTTCGAAAACCATTGCATACAAGAATGAGGTCCACATCAAGGTCCTAATTTCACACGATTTAGGGAGAATATCCTTTTATGGCTTAATCGAGACAACTCATCTACGAGTCCCGAGACAGAGGCTTTATTTAGACATCTCCCGGATTCAAAGTTTGGCTTAACACTTATTTCAAAGACATTTGCATTTTTGCAATTTAGGCCCTTGGTCTTTTCAACCACTAACTCAACGGGATTACCGCTTTATCAGAAGTCTTATTATGACTTTGGATTTTCCTCAACCTTTATAGAAGTCCATGACAACCGGGGTACCGTCGGACATAGAAAACTTTTATGGCTTTGGATTTTTCAACTTTAATACATTTGGGCTTTATTTCATGTTAATTTTTGTGCCAAACTCCAAACCCTACGGCTTTTATAATAATAGAAACAATAGCAAAGCAAACTATCGGAATCAGTTGTCTATTACACGCAACACCGACATACCTTGATGTGTACCCAACTCTCATGGGCAAGGATTTTCTAAAGAAGAATAAAGAACTAACTATCGCCAAAAACTCAACATCTTTAATTATTATTTAACAGATATGGGGTGAAACAATTTTGTGGGAACAAAAAGCCATAAGTACCTTCGATGGGCTCTAAAGAGAACCAACTACTCCACGCTTAGCATCTAAAATCATAAGTAACTCTATCATTTCTCGATCTCCGCAAATTTAAAATCCCAAATAATGAGATCCGCGGATGCTTAGCCGATAATTAAATTATCTATGGTTAAGGGAACAAGCTAGGGCTCAACACTCCCGGTCAAGTCAGAATTCTATTCCTACCCTCACCAGCGGAAAGTCAACAAGGTGTCAAAACGTATATTAATTTAGCAAATGCTTCGTCTAATGAAATCAAGTTATGCATATTTAAAGTCACTAAGGGAAACTTGCAAATCCTTGGCCTTGTGGGCTAGAATTCGCTTTTTATAGCTTCTTGTCTAAGAGACTAGCAAACTTTTCAATAAAAAGACTAGCAAAAGCTTCAAAAATTTTGATTTTTTAGGATAAAACGGTTAAAAACGGGGTTGCATGGGGACCATACAAAAGCATAAAAAGTCATATTTCGATAGAAATCCACCCCACACTTAAAACTTAACATTGTCCTCAATGTTTTAAAATTACGGGTGTTAACCCCACACTTAGAATTGAAAAGGCGAATGTTTTAAAAATTCTAAGTGTGAAAGGTGAAAAATCATTTTTAATTATGACAAAGGGTTATCCCAAGATATAACATATAAATGATCGGAGACCGAGTGTTGGAGGGTTTGAAAACAAGCACGGAGGTCTTCTCGATCATAGGGATTCTTCAAGCAAAACGGGAACCTGCCAACACACATGGAAAGAAACAAAACCCCACACTAATCTACAACACACTTATTAGAAGAAAAATAAAGATAGATAGATAACACGGGTTGCCTCCCGAGAAGCGCTTGTTTATTAACGAGTCACGAGCTTGACTCGCCCCCGAATTAGTTGTCCAAGGGGGAAAGATGGAGATCTGGGACATCCAAGGTAGGAATGTCCCCTCCATGGTAGTGCTTGATCCGATGCCCGTTTACCTTAAAGTTTGGACCATCGGGTTGGGATAACTCGACGGTCCCATAAGGAAACACTTCAGTAATAGTAAATGGGCCGGACCCGGATTTCAACTTGCCCGAGAAAATCTTCAATCTAGAATTAAAAAGAAGAACACGGTCACCGACAAGGAATTCCGGTTTTGATTTTTTCATCGTGTATCTTCTTTGTGTTTTCCTTATAGATCAAAGAATTCTCGTAGGCTTGATCACGAAGTTCATTTAATTCATTCAATTGAATCTTCGGTGATCACCGCAGCTTTGAGATCAAAATTTGTCCATTTCAAAGCCCAGTAGGCTTTGTGCTCGAGCTCAATGGGGAGATGACAAGCTTTTCCGTACACGAGCCTATAAGGTGTACACTCGATGGGGGTCTTAAAAGCGCTGCACGGAAAGCCCATAAAGCGCCATCTAATTTGTCCTTCCATTTAGCTCGATGCTCACCTACGTGCGCTCAAGAATTCTTTTTAAGCCACGATTGGACACCTCCACTTGACCACTTGTTTGAGGGTGATACGAGGTAGAAAGCTTATGTTTTACACCATATTTTTCCATAACTTTGGAAAATTGATCATTGCAAAAATGTGTACCTCGATCACTGATTATGGCCCGAGGGGTTCCAAATCGGGAGAATAATTGTTTCAAAAATTTTACCACAACTCGGCCATTCGTGGTAAAGCTTTGGCTTCCACCCATTTTGACACATAATCGACGGCCACGAGTATATACTTGTTCCTCGTGAAGACGGAACGGCCCCATAAAGTCTATGCCCCAAACATCAAAGATTTCACAAATTTGGATGGAATTTTGAGGCATTTCATCCCTTTGTGATATTTTTCCTTGGCGTTGACATGAGTCACAATTTTTGACCATGTCATGGGCATCGCGATAGATCGTGGGCCAAAAGAATCCGTAATCGAAGACTTTCTTGGCGGTGTAGTTCGGGCCATGATGTCCTCCGGTGGGACCATGGTGACAAGCTTCTAGAATATCCATAGCTTCTTTCCCGCCCACACACCGCCTAATAATTTGATCAGCACAGATTCTAAACAAATAGGGTCATCCGAAATAATGTTTAATATCTTTGAAGAATTTTTTTCTTTTGTTGGGATGACAACCCTTTAACAAGCACATTACCCGCTAAGTAGTTTGCAATATCGGTAAACCACGGGGGTTCATTTTCATTTTTAAGAGAAATCATATTCGTGGACTCGTGTGGAAAATTATCGTTCATTTCCATATCGAGATCCCCTTTATGAGGATTTTCGAGTCTACTTAAATGATCAGCCGCTAGGTTCTCTGCTCCTTTTTATCGCGAATCTCGATATTAAATTCTTGGAGGAGGAGAACCCATCGGATCAATCTAGGCTTAGCGTCTTGTTTAGCAAATAGATACTTTAAAGCCGAGTGATCCGTATACACTATTGTCTTAGACAAGACAAGGTAAGGACGAAATTTCTCAAACGCATACACCACCGCTAATAACTCTTTTTCCGTAGTGGTGTAATGTATCTGAGCATTTGATAAAGTCTTACTTGCATAGTGTATAGGCTGAAAATATTTGTTCTTTCGTTGCCCCAAGACTGCTCCGATAGCAAAGTCACTAGCATCACACATAACCTCAAAAGGCAAGTCCCGGTCGGGGCAACAAGAATGGGAGCTTCGGTTAATTTCGTCTTAAGATGTTCAAATGACTCCATACATTCTTTAGAGAACATAAAAGGAGTATCTTTTTCTAGTAGATGGGTCATAGGTCGGGCTATTTTAGAAAAATCTTTTATGAATCTACGATAAAAACCGGCATGACCCAAGAAACTTCTAATTCCTTTGACCGTGGTAGGAGGTGGTAATTTGGAAATAACATCTACCTTAGCACGATCCACCTCGATACCATTCTTAGAAATCTTATGGCCGAGGACGATACCCTCTTTAACCATAAAGTGACATTTCTCCCAATTTAGCACAAGATTGGTGTCTTCACACCTTTTGAGCATCATGTCTAAATGGGAGAGGCAAGAAGAGAATGAATCCCCAACGACCAAAAAATCATCCATGAAAACTTCCATGGTTTTCTCAATCATATCATGAAAGATCGCCACCATACACCTTTGAAAAGTACCCCGGCATTGCAAAGACCGAAGGGCATTCGACGATAAGCAAATGTCCCATAAGGGCAGGTGAAGGTGGTCTTTTCTTGGTCTTGGGGATCAATGGGAATTTGAAAGTATCCAGAAAATCCATCAAGAAAGCAATAGAACTCATTTCCCGCTAATCGCTCTAACATCCGGTCCATAAAAGGAAGAGGAAAATGGTCTTTTCGGGTGGCCTCATTCAACTTCCTATAATCAATACAAACTCGCCAACCCGTAACTAGCCTAGTAGGTATCAACTCATTGTTATCATTCTTAATAACCGCCATACCCCCTTTTGGGTACGACGTGAACAGGACTAACCCAAGGACTATCCGAGATAGGGTAAATCAATCCGGCATCTAGAAGTTTGATAACTTCTGCTTTAATGACTTCATGAATTTTTGGATTTACCCTTCTTTGATGTTGGACAGCAGGTTTAAAGTCATCTTCCATCAATATTTTATGAGTGCAAAACTTTGGATTAATGCCTCGATGTCGAATTTTCCAAGCGATTGCTCGCTTATGAGACTTTAAAACCTTGATGAGCTTGTCCTTTTCTTCACTCTCCAAGCCTTTAGCGATAATTACGGGTAACTTAGACGTACCATCTAAAAACGTGCACTCGAGGTGAGAAGGTAAGTCCTTGAGTTCTAGCTCAGGAGGTTCTTCAATTGAAGTTTTGGTCTTTTCAGTTTCAACGTTTTTAAGTTCTTTTGGAGGGGATCTTTGGTAACATCATCATTCAATAATTGTTCAAGAAAAAGAATATCCCCCTCGTAATCGTAAATGCCATTATCAATTTCTAGAGAAATTGAGTCATCGAGAGCAAGAAACGCGTCGGTCTCCTCCAAGAGAAAATCACTATCCCTAAGGGGTTAGAGACGGGAGAGAGAAGCGGCGGTAGCATCGAAGAGGAGTGGGATCGCCACTTATGGGGTTAATGGACTTTTGTATGTTCAACACCTCATAAAAATGCTCCTCGCAAGAAGTGTCAATGACATCGATTCGATTGACGGATTCTTCTCCTTGTGTAAGAGGATATTTCGCGGTTTGAGCAATACTTAACACCGCTTTTCATCCCCGACTCTAATAGTCAACTCTTCTTCTTCTACATCGATTAGAACACGAGCCGTTTTTAAGAAAGGTCGCCCCAAGATGAGGGGGACGCGAGGGTCGACATCATAATCAACAATAACAAAGTCGGCGAGGAAGGTAAACCTCCCTACTTGTACGAAGACATCCTCGCTATACCGAGGGTATGCAACCGCTCGGTTAGCTAACTCAATCGTCATACGAGTGGGAGTAAGTTCTGGTAATGATAGCTTTTTCCACACAGAAAGAGGCATTAGATTGATGCTGGCTCCTAGATCGGCTAGGGCCATGCATCTCTATATCTCACTAAAATCGCAAGGAATGAGGAATCGCCAGGTCTCCAAGTTTCTCGGGTAACCTTTTGAGGAGGACCGCTGAGCAATTCTCATTGAGAGGAGTATTCACCAATTCAAGAAGTTTCTCTTTGTTAGTTAAGAGATCTTTTAAAATTTTAGCATATTTTTGCATTTGAGCTAAAGCTTAAAACCGATATTGATGTGAAGTTTCTTGAATATTTGCAAGAACTTGTGGATTTGAATATCAGATTTGTCTTGAAGCTTATCCTTGTTCAACCTCGATGGATAAGGAATTGGAGGTTGATGAGGATTACGCTCAGGAATCTCATTCGATTTAGGAGTAGGTGGTTGGACAACCGGAGGTGGGACTCGTGGCGGTACTTCCGGACATGAATCGTGCACCTGGTCCATGGTAGTCTCCGGGTCTCGCTCCACCTCCTTAGAAGAAGAAGTAGGAGGAGGTGAAGGAGATGAGGGTCCAATTAAAGTAATACCACTTCGTGTTGTTATAGCTTTCATTTCTTCCCTTGGATTTGGTATGGTGTTGCTAGGAAGCCCACCTTGATTTCCATGGGAAAGTAATTTAGCCATTTGACCCATTTGTTCTTGCATTAAATTCATTGTAGCCTCGTGATTTCGATTTAATGCTTCTTGATTTCGGGTTTGAGTTTCTTGTTTCAAGATTAATTGTCTCAACAATTCATCCGTGGAAGATTGAATTGGGGCTTATTTTTCATTTTGAGGTTGAAACTGATTTTGATTAAAACCGGGGCCTTGATTTTGATAAAATCCTTGGTTTTGATTATAATTGTTTCCTTGATTAAAATTCAGCCCACGGTTGTTTTGATTATAACCTTGATTTTGACGATTTTGGTATTGATTTTGGGTATTCTTGTTTTGATTATTTTGATTCAATTGATTTTGATTTTGATTGTTCGGTTGATTGAAACCGGGTGGTCCAAGGTAATTGTTAGAACGATAGCTTAAGAGATTTCGGTTTCCTTGATTAAAGGTCCCCTAAGTAGCATATACGTCCTCTTGAGTGTAGCCACCGGCGGCTTGACACTCGTAATATGGATGTGGACCACCACAAGTCTCGCAGTTTTGATTCATTGCATGAACGGGATGAGAAGGTTTTTGCATATTATCAATTTGTTTTCCCATAGCTTCGATTTGTTTTGTAAGAGCGGCTAGGCCATTTTGAGATGAACTACCACTAGCACTCGAAGCTTGGGGTGTGTTCCTTGAAGTACGAACCTTTGCTTTGTTTTCTATTATTTTTAATGCTTCTTGGGTGTTTCTCATCAACAAATTTCCACCGCAAATTGAATTGAGTGAATCTTGATCACTTTGATTCAACCCATTGTAGAAAGTATCAATTTGATGAAGGGGTGAAAATCCGTGATGAGGACATTTAGCTAGAAGCTCCTTGAAACGATCCCAAGCCTCACTAAATGTCTCCCCGAAGTTTTGATGGAAATTTGTGATGGCATTTCTAAGATTTGTTGTTTTGAGGGAGGAAAGAAACGATTCACGAACTTGGAGACTAAGTCCTCCCAAGTTGTGATGGAGCCAGGAGGTTCCTTTTCAAGCCAAGTCCGGGTAGCTCCCTCAAGAGAAAAGGGGAAGAGAATCAATTTTATCACATTATGAGTAACTTGATTAATCTTTAAAGTTTGTGTGATTTTTGTGAATCTTTTGATGTGTGAGTGTGGATCATCATTCTCAAAACCATGGAATGAGATGCTTGTTATTAGATTTAACAAGCCGATTTTAATCTCAAATTGGTTTGCGAGAATGGCGGGCACGACGATAGCATCTCCAACACCTTCGATAGGTGCTTGGAGAAGCTCCTCCATCGGGCGGAGTTCGTGACCCGCATTTTGATGAAAGGGACCCGCAGAGGCGGTTCTTGATTGATGTTTTGATTATTATTAACCATATTAAGTTCTTCAAAATTAAATAAATGTGATGGATCACAACGATTTCTTTGTCGAATTAATATTTCGGGATTTGAAAGAGGAGAATTTAATTAGTTTGAAGAAGATCGAGTGCTCATGCACTAAAAAGAAAGTGAATTGAAAAATATTTTGGGCTTTTTGAAAATATTTTTGAAAAAGGAAAATATTTTTGTGTTTTTGAAAAAGTTTAATTAAAAATATATTTTTGTATTTTTAAAATTTTAATTTTTTGGATTTTTTGAAAATTTGCAAAATTAACTTTTCGGGAGAAAAGGTTCTTCAAGGCACCAAACTTAAAACAAAACAAAAAAAAAAATCGTAACACCTCTCCCTCGGCAAAAAACTGATTCGTTATTTTTGCAAATAAGGGCGCTTTTAAAATTTTGTATTCCGATTAAGAATCAATCACTACTTGAGGACAAGTAATAATCAACCTTCCGGATGTCGTATTCCTAGGCGAGAGATGAATTGAATTTTATGTATTTGTTTGTTCGTTTTAAACGATGCTTGATTATCGTATGTTTTTGTTTGGTTTTGTAGGCTAATTTTTAAAACTTTTATACTAATTAATAAAGCAACTATTTTAAGTGAGATAAAAATTAAACTAATAGCAAATAATACCGACTAACAATATATGATAAAAAGCTATGCTTGTCAAGTGTGGTGAAAAGTTCATCAAGTGTGGATTTTTCCTTAAAAGCACTTATGTAATTAATACCCGTTGAAACAAATTATTTCCTCACAACATTGGCTTATATTGAAAACAATTATTTTTCGAGGTAAAAATTAGTAGACTTTAAATAATTAATTATACCAACGGCTTTTGCCCGTTAAAATAACCAACTACTCAAATCATCGATTATCCGAAAATTATTAATTAACAACCTTTAATTATCCGTTTAAAAAGTAGATTTTTCTCACAACGTTGGTTTATATTGAAAATTGATTGGTCCCGAACCGTCAAGTTTAATCACACAAGCCGGCCACTTGTGAATGGCTAACCGTAATAAACTTAAAACAGCTCAGACACCAAATGCAATTTAGATCAGAGGAATATAGTGGATTCCTGGGTCGTTAAGTCCCACGGAGGATGAATTGGTGTTTAACACAGTCAGATGTCGAATAATCACTAAGGATAGTGATCAGTAAGGATTTTGATGAATAATTATACCTAAAGAAAAGATCTATAAATTACAGCGACTTAAATGCAAATTAAAGGAAATTAAAAAGTTAAAATATATTAAATAAACGCTATCACTATTTTACAATGATGTTTTTGTGATTTTATAAAACAAAATATCTTAAATAAACTATTTTAACTAAAACGTAAACTTAAATTATCTAAAAACTTGATTTAAAATGAAAACGTAAGTTATTTATAAAATTACGCTGAATCAAGCAAAAGCGTAAAATTTGTGAAATAAAAGTCCTACAAGTGTAAAAACAATTTTATTAACACTATATGATAAAAGAAAATTTTAGAAAAAAGATTTATATTTTTTTGACTTTTATATTTTTTATTATGAATTAAAAACTAATTAAAACTAAATTTATTATTAAAAATACTAAACATTTTGAGAAAAATCTGGAAAATTCACAAAAAGTGCTTTAATGTTAACTGATCCAAAGAAAATTAAAGACAAGTGGTGTTGTTTTGAAAAATAAGCTCTAAATAAGCTCAAAAGAACTTATAGGCTTAACTGCCAAAGATGCCTTTTATATTAAACATTGCATAGAATTACCAATAAAGACCCAAGGGCGCAGTGGATTTGTGAGTTGTGTGAGTGGCGGGAAGGCTTTTAGGAGGTCACGTGTTCGAACTCAGCAACTCTTTTTTTAAACTATTTTTTCTTTTGCAACTTATTAAGTACAAGTAAATAAGCAATTTTTACAACTACCACTTTTCTAAAACCAATAATAAGCTCTATATAAGCTTATGTTTCCAACAGTGGCCAATAAATTAGAATAAGCACAAGGTTTTTAGCTAAGTGACTATTAAGCTAGAAATAAGCACAAGGAAACTAGAAATAAGCTAATTAACTGTTAATAAGCTAGTTTGACAACCTGAAAAGCAAATGGACTATAAATAAGAACTGAATAAGCTACAAATAAGCACAAGCTTATCGCTTGCACATGGCGGAGTTTCTAGGAAAAAGGGTCTAAAATAAGCTTAAAAATAAGCAGTTTATAAGCTAATAAGATACAAGCTAGTATTTTTCTAATTTATTTTAGCAGCTAAATATTAATTTCCCAAAAGCATTTAAGCTAAATCTTAATAATGAGCACACACTAAAATTCTAAAGTTTAATCAAAAACTGACCAAGTGAAATTTTGACTTTTTATATTATGAACTACTTTGACTTTAATGAACTTAGGATTGATTTTAATGATTGAATATATTATAATAAGCTAAAGTAAGATTATCTATAGCTATAGTAACAACTTTTAAGCATGTATAATGAATTTGACAACTCAAATTCCTAACAGTGGACTAATAAGATTATTTTAAAAATGAATTTGACTTTTAAACTAATAAGGACTGTTTTTATTGGTAGAAATGAGCTATTAGGTGCTATTGTGACTTAGAACAATAATAAACAACAACAAGCATTCACTAGAATGCCACTTAATCAGCAATTCCAAACACCCCTTTACAAGGCCATTTTGAAGCATTAAGCATTAAAACAAGTTCTTAAACTAAGAGATCTATTTATTAACTTGTAATAACTATATTCAAACATGATTAAGCCAAAATTAACATGATTTAAACACATATTCTAGAAAATGCAAATTTCAAATAAATGGCTTACAAATTGCTTTTATGCTCAAAACTGAGAACTAAGGACTGAGATCACACCCTATGGCTTTCCACAAAGCTCTATACCCAAAAGCAATCCAAATTCAATCGCCTTGCTCCTTTATCATTTCTCCATGTATTTTTTATTTTCTCACTAATTTTCTTGATTTTTGTGAATTTTTCTAATATAGCTATAAACTGAACTTAAAAATATTTGATGGCTTAGAAAAGCTTTTATAAGAGCTTATAAGTCTTTTACAACAACTGATAACAACCTTCAAATATTTTGAGAATTCGAATTGGAAAATTGCATAATCTTGAAATGAAGCTTAAAACTGAAATTGATGTTAATAAAAGTTTTATTACACACTAATAACCTAAAATACAAAGCTTGAAAGCTTAGACATAAACTGGAATTTAAAAATAATTAAAACGACATAGATAATTTAAAATTACACTACTTCTCTTTCACTACTGCTCCATTTCTTCTTTTTATGGATTCATTCTGTTCCTTGTCGACATATGAGACTTTCCCACTTGATTGCAGCCCTTGGATCACTTGAAATCATCACAACCGTACACATGGTGTTTTTGGCGAGAAAAGTCATAGAGCAGGTAGCAGCATTTAATTGAGGTGGTGAGTTGTCTAGCAAGGTGGAAAGGGTGATGGTGAAAGGTTAGCAGCTGGAAAGGTGGTGAGAGGTGGAAAGGTGGGGATGAAAACCACTGGTTTTGGTTTAACCAGTGTGGGGGGGAAGGGTGTACAGAAGGGCGGTTTTTGGTTGTTTTGACTTATGTTGACCGGGGTTAATAACGGGTTTGGTTGGGTTTGGGCTAAAGACTGGGCAGTGGGGTTGGACTTGGGTTTGGTTTGATTTGGGTTTATTAAATAACGAGGGTCCGTTTGGTAGCTTAGTATTCACAAGGACCTATTATGTAATTCCACCAAACATGAGGGATGAACTGCCAACATTCCAAATTTATCACAAGGGCCAAACCTGTCATATATGAATAGTACAAGGACCAATGATAATTATTTTCCATTTTTAAATGTCCAAGGACCAAAACTCACAAGTTTGAAACTTGAGGGACCAAATATGTAATTTCTCCAAAGTTTACCATAAGGACCAATTTTGTCATTTATGAATAGTACAAGGTTTATTTTTGATTATTTTCACTTTTAAAATTCACCAAGGACTATATTTGACAATTTTCAAAGTTAAAGGACTAAAGTTGTCATTTTGTAAATTTTAAACTTTAAAGGGTTTATTTTGACAACTTTTGAATCTCATGGACCTTAAATGACATTTTAAAAGTTTTTGAATTACTGTGGACCAGATTTGACAACTTTTGAAACTTGGGGGACTAAAACTGCCAAATATGCAAACTTGATACGTTTTTCACCAGATTTTGGTATTTTTGCATTTAAAACACATAAAACACTTGTTTGTGATATTTTCATCATTTTGATGCATTTCTGAGTGTTTACAGATGTTTTTGGCATTCTAAACAGTATAAAAATGATGAGTATTTAAACACTCATCAAAAATCCTACTTTTTATCTAGATAAAATCTACTTGGTTAAATAGTTAAAATCCTTAACGGCTTTTGCCCGTTAAAGTTTCTAAAAATCAAACCAAGTAAACCAAAGGCTACCAATTAATAATCTCTAATATTCCACACTAAATTTCACAATTCACCAATCACTTAACAAGCATAATAAAAATCTACTCACTAATAGTCATAAGTAAACCAACAAAGATAATAATAATAAGCTCAACAAACATCATTTTTCCACAAGCTAAAAGAAAAAGTAAGGAAAATAGAACCCGATCTACAATACGAGACGAATAAAACCACCCGATTTTATAAACTTATCAAACCCTAAAGTTTACTTCTTTATAAGCTTTAATAAGACCAAATATTTAATAAAGTTTGTGACTTTATTAACTAAATAGCTTATTAAGACTAAAAAGCTTTAAACTTTAGTTAATAAGAAAGCTTATAAAACCCTTAAGCTCCTCGCCTTAGGATGAAAATGATGAGAAACTAAGCAAGATCACAACTTTATCAAAGGTTAGGACTAATAAGCAATATTATGGATCAAATAAGCTATGGAAAAGCTTATTAATCTAAAAAGCACTAAACTTTAAACAAAATAAGCAAAGAAAAAGCTTAAAGATTAGATCCAATATCCACCCAAAACTAAGAGGTTCAAATCCGAAGATTAAACGTGAGTTGGGTATATTTAAGGACTAGATCAAAATAAATAAGCTAGAGATAAGATAAAAAGATTAAAACTTTTTTTTATTTTATTTTTTATTTTTTTTTATAAAAGAAGTTGTAAAAGAAAATAAATCTAAGTAAATAAAAGAGTTTTTGAAAAGAAACTAAAAATAAAAAGTGCTTATTGAATAAGCTATATGAAAAGCTTACCCAAAAAGCTAGTCTTTTATATCTAAAAAATAAGCTATAAGGAAGAGCTTATTCAAGATAAAAAGATATGTAAAAAGCTTAAAATGAAAAAGCTATAAGAAAGCTTATCACTAAAAAGCTAATCTAATAAACCACAAAAAGCTAATAAGCATTATGGATTATTAGATAAGAAAAAGAAAAAGAAAATAAAGAGATGAAGAAGATAAGCACTTAAGTAAACTCAATAAACTTCATTATCATTAATAAGCTAAAAAGATTTGAGTACAATAAAATCTTAAAAATAAGCTAAAAGCTTAAGCAATAAGCTAAAGAAAATAAACTACCAAACTATTTAAAAATAAAAATGAAGTGTGTGTGTAAATTAATGTGTCAATGATCAGCCTCGGATCATGTGCACTACTTCTCCAATTTATAGCACTTCAATAGTCTCGATCCTTCCACAAGACTTTCCTCGTGTCCTTGATATTTTTGTGCCACGTGTCGATCAAAGGGAGGCTGGAACATGTTGCTAGCGTGAGGCTGCAGCAGAAGAGAAATGAACAAAAAGAATGCCCACGATCATTTCTGAATTTATTTCCGAGAGTGTATTTCACACGCTAGGCCAATTCTTAGTATTAACTTTCAATATCTGATTTTTACTTAGCATCAATGGGCCTCAACATTTCAAGGCTTGTTGGATCCGGGCCTCGAAATCAAGCTATTGGTGCGATTTTCAGGAGCAGCCTAGGCTCGATTTTGAGGAGCTTGCAATTAAGAGATAATACAAAAATTAACCAACAATTATGCCATTAGTTGGGATAGAACCATTGACCTCTTGCTTAGCAAACATACATCCAACCACTAGACCAAGAGCCTTTTGTGTTAATGCTTGCATTTAATTTCCATTTAATACTCTTTTACTTGATCTAAATTTTAGCCATTATCTTTAAAAATATTCTTCGATTGAGCTCCGTTTGATCCTTCAATTTTTCTTCCTTTGCCTCGATGCTCCACATAAAATAACCATTTGACTCGATTTTTTGTGATCTTTCCAATGATGTGTTCGGGTAATCTTTGCGACTTCGTTTGAACCTCCAAAAACATGAAAATGTCGTTGAAACTCATCCGAAAATTACCGTTTTTGCTTTGTTTTCAAACCCTTGTACCTGCAAGACATAATAACACATATCCAACATATTTGCAATATAATTTGACATATTTAATGGTTATTAGTCATATTTAGCATATTTTTAGATATAAAATGATGTGTGTTTTAGCACTCATCAACGATCCCATGCCTCCCCGAATGATTCATCAAATCTTTGAGAAAATTTCATTATCTCATTCTTGAGACTTGTAGTTCGGGATGGAGGATAGAATTCTTTAACAAACTTGGTGACTAAATCCTCCCATGTCTCAATGGAACGAGGGGGTTGTTTCTCAAGCCAATTCCAGGCTTGTCCCTCTAGAGAGAATGGGAACCGAAGAAGCTTAATTGCTTCATGTGGGACATTCTTGTATTTGATGGTAGATGCAATCTTGTTAAACCATCGAATATGTGCATGAGGATCATCCCGCTCAAAACCATAAAACTGGCTTTGGGTTACCGTTAAGTAACCGTTTTGAGCTCAAAGGTATCACCCGATGGTGGGACAACAATAGCATCTCCGTAACCCTCGATGGGTGCTTGGAGAAGCTCTTTCATCGGTTTGTCTTCCCGCCATTACGATGTGGGTGGTGGTGGTAGACGTTCCTCGGCCGAAGGAGCGTAACGCCCTCTACGCCTACGAGGAATATTTGCAAGCTCGTAGTGGACTTGTAGAGGAAGAACGAAAAGCATGCACTAAGTATAAAAATCGCTTTCAAAACAAATGCGAGGCAAAATGACAAGTGAACTTAAACCAATAATCACAAATGAAATGGCTTTTTTGAAAAAGGTACACCAAATCACAAGGACACAAAGGCAAGTTTTAAATCCGATGTTCGAACTTATTAATGGTCACACCAGCTTGGTAGGTGTAACGCCTTGATTTTGTGGTTGATTTTATGTATATATTAAGTACCACCAAAAGACGAGGTATAGATTTGTGCAAAGGGTTTAAAAACTTTTGGACAATATTTTGGTATCGCCTCGCTAACCAAATCGTATCTCTTCAAGAATCACCTTAAAGAAAATACAAGATAGAAAAACGCTCATTGTTTTGTTGTTTTATAATGTTTTTGGGTTTGTTAACACTTTAGGAAAAGTGTTAATGAACTTTTGATTTTTTCGATAACTTACAAAAAACTTTTACAAAAGATGGTATATGTGCAAGAATGGGTTCAAAAGGTTTAACACACGCTAAAGCCTCCCCGGCGGTATGCGCCAAAATTTGATTCGATCCAAACCGTCAAGTTTAATCACACAAGCTAACCACTTGTGAATGGCTAACCGTAATAAACTTAAAAGCTCGTAAAACCAATGCAATGAAGATCCGAGAATATAGTGGATTCCCGTCGTTAAGTCTCACTGAGACTCAATGGTGTTTCAAAACTTTCAGATGATAGAATGATCACTAAGGATAGTGATCAATAAAGATTTTGATTGATAACTACACTACTGATTGATTGGAATGGATATTGAATACAGAATTAATAAGCACAACAATCAGATTAAAGAAACGTAAATAATGACGCTTATTAAAAACTACGTAAACGCATAAAATAAAACATGAGATTAAAGAAATAAAAGACCTATAAATATGAAAATGACATTTTTGGAATCCTAAAAATGAAAGAAAATTATTAGAAAAAGAAAATTATTTTATAACTATTTATTTAATTATTATTAATTAAAAACTATTTTTAACTATTTAATAATAACCTAAAATATGATAAAATATGAAATAAAGCTAGAAAAATGAAATTATGATTTAGAAAAATCTAAAATACTATAAAACTTATTTTAAAATTGAAAATATATTTTTACACTTTTTATCTATTTATTATTAATTAATTACTATTTAAAATACACTTAAATACTAGAAAATATAAAATAAACCTGGAAAAATAAAATTTTAACTAAGAAAAATCTAGAATATTATAAAACTAATTTTAAAACTGAAAAGATATTTTTTAGGCTTTTTAATTATTTATTACTAATTATTTAATACTTTTAACTATTTAAAATAATAATAAATACTAAAACAAGCTAAAAAATTATGAAACTTTTCTAAAATAACTTATTGTGACAGAAAACTAAGAAAATTATAAAAACAGAAATTGCTTAATAATAAGCTGAAAAGAAAAATCAAAAAGCTAAAATCTATTAAATAAACGCTATCACTATTTTTAAAATGATGTTTTTGTGGTTTTTATTTTTGAAAACTACTTAACTACTGATATTAAGCTACTTTTATGAAAACAAAAATTTTACAAACTTAAAATTAAGCTATTTGTGAGCTAATAAACCCAATAAAGGAGCTTATGAGCTTATTTTGGTTATTAAAGCTCAAACAAACTTGAAAACTGGAAACAAAGGTGAAATAAGCTAAAACAAGCTACAAGCTACTAATATTAAGCTAGAATACCTGAGAACCATATTGAAAAGTCAGAATAAGCAGATAAGCACTTGGCTTTTGCTTCTAAGACGAAATGGGACAAAGTTTAAGCTACATGCACCTCTAGCAAACAAGCTACAAAGTGGAATATGAAGCTTGGGACCTCAAGATGGCTAGGTCAGCTACCCAAAGAACCAAGAATCACAAAATTTGACCAACTAATAAGCCTGCATGAGCTTATCAAAGTGACTAGCTCAATCGTGGCGTAAGCACCATTTTCGCATAAGGGTCCAAAAGAAGTGAGTAAAAGTACTAAATAAGTTTGATTAAAAGTGAAGTAATATTTTTCTAATTAAGTTAAGCAGCTAAACTTTAACATCTCAAAAGATTTTAGGCTAAAACTTGGTATTAAACACACACTAAAAGTCTAAAGTTTATTCAAAAACTAATTCAACTAAAAACTTGACTTTTATAAAAACCAGAAGTTGACTAAAATGAATTTTAATTTGATCCTAATAATCGATTATGATGTATTAAGGTATATTAAGACTGACTTGAGCAATATTAACAACTTACAAACACAAATGCATGATCATTAAACATGAAATTCCAAAGCATTAATGAACAAGGAGTGATCAAAGGTATTTTTGACTTTTTATACTAACAAGGACTGGTTGATTGCACTGAACTATTATGACTAAGTTAACAAACACCAAACAAGTACAATGACTAGAGCACTCTCAAACACAAAGGAACCAAACACCACTTTATGAGACTGATTTGAGTTTTTTTTTTTCAAAGCAAAACACTGATCTAGACCATGCTATTGATTTAAGATCTTATAATATCATAAATAGAGACTAAATAAACATGAAACAACAATACTAACAACATAAAACACAAGAATGATGATTATACTAATTTAACTGTTAGGAATTAGAAATTCCAGGTATTAAAGAGTCGGTCACCTCAAGTATATGTAATCGTTAGAAAGCTCGTAGTCATAGTAATATTAAGTTAAGTAGTATTTAGTTAAGTAACACCGTGGAGGACGAACGGGTCTTTACCCATCAGATGCCTCGATCCACCGATGTGTGGCGTTTATGTAAGACTATAAATACTCTCTACCTCCCAAGGTAGAGAGTTGGAGCTCATAATAATATCTTTCACTTTCTCTCACTAAGTTCCCTAAACCTCTAACTTTCTCTAGAATTCCATCTATATGCTACCTTGTGTTAATGTTATGATGTGTATGTGAAAAGTTATATCTTACAATTGGTATCAAGAGCCAAGGTTAGATCATATCTTGCACATCTTTGGATTTCTAGTGGATTTTAGGTGGTTTTTGAGTTTGAAAAAGTTTAGTGGTTTTTGCATCATTTGGATGATTTCTTGTGTTAAAGTTTGAATTTTGTTGGTACTTTTATGTTTAGAATCATCAAAAGTGTTTAGGTTTTCATTTGGTAAGCTTGAATCATCTTGGTTGGGTTGTTTTTGGATTGAAAAGTGAGATTTATATGGTTTTCTCAAGCTAGACTTAGCTCACTAATATTTTCTTGGTAGCGACTTGCTTTACATTTTTGTAGCGACTTACAGTGTTGGAGCTAGCGAGTTAGATCTAGCTAGTTAAAGTACAAGTAGTGGATTCTCCACTACGGGTAGCTTACTTGTGGTAGCGACTTTGGTCGTAAGATGCTTAGTTGCTCTTTAGCGACTTGTCTCTAGCTTAATTTGTGTAGCAATTGCGCCAAAATTTGGTTAGCGACTTGGTCTCAGAGCGAGTTACTACTTAGCGACTTGCTTTTCTCGTTAGCTTACTTGGGACTCTAGCGACTTAGGGGTGTAGCTAATTAAGGGTTAGCGACTTAGTGCATTAATTTCTAGCGACTTAGTGCATTATCTTCTAGCGATTTAGTATTTTATCTTCTAGAGTCTTGAGTGATTGTTTACGGTTTTCTCTTGATTCAGTAAAATCCCGTGAAAGAATCTATTTTCCGGTTTAATCATAGAGTTATAAAATCCCGTTTAATCTGTCAACATGTCTACCAACGCTCCCACCTGTCATCTCCATCGCTGTCGAGGATGTTCAAGCAGTGGCTCGGATACTCGCCCACCCATGCTTGATGCCGACTACGACTCTTGGGCTCAACGAATTAGACCGTATTGCCTTGGAAAGGAAAATGGTGTCAACATTCTCAAATCCATTGATGAAGGACCATATCGAGTTGAGACGACTAGAGACATACTTGATACTAATGTAGATGGTACTCCATTTACGGAATGGACAGACCTAAGATGTATGATGAGCTTGATGATAAGGATAAGAAGAGATTTGATGCATATCGTGGCTTCAAACATTGTTCTTCAAGGTCTTCCTAAAGACATCTACAAGCCGATCAATCATAACACGTGATGCTAAGGCGTTTGGGACAATGTTAAGATGCTTCTCTCGTGTTCAATTAACTATGGAAGACAGAGAATCCCAACTCTATGACGAATTTGAGCATTTCAAGATGAAACCACATGAGAGTGTCTATGAGTACTATGTGAGATTTCATAAGTTAGTTAATGACATGAGGAACATCAGAATGACTATGCCTAACATTCACTTGAACTCAAAATTTGTGAACAACATGAATCCCGAATGGCACAAGTTTGTTACCGCCGTGAAGCTCACTAAAGGATTGAAGAATACAAACTATGAGCAACTCTATGCCTTCCTCCTTCAGAATGAGAGACATGCTATGTTTGAAAAATTAATTCTCAATCAGTTCAAAACCAACCAGGGAGAGACAAGCTCGCCTAATGACTCTACGTGTTTCTACTCAAACATCGGAATCACAACCAAAGCATCACAAGTCATACCCTTGGGTAATGGAAATCACAAACTCATTCTCGATCCAATGTACAAACAAGCCGATGCCGATGCTCACGGGTAGCTTCATTAATCAACTAGCTCTTCTCATCGCACCAAAACATGAATACTCTCCCACAAACCAACAACAACCTCGTGAATCGATCTAACCCACACAATCAAGCCACTATTAAAGATGGAAGGATCGTGGTGCAACCATTCAGAAAGACAAGATGATCGTGACGAGGTGGAGCCGGGAGAGGTTATGTTGGAAACCATAATCGAGGAAGGAATGGTAACCAAGGTCAAACTAAGCTCATCAAATGTTATAACTGTGGTGGAGAGGGACACATTGCAAGGAACTGTATATCTCCAAAGCGCCCATGCACGCCGATTACTTCGAGATAAGATGTGCTCAAGCTCGTGACAATGGTGCTACTCTAAATGAAGAGGAATTGCTGCTTTCTTCGAGGGCAATGCCAAGACCTATGATGCAGATGTGGATGAGCGCCTATTCAGAGATAGGTCACAATCATCGAATGCCTTTCAAGTCACACCGTGATGCATACGACTCTGATGTGGATGATGGACCTACGGCACACACAATTTTATGGCTAGCATTTCTCCAATGGTTTCTCCCAAGGTCTCTTCTTCATCACTAGCTGGGCCATCCCATGACAAGCTCATCTCAGAGGTATTAAAACTATACGATGATGTTGATGTGCACCAGATGCATGACAAAGTACAATCAACCGAAACTATTGAATCAAATATTGAAAATATGGGTAATATCAATATTGTCCCATATGATCAATATGTGAAACAAAGTGAAAGTGAAGTTGTACCAAGTGATGCATCTTCAGCGATCAACAATGACTATGTTTTTGATGAATACACTTTGCATGTGCCCCGATGATTCCATTATTTCGAACTAAATGCCTATAAAGAACGTGTTGCTATTTATGAACAACGTGCTAAGTTTGAGTTGACCACTCGTGAGCATGAAATGGATAACCAAGTAAGTACAAGAATTAGAAAAGTAAGTTTAGAGAAGAAGTATTGAAACAAGAATTAAATTCCTTGCAAGAAAAACTTTCTAAAACATCTAAACAAAAACAAGAACTTCAAGAAAATGTGAAAATGCTTAAGCAAGAATTTAATGCAAAGGAATCAAAACTCTTGAGAGATTTTTCTAATCTGAAAACTTTGAAAACAAACTTGAGAACAAGTTGTACATACAAGGAAACACCATTCAGACCGCTCACATGGTCACTAAACATCGAGTCTTAAGCGATAAGCATAGCATTCCCCTTGTTGAGGAACCGAATCCAGAGGTAATTAAAAAGGCTAGGAATGCTCATAAGGTGCTTTATGATGGTAATGAAATTCTTAAGCCTAGGCAGAAACCTAGTTGCATTGAGTGCACTGAGGAAGATAAGAAATCAGATGAAGTCACTAGGGAAAGGATGAACAAAAACTTGATGACCCAAATGCAAAGAGAAAAAGATTATTATCACTCCCCATGACTACAAGAAGGAAAACTGGATTTCCTTGAACATGTATAAGCCTCAAACATTGTGACCCCAACAAGTGTTCGAAAAAGGATATGGACTTGCAAAAGTCGAAAATCTTGTTGAAAAGAATCCCCTTGTAGGAAATTCCCTAAAGCGCATCGTATCCTCCAAATACACCAATGCATTTAGTTCCTAGAACTATTGCCACTAAGAGCAAGACCTTAATCAGTCAATATGTTATTCTTCAACTATTTACCGATTTTGAGAAAACTTGTAAGTAAAGGATCACACCCACCGGATAATCAAGGGAAAGGGGTTTTGAGCAAATGAAAGAATGTTATTTAACTGAGGTCATGCATTTCTTTAAACAACTAAAAGATCATTTTGAGAGTCTTAAAAAGGGGACAAAATCGATATTAAAGAAATGGAAAAGGAATTTGATGCAATGGTAGTTGAAGTTAGTGATTATGAGCGTGCACTAAAATATAATGAGATTGAGAGGAAGAACTTGCATACCTTAAATGAGACTCTTATTCCTGAATGTGTTGCTCAAGATATCTTTTTCATCGCTTCAAATTTCTCTATTAATGCTTCCAAATTTCATGAACTATCTCGGGCCCTAAAAGTCTCCCATGATCGTGTCATTGAGCTTGAAAAAACTAATTCTAAACTAAACGAGAAAATTGAACTCGATGATCACGACAATTTGGTTAAACATTTTTCTAAACTAGAAGTTGAGCATTTTAATTTACAACTCAAATATCAACATCTCAAAGAAAATGTCAAAACTTCATATATCAAGACATCTTCGATGCTCCGAGTTTGATGCGCTTTTCAAATTAACAAACGTGATGAACAGATTCAAGCTCAAGCAACACGATCGAAAGTTGAAAGCCCAAATCTCTCAATTAAAGGGTCAAACGAACAATATGACAAGCTCCCAAATGCCTCCTCCTTTAGATTCTCAGGATTCTCAAACGTTTCATCTTCAAAACCTAGTAAATGCTTTACAAAAGGAAAACGGAAGTTTTCTAGAAGAAAATGAAAAGGTTAAACGACATTTTAAAGAGTTATATGATTCAATAAACGTCACCCGTGACCAAAACAACTAAAAAATAACGTCTTTACAAAAGGAAATTGAGAATCTAGAAGTCGTGAAATGGGAAACCGCCACTTGTTTTCAATAAGAATGTTGTCTCAAAATCACCCTTAGATTGCAAATACACCGTGGATGCTTAAATATATTCCTCCTCATCTTAGGAATAATGAACATGCTTTTCATGACTCCTGTGCTCACCTTAAGGATAGTCTAGAATGTCTCGTGAGATTGTCGAAGAGGATTTCATTAACAAACCTCTTGATAGTGAAATTAGGTTTGCTTGCCTCCATGCCAAACGATCTCAAGAGTTGCTAGAATGTGTAATTGCCACATGTCCAAAATCCTTAACCTTAGGTGCAAAAGGCAAAGCCGTGATGCCCTGTTCTATGCCTAGTGCCAAGCATGAAATCCGTTCTATGCCCATCTTAAAAAGGAAACACTAATGTGCCTTAAAGTAGTTCGATTCCGATATGTTAGTGCTAAGAAAGTGAACTTTAGTGTGCCCGCAAAAGCTCAAATCACAGTCTTAAAGTATACACTAATGTGCCTTCTAGTACTTCAGATCCTTGCACATCAAGTTCAGGAATGCAAAATTAGATCAACCAACTAATGTTCCCATTCCCTACAGAGTAATCAATGACTTTAAAGCGAAAGCGTGTCAAAGTCTCAAGACAATACAAGGAATGATAGGACCTTGCAAGCTAAGAATGTGCACTCGAAGAGAGTAGAAGACCAATCTAGGAACTTTAGGCTTGAGTTGAATAAAACGAATCGTGTTGATTCTAATATTAGCCTTAGGCGCATCAGAATTAATTCAATTCGATACTATCTGCAAACCTTGTAATGCCGTATGCTTGAATTACTGCTAATCATGAATGTGGTGTGAATGCTTTGTCTAATGTCAAATGCCCAGCTTAAAATTGCTAATGCTAATAATCGTGCAAATAAGGCAAAAAGGCAAAACGAAAGATGTTAGAAAACAAAGTGGAAACCCACAGAAGAACTTTTATAAAGATAGGTTATTATTGGATACCTTTTGGCCATAAGAATAATCAGCTTTGTTCTCAAACTGCTAAGATTATGCCCACTAGAAAATGGATGCCTACCGGTAGAACTATTCCCTTAAGAAGTAAACATACTTTGAATAGGTCAAATACAGACACCAACATTGCATCTATTCCCAATGATTCCATTACTTCTACTCGATATGGATGTTTCGATTCGATGTGGGTGTTCCACCATCTTTATTACTAACCAAGTGGAACTCATTCTGCATGGGGATCCCAATTATCCAGCTTATCCATTTTTGTCGTGTTCAACCTGCAGATCGCTCAAATCGCTCGTGGTACCCGGACTCAGCCGCTCCAAGCATATGACCGAGACCGGTCGCGCTCATGAACTTCGTGAGCAAGTTCATCGGGATCATAGATTTGGTAATGATCATTTCTGTGCTATTATGGGTTATGGAGATTATGTTGTTGGTGATAGTGTCATCTCGACTATGTTGAAGGGTTGGTCATAATCGCTCTCTCGTTGGTCAATTCGTGACTCGATCTAGAAGTTGCCTTCGTAAAACATACCGCTTGTTAGAGATCTTAATGGTAAGGACCTGTTAAAAGGAACTCGTGGGTCAAACCTTTACACCATCTCTATCGATGACATGATGAGGGCTTCTCCAATCTGCTTGTTATCAAAAGCTTCAAAACAAAGTCATGGTTATGGCACCGTCGTCTCAATCACTTGAACTTCGGCACCATCAACGATCTTTCGAGAAAGGACCTAGTTGTAGGTTTACCTAGACTAAAGTATGAAAAGGATCATCTTTGTTCAGGATGTCAATTGGGAAAAAGCAAGAAATATGCCCATAAACCCAAACCTACTAACTCGTCACGAAGTTCTTCATATGATTCATATGGATTTATGTGGACCAATGAGGGTACATAATATCTTTGGGAAGAAATATGTGTTAGTTGTGGTTGATGATTACTCTAGATTCACCTCGGTCAAGTTCTTAAGGACAAAGGATGAAACTCCTGATATCATCATCAAACTCATCAAACAGCCGCAGGTTCGACTTAACAAAACCGCCGTAATTGTCGAATCGCATAATGGAACCGAAGTTTGTCAACAAACAACTCAGTGAATTTTATGAAAGCGTTGGAATCAGCCATCAAAGAAGTGTTTCTCGAACTCCTCAACAGAACGGTGTAGTTGAAAGACTAAATCGACTCGTTGAAGCCGCTAGAACAATGTTGATTTACTCAAAGGTTCCATTGTTTCTCCGGCTGAAGCAATGCCATCGCATGCTATACACAAAATCGCTCCCTAATCCACACTTGCATGGAAAAACTCCATATGAACTTGCCCACAACAGAAAACCTAATCTCTTTCCTTCGTGTGTTTGGTGCATTGTGCTATCCAACTAATGAGGGTCAAGACTTAGGGAAACTTAGGGCTAAAGTGACATTGGAGTATTTGTAGGATACGCACCAAACAAAAAGGGATACCGAATCTATAACAAAAGAACCCGAAATATCATGGAAACCATTCACGCTACGCTTGATGAGTCGACCGGTCAAATGGCTCCCTAACACTCCACTCAGACCCGCACTTCAAGACAATCCCATTGGTTCATCTCTTGTTCCAAACTCTACTCAAGAAACTCCATATGTACCTCCATCTCAAGATGATGTAAAGAAATTGTTTGATCCTATGTTTGATGAACTGTATGATTCAAACACTCATGAGGTGATGATTCCCGCATGAGGATGCTCATATTCCCGTGAATGAAGTCAATCCTTCTCAATATCTTTAAGTCAAGAAGCACTGCCGATCCTTGATCTCATCAACAAATCATCATTCTTCAAATGTACATCATGGAAATGTTTTGGCATCAATGATGAAGTTAATCCCTTTGCTACTCCCGAAGATGCTCCATTTGAAAATATATTTGCTACTCCGAATCATCATCGAACCATCTTCTTCGTGAGACATCGACTCGCTACCTCGGTTCCTCAACAACGCCACATGAACACCTTAGAAAATGGACTCACGATCATCCATTAGACAACATCATTGGAAATCCTCTCGCCCCAGATCAACCCGAAACAACTTGCAACCGATGCCTTATGGTGCTTCTTCAACTCCGACTCTCTAAGATCGAACCAAAAGATGTTAAAACCGCCATGAATGAAGACAACCGGTTCAATGCCATGCAAGAAGAAATTCATGAGTTTGATCGACTTAATGTATGGGAGTTAGTACCGCTCAGATCGTAAGCTATGATTATAGCTCTCAAATGGATCTTCAAAGTAAAACTTGATGAGCATGGTGATGTGTTGAAGAACAAGGCTCGTTTAGTTGCTAAAGGATATCGCCAAGAGGAGGGTATAGACTTTGAAGAATCTTTTGCTCCCTGTTTCAATCGAGGCAATCGAATCTTTCGCTAACGCCGCTAGTAAGAACATGGTAGTGTATCGATGGATGTGAAGACGGCATTTCGAACGGAGATCTTAAAGAAGTCGCTCTACGTCCCAACTCAAGGATTTGTGAATCAAGAGCATCCTACTCACGCTATCATCCGAAGAAGGCTCTCTACGGTTTAAAGCAAGCTCCAAGGGCATGGTATGATACACTGTCAAAGTTTCTACTATCAACCGGATTCTTTAAAGGAGCAGCTTGATCCTACATTGTTCACCGTGAAGTCGTGCAAACATTTAACTCATGTTCAAATTTATGTTGATGATATTATTTTTGCCTCGACTGACCCAATGGAATGTGATCAGTTTTCTAATGAAATGAGTTCTAAGTTTCAAATGTCAATGATGGGACAAATGTCGTTTTTCTTGGGATTACAAATTTCACAAAGTCCCTGAGGCATTTTCATAAATCAATCTAAATATGCAAATGAGATTTTAAAGAAATTTGGATTTGATTCAAGTGACCCTGTTGACACCCCATGATTGATCGAACCAAACTAGATGAGGACCACTCGGGGATCATGATTGACCAAACGAAATATCGTAGTATGATTGGATCCCTGATGTACCTCACAACTAGTAGACCGCACATCTTGTTCGCTGTTTGCATGTGTGCTAGATACCAGGCTAAGCCTACTAAAAAGCACCTTGAAGCGCTTAAACGGGTCTTTCGGTATCTCCAAGGAACCATCAATATGGGACTATGGTACCGGGACACCGTATGTCACTAACGGCCTATGCATGCCGATCATGCAGTTGTCAAGATACACGCCGGTACATCCGAGGTGCTCGCTTTGGGTGATAAGCTTGTGAGGTGGTCTTCAAAGAAGCAAATGAGTACTTCTATTTCCTCTACAGAGGCTGAATACATAGCCATGTCATCTTGTTGTGCTCATATCTTATGGATGAGATCTCATTATCGACTATGGCTTTGAATTCAACAAAATCCCTCTAGATCGTGATAATAAAAGTGCTATTGCTCTCTCATGCAACAACGCTCAACACTCAAGAGCAAAGCATATCGACATTCGACATCATTTCATCAAGGAACAAGTGGAAAAGGTGTGGTGGAACTATATTTTGTGAGGTCTCGAATATCGCTTAGCGGACATCTTCACCAAAGCTCTTCCAAGAGAACGTTTTGAGTTTATTCTTCCACGCCTTGGCTTGAAAAGCCTTCAACCGAATACTCTCAAACGCCTCAGAGGAAGACGAGGAGTAAAGGTCTATCTTCATCTATCTCTTGTATATATCTATTCTAAAAAAAAATACAAAATTATAAAACCTTCAAAATCCATAAAAATCAAAAATTGAAAAAAATCTTCAAAAATATTGTCTTTTTGTCATGCGTTTTCTCGGTTCGATAATATCTACGGTCTTTGTGCCGTCATTCAAAGAATGACACGGGACTTTAGATGTTGGTCGAATTCCAAAAAAAAAAAAAAATTATGTTTGAGAGAAAGAGAAAAAAAAATGGTTTATTGTCATTTTCGTGCAATAACCGGTTTTAAAAGAAAGAACAGAGCCATGTTTTACCATGTTTTCAAATTCCATGCTCTTATTCTATAACATTTATCTCATTGAAAACTAAATGCTTTGAAAAAAAAATAATAACTCGGTCTCTATTTTTGATAATCATCAGGACTTATCTCTGTCAAAATCTCTATCGCTCAATCAACAACCTATGTCATTGATTGAGGGGGAGAATGATTTCAATTAAATTAAAAAGTTATTTGGCATTAAATTGTTTTCAAAAGATGTACATGCATGTTTAACCAATGGAGATTAAAATCTCAACATCGATCCTTATCGTTAAAACGCTTTCATAATCAAGTCACAATTCTCCTTAAAAGCTTTCAAAATCAATTTAAATCTACAGAGATCACAAATCTCAAATGTTTTAATTATTGTGATCGGGGGAGAAGTTGTGATTTAAATAAGATTTAAACCGATAATTCGATAAATGGTTTCTTAAGTGATTAGCATGTTTGCCTCCCGTAAGTGACAAACGATTTCAAATTTTTCATGCACACATTGAGGGGGAGCATCTATAATTTGAAACGTGATCATTTATCTCAATGTGCGTTCTCTAGTATGTGTAAAACTCCTTTCAAACCTAGAAGCACATATTGAGGGGAGCAAAATCATGAAAATCTCATCCTTCCCAAAATGCTTTATCTACTTGATTCGATTTGGGAAGTGATGTTGATATCTTTTAGAAAATGGTAATCAAAGAAGTTAATTCTTTCTCTTGCCTCCGTGTGCAAAACATTTTCAAATACTTGATGCACATGTTGAGGGGGAGTTCTCGTTCTAAAATATCAAAAACAATTCAGGTACAAAATGCTTTGATAATATATCACAAGTATCCGAATTGATTTTCAAATGGTTTTCAATTGGTTCCAATGGCGGATGAACAATACCAAATAGACCGACCAACTTTACTTTATGTACGGTGATATAAGGATGATAAGGTTAGGTTTTGTTCCCAAGATCCGCCAGAACCGGAGGGATCTACCCAGGAACTATCCACTAGTTAGTGTAGAATTCTTAGGTATGATAATAAAAGGAGAAAAATGAGGAATGGGAAGAGTGCAGACCGAGCTAGTAATCGAATAAACCCAACAAGGTTCTAGCTATGAAGTCTCGTAAGCATCAAGGGGTTGAAGAATTAAAAAGAATTGAATGAGAAAAGGGTGAAAACAAATAGCCCTCCATTTATTCAACCTTAGGGCGGAAACCGGGTTCAATTCATATGCTACTGATGGTAACATCGGTATTGAAGACAAGACGTCATGGACCCGGTGGACGACCTGCACTTCAACTTCCCAAACCACTCAAGTTCCTCTTAAAAGGACTTGTTTCATTCTCACGGGAACCGACATTATCTATCGACTTTCTCTTAGAGATTGTTGATATTGAAGAAGGAGACTTTATCCCTAGTCTCCGACACAATGGATCCAAATATGCACAAATTGAGTCTAGAGCCACGAGATCATCAATAAATCTCATTAGGACACTTTTCAATGAAGACTCTCTGTTTCACACAATGTGGAAAGAGAGATTATATCTTGAGTCCTACGCATTATTGATTCGGTAAAAACCAATTATAAGAGAAGTGTGTAGTCTTACGGGGTAACTCAAACGTGTTAGGTTTGAGCACCGAGATCGTTCCGAACGAGGGTTGAATGGAATTTCCAACTCACGTCGCGATTATCGGGATTTGAATGGGTTAAAAAGGATTTTGAGGATTTCTAAACTACGGGGCAAGCAATAATAATAAAAGGAATATAAATCAACTAATCCTAAGGTGCAAACAAGTAATCTCAATTAAGTACGCAAATTAAACTAAAGACGCAAATTACTTTATGCCAAAAAAAAACGTATTCTAAAATGCAAATTAATCTATTTTAACCCCTAAAAGTGATCTAATATATTTTTTGCAACTAAAAATGTGATTTAAAAATTATCTAAGATTAAAACTATTTTTTTTTTCTTTTGATTTTTTTGAAAATAGCGAAATATATATATTTTTTTTGACTTTTAATTTTTTAATAATTTTTTTTTTTTTTTAAACTAATTTAACTAATTAAAGTTTAAACTAAGATTCAAATGGCAAACTACAACTAGTGACGATGAATATTAAGCTACAATATGACAATAAAAGACTTAACAAGCATCATACGAAAAATTAAACGTAACGTTAAACTAAGATTCTAAGCTAAAAATGATAAAAAGTTAAGAGAATAAAACCCGGTGATTGAAACGAGAGGAATAAAACCACCCGATCAAATAAGCACAAATTAACACAAAAGTTTACGACTTTATTAATCTTATCCACTAATTAGTAAGTAAAGTTTAAAACTTTATTCAAAGAACAAGCTTAAAAATTATTAAAGCTTCAAACTTTATGTATTAAAAATGCTTAAAGACCCTTAAGCTCCACGCCTTATGAGGTAGAGATGATGATAAACACAAAAAGATACAAACTTAATAAGAGTTAGGCAATAATAAGCACTACTACTAAATGTAAATAAGCTAAAAGTGATCTAAAAATTAAAAAGATTTAAACTTTATAACTAAAAACTATTAGATCTAAGTCCACCGAAGCCAAGTTGTTCCATCCTAAGATTAAACGTAATCGGGTATATATTTAAGGACTTGATCTAAATGAACAAGCTATTAAATAGCTTATTGTTCAATAAAACTTAAAAAGTTGCAACCTTTTTATGAAAAACTTGATAAAACTAATAAATCTAATTAATAATAAGCTAAAAAATAGAAAATGTGCTCTCAAACTTAAAAGATGTCAAGGCTTATTTGTACAATAAGCCAAGCTTAATAAGCTCATGCATCTCTTTTGTTGTTTGAATCGAGCTAGAGGATGAAGAAAATATGTGATAATAAGACATAATAAGCTAAACTTATAAAAATGTAAACTTTTATAAAATAAGTGAAATAAAAACTATTTATGAAAAGTAATAAAGAAAGTTTTATAGAAGAAAAACAAATAAAAGAGCTTAATGGATAAGCTTATAGAAAAAGCTAACCCAAAAAGCAAAACCTAAATAAGCTATAATAAGCTAATAAGCTAATATAGCTTAATAGGTAAGAAAAGAAAAAGAAAATAAAGAAAGAGATGAGAAGAAGAAATAAGATGTAAAGATAATAAATAGATGAACTAACTTGCAAGAATTAAATAAAACTTTTATAAAACTAAATAAGCATAAAAATTACAAGAGTTTGGGTACAAATTCATTAAAATGAGGTGAGGAGGTGGGTTTATATAGACCCACAAGTTACACTTTGGTCCCTTACTAATTTTATAATAGCCCCTAAACTATTTAGACTTGGTACAAAAATACCCTATCAAAACTTGGTCCCCAAGTTGTAACTTTACAAAGTATAAATTCATTGGCTGCGTGGCTTCTTTGGACTTAGGCCTTGATGGAGCAGATTTGGACTTGGACTGGGCTACGATTGGGCCTGCTCTTCTATTGGGCTGTGGATCTGCAGCTGGGCCTCGAGATACTAACAGCTGGGTTTGGATTCGGACATGGGCTGCTGAAAAAAAAACAAATATGCCACTAGTGGGATTTGAACCCAAGACCTCTTGCTTAGCAAACATGTCCCCACCCACTAAACCAAGAGTCTTTTTGTGTTAAGTGTTGCATTTAATTTTCCTTTTAAGCTCTTTTTTTCTGCTAATTCTTTTTTTCTTCCTTTTCTTTCTTCTATTTTTTTTTTCTTTCTCTTCTTAATTAATTAATTCTTCGTTTGGTCTTAAAATTTTTCTTCTCTTGCCTCGATGCTCCAAATAAAATTATCATTGGACCGTAACCGTGCTCCTTCCATTCTCGGTGCTCGTTTTTGTCCATTTACAATATTAGTTACTGCACATACATAAACACAAAAACACAAATATTTATGGCTCAAGGGGTTAGTTTTTGGTCTTTTTGGTCCGGTTTTGATAAAAAAAAGGTATATGTTTCACATATGCCAAAATACCCCAGACGAGAAGATTGTAGGCGTGTCCTCACGCAATGTAATCAATTCAAGCTTCTACAAAATAAAGATTTCAATCTCTTTCTACTAAACCTATGAAAAGTAGCAAAGATTCCTCAAAGGAGATTAAGAAACCCTTATTTCTAAAAGCGCCCACGCTTTACCTTTCATTTCTCATATAGATATTACGTTTAAGCACATTCCAATTATGAGTGGCGGTTTGTTGAACTTTCATGTCGATCAATAACTCCAACATTTTCAAGCGACCGCGTTAGGATCACGGAGTAGAAACACAACACGTATGAAGTGACCATACGGATAGAATACATCGTCCACGATTTTCACAAGTCCCCAAACTAAGCGTAAAATCGAAATCATTGTCAAATATGACTCTAGATGCTAATACTACCCATGGAAGTTACTTGTGTAATTACCTTTTGCTCCCATTTTCCTATTTTCCTCTAGATTTTTTATTTTTGTGAGAAATGAATTTCTTCATAATTCTCGTTTCGATAAGATTTATTCCACTAAAGATATAAAGCTAAGTCGCTAATTAGTTATCCACCTTTCCTCGAAAACCATTGCACACAAGAATGAGGTCCACATCAAGGTCCTAATTTCACACGATTTAGGTAGAATATCCTTTTTATGGCGACCGAGACAACTCATCTACTGAGTCAGGAGCCGAAGCTTTATTTAGACATCTCAGGATCCGAAGTTTGGCTTAACACTATTTGGCACATTTGCATTTTGCAATTTAGGCCCTTGGTCTTTTCAACCACTAACTCAACGGGATCACCGTTTTATCAGAAGTCTTATTATGACTTTGGATTTTTCCTCTGCTTTTATAGAAGTCTATGACAACTTTTATAGCTTTGGATTTTTAATTTTAAAACATTTGGGCTTTATTTCATGTTAATTTTTGTGCCAAACTCCAAACCCTACGGCTTTGATAACAATAGAAACAATAGCGACAAACTATCGTGAATGGTTGTCTATTACACCGTAACAGCCGATACCTCGATGTGTACCCAACCCTCATGGGCAAGGATTCTCTAAAGAAGATAGAGAACTAACTATCGCCATAAACCTAACATCTTTAATTATTTATTTAACAGATATGGGGTGAAACAATTTTGTGGGAACAAAAAGCCATAAGTACCTTCGATGGGCTCTAAAGAGAACCATCTACTCCACGCATAGCATCTAAACTCATAAGTAACTCTATCATTCCTCGATCTCCGCAAATTTAAAATCCCAAATAATGAGATCAGCGGATGCTTAGCCGATAATTAAATTATCTATGGTTAAGGGAACAAGCTAGGGCTCAACAGCCGGTCAAGTCGAGAATTCCATTCCTACTCACCCGGATTGAAAGTCAACAAGGTGTCAAAACATATATTAATTTAGCAAATGCTTCGTCTAATGAAATTAAGTCATGCATATTTAAAGTCACTCAAGGAAACTTGCAAATTCTTGGCCTTGTGAGCTAGAATTAGCATTTTATAGCTTCTTGTCTAAGAGACTAGCAAACTTTTCAATCAAAAAGACTTAACAAAAGCTTCAAAAAAATTTTAAATTTTTCACAATTTTTTGCACAATTTTTACATATTTCTAAGGAAAAGCGGGTTACCCGCGAGTACGCGGCTGACAAAGTGCTAGGCAAAAATCTAATCGAAAGATTACCCACCCAGACTAAAATCAAACATTGTCCTCAATGTTTAAAGGTAAGGGTTCTCCAGCGTAAATCTAAAGCCATTGGTTAGTTATGCTAATAGATAAAGGATAATCGATAAAGATTTTGGATATCGGATTTCCATAAGAGCGGCAAAACATGAAACTTCGAGTGGAGAAAAGACAAAACTTCGAGAACACGAGAGTCTTCATTTTCGAATAAGAAAATCTGGACATAAACAACAACAACACGAAACACGAGAAATGGAAGAGGCGAACCTCCTCGCGTCACTTATTAGAAAAAATAAATAAGATAAAAGGATAAGCATGGGGTGCCTCCCCACGGCGCTCTTTGTTTTTGTTCAAGCGAGTCGCTAGCGACTCGTCCCGAATTCATTTGTCCTTGGGAAACAAGCGGAAGGATACCGGATCAAAGATGGTATCCTCAGGAGGAAAGAGAAAGGGTGGGTTGGGAGGAAGATAAAATGTCGGGCTCAAGCACATAAGGGATAACTCCTCCCAAACTCACATAAGGTATATCAAGAAAGAATGATCCATCATCCGGTGGTTTTGCGGGTGGACGAAGGGATGACGGATCAAAGAAAGCGACTCCATAGAAGAAGGGGAGTCCATGGTAGAGAAATGTAGTTCAAAGGTTTATCAATGAAGGCATCCAAGAGAGGATCCTTTTTTCGGTAAACTTTTGTTTTATGAATGTCCTCTCCGATGAGTATCCCAGGGTTAAAAATCTTGTCCTCGGAAAGGAACGAAATTAACGTATCATCTACGTGAAAATCCTCACGAGAAGAGGAATCACTCTCGGATAAAAAATAATATTGGACCTCAGGATCAACAAGTTCATCTGTCGAAAGCTTCACTTCCTTATCTTTCTTTGGGTAAAATGGATCATCGTATTCTTTTTCTTCATTTTCGGAAAGAATCGAGTCGGTGGGAGCAAGTTCATCGGTGAACTCCTCAAGAAGTGAATCGATATAAGAAGAATCCTTGAGCTCGGGCTCAACTTCTTTACTTTCGTTTTCTTCCGGAGGGATATAAGAGTCCCCGTAAAGCATTTTCTCAATGAAACGAATATCTCCCTCGATGTCGATGTCGGCATTATCAATTTCCGGTGAAACTGAATCACTTTTCAAATAAGCCTCAATTTCTTTCATGATAGAATCATCCTCCTCAGATTTAGTGAGGGAAGAGGAAGAATCAGAAATGATTTGTTTAGAAGAAAGTTCCATATTTTCAGAAGAAGGAGTGGGATTGCCACTCAAAGAAAGCTCGACGTTCTTAAGTTCAACACAACAAATAGAAAGCGGAGGTGGGACAAGTGGTGTGCTCTTAGAGCTAGCATTTTCCACCACAACCGTTGTAGTCTCCTTTTTTAATTTCTTCTTTTGCTCAAAGACGTATCGTCGATAAACTCTTAACCGTAAAACGTGAAAGGCTCGGATCAATTCTCGATGGTTTAGGCCCAACTTTTTGAACCACCGGAGGTTGGATGTTTTTGGTACTTCCGTTATTAGTAGGAAATCCCGGGTCCTTTGTCACCTCGGTGTCATTAATTTTGGCCACATCATATTGGTTGGTTAGAGATTTGGAAGTATGGTTAACATTGAACGTGACAGCTTCATTTCCTACTGTAAAAGTGATCTCTCCTTCATACACATCAATCAAGCATGGCCCGTCCTTAGAAACACCTTCCAAGAATGAGGGGTACTCGAGGATCGGCATCGAAATCAACTACAACAAAATCAGCGGGGAAATGGAAGTTCCCGACTTTGACAAAGACATCCTGCTATACCTTTTTGGTTTACGTAGTAGTACGGTGGCTAGCTCGAGGGTCATACGTTAAGGGTAAAAGTGGGGGCAATGAAAGCTTTTCATAGATTGATTTCGGCATCAAATTGATACTCGGGCCAAGATCGGCCAAAGGCGAGACCTTGAATAATTCCTTGAAAATCGCGCGGAATAAGAAACTTGCGGGTCACCTAACTTTTCCGGAAGTTTCTTGAGAATAACCGCCGAACAATTCTCATTCAAAGACGTTTTTGCCAAATCCACAATTTTCTCTTTGTTACTTAATAATCCCTTTAGTGTCGAAACAAACTTAAGCATGAGAAGAAGAGCATCATGAAGCTAATTTCGAAGTGAAGATCTTGAAATATTTGAAAGAATTTTTCCATTTGAAGATTTGCTTGTTCGCGTTGCTTTTGATCATTCATCCTTGACGGGTACAGAAGTGTTGTTTTTGAGTTAGTCTTTTCAGCACTAACCGGAGCATCCTTGGGCTCAGACGTCGGGACAACCGTGGGTTGGACATTCTCGGTACTCCCCTTATTAGTAGGAAGCACCGGGTCCTTTGTCACCTCGGTCTCACGGTCTACCACACGACGAGAAGAAGAAATAATGGTAGAGTGGGTCCATCGTAAGCAACACCACTTCGGGTAGTGATCGCTTTCATATCACCTCTCGGGTTGGGAATCGTATTACTCGGAAGAGAACCAGAACCCGATGGTTGAGAATAAGAAGTAGAAGCTTGATTGGCTTGAAAGAAACTAGCCATCATATTCCTCATTTCACTCATTTGCTTGTTACTCGTAGCTTCCATTTCCCTTTTGAAATCATTCCTCATACTTGTGATTTGAGTTTGCAAACTTTTAATGGTATTATCGGAGTTCTTCATGTAAGTTAGAAAATCATTGTTCGGAGCAGCTTGATGAGGTGGTTGATACGGTTGTTGATAAACTTGAGGTGGAGGAGCTTGGTAGTTTTGATTACCATGATTGAGATTAGCTCCTCGGTTTTGATTGTAAGATTGGTTTTGATAACGGTTTTGGTTTTGTTGAGGTACGGGTGCAAAACC
This sequence comes from Chrysanthemum makinoi, assembly GCA_910596185.1. NCBI lineage: Eukaryota > Viridiplantae > Streptophyta > Magnoliopsida > Asterales > Asteraceae > Chrysanthemum > Chrysanthemum makinoi. The sequence goes on along the minus strand of OU343224.1, from coordinate 111,268,272 downwards.
GGTGGTCATTTGGTTGGTACGGTATCCTTGGTTACGATTTTGAACCGGATTAGCAGATGCTACGGAAGCATTTCTAAGATCGCCATCGGTGGCTTGACAATTATAGTACGGATGAGGGCCACCGCAAATAACACATGTTTGATTCACGGCTTTGACTGTTTGGATTTCGAATCTTAAACTCTCTCATCATAGAATTAATAGCATCGGTCACCACTCAACTCACTCCTCCTCTGAACATAGTTATCATTAGTAGCAATCTTAGAAACAACCGGTCGGTTTCTAGACGAGACAACTTTTGACTTATTTTCGATAATCGTTCTAATATCGGTGGGCATAAGACTCAAGATGTTACCACGTCGCGTTAAGCGAATCTTGATCGGACGGCGTTAAAGCATTGTAGAACGTATCAATCTGATGAAGATCGGTAAAACCATGATTTGGGCATTTACGTAAAAGTTCTTTGAATCTATCCCATGCTTCTCCAAAACTTTCATCGAATTTTTGTTGAAAATTAATGATTTGATTTCGTAACATTGTAATTTTCGAAGGAGGAAAGAATTGATTCACAAACTTCTTAGAAAGATCGGCCCATGTTGTAATTGATTGAGGGGTTTCTTTTTCGAGCCAAGTCAGGGCTGCCCCTCGAAAACGGAAACAATCTCAATTTAACTGACTCATGAGTGACGCCCCGAAAGTTTATCGTAGAAGCAACTTGATTAAACCAACGGAGGTGTGCGTGGGGCTCCTCATGGTCTAAACCACAAAAAGGTTTATTTGAAACCAATTGAATTAAGTTTGTTTTTAGTTCAAAATTCTCGGCATCAAGTGGTGGAACAACGATAGCATCACCGTAGCCGTCTACGGGAGCTTGAAGTAATTCGATCATCGTTCGAGTATCTGCCATGACGACGGGTTCTTCAACGATAGTACGTAACTCGCGTACGTCTATTCTACGATTACTGATTACGTGGTGAGCGAGCAGAATAGCATGCACAAAAATTCAAAATCAAAATTTAAAAGGAAAAATAAATTTGAAAAAGGGAAAATCTTTTGGTTTTATATTTAGAAAACTTTGAAAACACAATATTTTGTAACCTTCGTCAACCGATGCTCGGTAGCTCCCAAAAGTACTTAGCAATGGCGGGAGGAACGAAGAGTGGATCGTTCTTCAGTCTGCAATTTAATGTCAAGACTTTCCTTATACCCTGTGTATAGGTTGTACTTACGAGGTGAGCCGCGTAACAATTAACGTTCGGGTTTGTTTTGTTGGTTTTTTTAATTTTTAAGGTTTTGTAAACACTCTAGGAAGAATGTTTTGGTTTTTTAGATTTTTTTGGGTTTTTGAAAAATATATATATACAAAAACGACGGTAACTTCACTCGGGGAAGGATCTTCAAATGCACGCGATTCGAGACGGAAATACGAAAATTCACTACAAGCCCTCCCCGGCAGCGGCGCCAAAAATTGATTCTTAGAAAAGAGATCAATAATAAAGAAGTGTGTAGTATTACGGGGTAACTCAAACGTGTTAGGTTTGAGCACCGAGATCATTCCTAACGAGGGTTGAATGGAATTTCCAACTCACGTCGCGATTATCGGGATTTGAATGTGTTAAAAGAGAATTTGAAGATTTCTAAACTACGGGGCAAGAAATAATAATAAAAGGCATATAAATCTACTAATCCTAAGGTGCAAACAAGTAATCTCAATTAAGTACGCAAATTAAACTAAAGACGCAAATTACTTTATGCCAAAAAAAAACGTATTCTAAAATGCAAATTAATCTATTTTAACCCCTAAAAGTGATCTAATATATTTTTTGCAACTAAAAATGTGATTTAAAAATTATCTAAAATTAAAACTATTTTTTTTTTCTTTTGATTTTTTTTGAAAATAGCGAAATATATATATTTTTTTTGACTTTTAATTTTTTTTTTTTTTTTTTTTTTATTTTTTTTAAACTAATTTAACTAATTAAAGTTTAAACTAAGATTCAAATGGCAAACTACAACTAGTGACGATGAATATTAAGCTACAATATGACAATAAAAGACTTAACAAGCATCATACGAAAAATTAAACGTAACGTTAAACTAAGATTCTAAGCTAAAAATGATAAAAAGTTAAGAGAATAAAACCCGGTGATTGAAACGAGAGGAATAAAACCACCCGATCAAATAAGCACAAATTAACACAAAAGTTTACGACTTTATTAATCTTATCCACTAATTAGTAAGTAAAGTTTAAAACTTTATTCAGCAACAAGCTTAAAAATTATTAAAGCTTCAAACTTTATGTATTAAAAATGCTTAAAGACCCTTAAGCTCCACGCCTTATGAGGTAGAGATGATGATAAACACAAAAAGATACAAACTTAATAAGAGTTAGGCAATAATAAGCACTACTACTAAATGTAAATAAGCTAAAAGTGATCTAAAATTAAAAAGGATTTAAACTTTATAACTAAAAACTATTAGATCTAAGTCCACCCGAAGCCAAGTTGTTCCATCCGAAGATTAAACGTGAATCGGGTATATTTAAGGACTTGATCTAAATGAACAAGCTATTAAATAGCTTATTGTTCAATAAAACTTAAAAGTTGCAACCTTTTTATGAAAAACTTGATAAAACTAATAAATCTAATTAATAATAAGCTAAAAAAAATAGAAAATGTGCTCTCAAACTTAAAAGATGTCAAGGCTTATTTGTACAATAAGCCGAGCTTAATAAGCTCATGCATCTCTTTTGTTGTTTGAATCGAGCTAGAGGATGAAGAAAATATGTGATAATAAGACATAATAAGCTAAACTTATAAAAATGTAAACTTTTTATAAAATAAGTGAAATAAAAACTATTTATGAAAAGTAATAAAGAAAGTTTTATAGAAGAAAAACAAATAAAAGAGCTTAATGGATAAGCTTATAGAAAAAGCTAACCCAAAAAGCAAAACCTAAATAAGCTATAATAAGCTAATAAGCTAATATAGCTTAATAGGTAAGAAAAGAAAAAGAAAATAAAGAAAGAGATGAGAAGAAGAAATAAGATGTAAAGATAATAAATAGATGAACTAACTTGCAAGAATTAAATAAAACTTTTATAAAACTAAATAAGCATAAAAATTACAAGAGTTTGGGTACAAATTCATTAAAATGAGGTGAGGAGGTGGGTTTATATAGACCCACAAGTTACACTTTGGTCCTTACTAATTTTTATAATAGCCCCTAAACTATTTAGACTTGGTACAAAAATACCCTATCAAAACTTGGTCCCCAAGTTGTAACTTTACAAAGTATAAATTCATTGGCTGCGTGGCTTCTTTGGACTTAGGCCTTGATGGAGCAGATTTGGACTTGGACTGGGCTACGATTGGGCCTGCTCTTCTATTGGGCTGTGGATCTGCAGCTGGGCCTCGAGATACTAACAGCTGGGTTTGGATTCGGACATGGGCTGCTGAAAAAAAAACAAATATGCCACTAGTGGGATTTGAACCCAAGACCTCTTGCTTAGCAAACATGTCCCCACCCACTAAACCAAGAGTCTTTTTGTGTTAAGTGTTGCATTTAATTTTCCATTTAAGCTCTTTTTTTCTGCTAATTCTTTTTTTCTTCCTTTTCTTTCTTCTATTTTTTTTCTTTCTCTTCTTAATTAATTAATTCTTCGTTTGGTCTTAAAATTTTTCTTCTCTTGCCTCGATGCTCCAAATAAAATTATCATTGGACCCGTAACTTCGTGCTCCTTCCATTCTCGTGCTCGTTTTTGTCCATTTTACAATATTCGTTACCTGCACATACATAAACACAAAAACACAAATATTTATGGCTTTAGGGGTTAGTTTTTGGTCTTTTTGGTCCGGTTTTGATAAAGAAAAAGGTATATGTTTTCACATATACCAATTATCCTTGTGGTATTGCCAGAACATCTGAGTGATATGCAAACATACTCACAATGAAGATGGAAAGCCTTCTGGAGCCAACATCTAACAAGCTCCTGGTAGGTGGCATGTGAGATCTATTATATAGTTCAACCATGTGACAACCTGAACGAAACAATGGGCGATTCATTCTTTTGAATCAATCACGGTTCGAGTTATGGATTGACGGATACCTTTGAAAAACCAGTCTTTGTGCTTTAAAAACTCTTTTCATTAAGCGCGTCGACCGTGTACTAATTTTTCAAATCAAAAGGTGTTTTATGATTGATAATTGATTTTCATTAAAACCTTCGTAATATTGCAAAAACAATTTCTATTGAGCAATACACGATTGTTTTTTTAAATCTCTTTTCATCAATCGATTGGGCGAAAATTATTTGGTTCACTCACTCCGTGTTGTCTTCTTTGAGACGTTCGGTTTGAGAAAACGGCTAGAGCGGTAGCGAAACCCTGTCAAGGAAATTCCTCGAATTATACACGATCACGGTAGTACTTGTATTGATCAGCGACGGGGAACCGTGGGCCGTGTACCTCAATTCATCGAAGTGTTCAAAGACACTTTAGATGCGCTTTATTGCTAAGCTGTCTTATGCAGGAGGTACACCCCGACGTTTGCGGTGATCGAATGAAGCGATCAATCCATAGCCGCATGCTCACCTAACACATTCATCTCAAAAGAAATCATGATTAGTGCATCAATGACTCTGATATTCTTACTCCATGCTTCGCTTCGCTACGCCAATATCATGAATCAACAAATGCTTCCGCTACTCCGATGAGAATATATCATGATCCAGAATGTGAGCATGTCGGTCCGAATGTCACAAAATCACATAATACCAACACCACAATGGATGTATCGGAGATTTTCTACTAGCTGATGATCCCAAAAGCTGGCTCAAAATTATTATCACGTGGATCAATAATAGACCTCCACTTGAAGTAACCAAACATGCAATGTGAAGAATCAATGACTACTGAGCTTAGGAACAAAGGACTACATCAAGAATGCAAGAACAATTGTTAATGTCATATCTGTTTGTATTCAATGTAATTTTAGTGCATGATTGAGGTGACCTCCCTTAGGGGGAGATTGTTAGGAATTAGAAATTCCAGGTATTAAAGAGTCGGTCACCTCAAGTATATGTAATCGTTAAAAAGCTCGTAGTCATAGTAATATTAAGTTAAGTAGTATTTAGTTAAGTAACACCGTGGAGGACGGACGGGTCTTTACCCACTGTATGCCTGATCCACAGCCCGATGTGTGGCGTTTTATGTAAGACTATAAATACTCTCTACCTCCCAAGGTAGAGAGTTGGAGCTCATAATAATATCTTTCACTTTCTCTCACTAAGTTCCCTAAACCTCTAACTTTCTCTCTCTAGAATTCCATCTATATGCTACCTTGTGTTAATGTTATGATGTGTATGTGAAAAGTTATATCTTACATTAACTGTCAAAATGAGATTTTTTAGCAACTACCAATTTAAAAGAACAAACAACTGATTTTTATGTTTAACTATGCTTAAATATAACTAAGAAACACAAAGACACAAAGATTGAAACTTATACTTAACCTAAACAGTGAAATGCCAAATTAGAACAAAAGGCTTACAACTTAGATTCCAAGTGAGGACAGAGAACCACAGATCATGATCACTTCCTATAGCTTCCCAAGAAGCACTAAACCAAGGCCATCCACAATCAACCCTCGACTTCTTGATAACCTTCACCATGGATTTTTTATTTTTCAACTATTTATTTGGTATTTTTGGTATTTTTGCTTTTTAACTTCTAAACTGATTTTTATTGTTTCTAAAAGCTTAAATAAGCTTTCTAGGAGCTTATGTTGGCTTATGAGTCCATATTAACAACTGCTTAACAACATTCAATCATTCATGAAATTTTTGAATAAGGAAAATTTGCATAAACTGAAATAGAACTTGATACTGAAATTGATGTTTCACAAAAGCTTTATTATGTAATAAAAACTTGAAATACAGAGTTTAAAGGCTAAAACATACACTGGAATTTAAAAGTAAACTAAAACGACATAGAAACTTAAAAATTACTCTAGATATATCTCTTCCTTCATTCTCTTCCCTTCTTTATAGACTTTAGAGACTTCTTGTCGACCTCTGATTGTTTCCCACTTGATCTAGACCATTGAATCTTCACAAATCATCATGATCGTCCATGTGTAAATTTTGGCGCCAAAAGTCTATAAGCAGGTTTTATCCATTAATGAGCTTTGGAAGATTGTGAAGGTGGAGGGGGGAATATACAAGTGGTGAGACAGGTGTAAAGGGTGGATAGAGCAAATCAAGGAAACCATGGTGGATTCAGTATTTTGGCGCAACAATGAGGTAGGGGATGAACAATAGCCGGTATTTGACTTATTTGACCGTTGGTTTTAATAATACGGGGGGTCCAAAATGGTTATTGGCGGGGATCAAAATGATTTGGACTGGGGTCAAGGGTCAAGGGGAGGATTGGGCTAAGGTTTGGGCCAGCCGTTGGGTTGGATTGGGTTTGATATTAGGGTCCGGTTTGGATTTAGAAGATATATAAGGACCAATTTTGCATTTTTCTGAAAATTGAAGGACCAAAATTGCCAACTTTCCAAAGATATCAAAAGGACCAAACTTGACAAACTTTAATAGTACAAGGATAATATTTGCATAAAATTCCATTTTTATAAATCCAAGGACTATTTATGACACTTTTCAAACTTGAGGGACCTTTTCTGCCATTTGACCAAAGATTCATTCAAGGACCATTTTTGACAACTTAGAATATTTCAGGGACCTTGAATGATATTTTTCTTTATTTTGATTTACCAGGGACTGTTTTTGACAACTTTTGAAACTTGGGGGACTAAAACTGCCAATTTTGCAAACTTGATACATTTTCATCTGATTTTGATATTTTTGCATTTAAAACACATAAAACACTTGTTTGTGATATTTTCATCATTTTGATGCATTTCTGAGTGTTTTCAGATGATTTTGCAGTTTAGATGGTACAAAAATGATGAGTATTTAGACACTCATCAGTAGTCTTGATGATGACGAAGCTTGGCAACTCATGGACTTGAGCTTGCACGACTTCAAGAGGTGGTGATCTCGCCTTTAAGAGGAACCTAGAGAATCACACAAACATAAAACTACATAGAAAGATCCTTTGGATCTGAGGTTAGAGAGGTTACAATACTAAGAGAGAGTATGTGTCAAAGGGATGAGTAGCAAGTGAGAAATGGCTCACTATTTATAGACAAAATTATCTACTGTTCCACGATTCCCACAGATCCCTCCCCAGAGGGATCCGGCTGGTGCAATCCTAGAGATCCGGCTGCTGGGTCAGCTTATGTCCGGATTTTGGGTTGCAAACCTGGTTATGGGTTATGGGTAATGTTTTATGGATACCCAACAAGATGCAATGTATCTAGACATTGGGTCATGGGTCTTGGGTCATGGATGATGGATAATACCTAACATGACTTCATGCATGATGTCATGCAATGGGTCATGGGTTATGTATCAAGCTCCATGGGTATGGGTCATGGACTTTGGGTTTTACCCCACAACATTCATTGTACCTAGTCAATGGGTCAACAACTTAGATTTTTGCCCATTACATTCCCATTACAATATATATATATATATATATATATATATATATATATATATATATATATATATATATATATATATATATATATATATATATATATATATATATATATATATATATATATATATATATATATATATATGCACATTTCCATATTATGTAAACACTAGTTGTTATACATATGCATTTCTATAAGATGTAAACAATATTACTTGTTTAGTGTTTTATATGAAAATGTAAGTGTGTTAGTAAACTATTGGCTCACACCATTTGCGTATTTTATTTGTTTCGTTAAAATGATTTTACATTTGTTATCGACAAAACATTAGAAGATCGTAAAATATAAATAAACGTTTTATGGCTTATTTGTATTAACAATCTCCCCCTTTTGTTGATGACAAAACATAAGATTATTTTAAGGAAAAACTAAAATTCGTAAAAGTTTAAATTGGAGTTTTTACTCTCTTCTCCCCATTTTTGTCGAAACAAAAAGAGCGTCGGAAAGAAACTAACACATTGTTTTGAGAAAAACGTGTAAAAAGTAATAATACGAGAAAAAAAATAAAGAGTAAGAGGAGAGAAGGATTCTCGTCTTAGCTCCCCCTTGACGGATGCTTCCCTTTGCTAGGGCGTCAAGTGATTAGGAAGACTAAGCGAGTATGTTGCAATTAAGATTGCAAATGGTTTTGTCTTTGATGAAATGCTTCCCCTTGATGAGTGCTCCCTTTTAAGGAGGACGTCAAGTAATAAAGAAATACTAAGTTTTGCAAGTGTTTTTGCAATTGCATTGCTTTGACGAAAAGTTCCCCCTTGTTGAGGGTGTCAAAGTCTTCATGTGTATTTTGAAAATCTATAAAACAAAGGTTAGAAAGCAAGTATATGATGCATAATATCTTGCAAATGAGATTCATATTAGTGATAAAATGAGTTTCTATTGCACGGATCCCACAGTTCCTCCCTGTGAGGGATCCGTCTAGGCAAAACAGAGGGATTCATGTACCTGCAATCTTATGACAGCAATGTGGATGTAGAACGTGATGTTAACATCAAAACAAGTTATGTATTATGGCACTAAACATATTTTCATAACCAAATTGCATACAACATGTAATATCATTCAATAAAACAAGAGAAATGATGTACATAACTCTAAAACTAAGAAAATGATCCGAACACAAAGTATGATTCCTAACAAATATAAGTTATGCCTAAGACTAGAACACCACTTGAATTCCTAAGCTTAAGGATATTTAGGTTTGTTGACCTCATCGAAACGTTCAAGGAGGTGATAAAACATGAAACGTAGCTCGTCACGTACTTCATGTACTAAACCTTCAACATGTTGACAATGATAACAATCTTTGTCATGGCTAGAAAATGGTGGTGGTAGGAATGGAGTGGCTTAAGATGGAAGGTTGGATGAAGGTTCCACAAAAGAAGGAGGAATTTGTGGAGGCATGTTTGATGAAGTTGGAGGTGGTTCAACTAAGGATGAAGGTGGTGGAATATGTGTTGATGATGGTGGTAGAGAGGTATCTACTTCCATGTGATCCGGTTGTTGTTGATTCCTCATAATCCAAAATGGACTATTTGAGGGCGATGGAGAAAAGGATGTGGTTGCTATTGTTGTTTCAACACCAAAATTTTGTAGTTGCGCTATTTTCTCAAATGAGGAAAATGTTGGCAGTGGTGGTGGATGAGATGGCCTAGAAGGCAAGTCCTCTAAGTTGTAGAGGTGTGGAGATGAGAGTGGAGTGGTGAAAGAGATAGCTCTAGTTACTAGAGGTAATGGTTTAGTAGAGGAAGGGGTGTTTGGTTTTGGACATATAGTAGTGTTTGGCAAGGTTTGTCTTGTGGGAACAATCCTTTTGGGAATTGGTTAAATTGGTAGTGTTGGTTGTGAGGGAATTCTAGTGTTTGAGGCTTTAACGGGTGATGATTCGGTTGAAGAGAATTCGTGAACAACCCGAGCAAGTTTCTTGGGAGGTCCTTTAGTGGATGAGTTAACACTAGGGGCTTTCCTTATGGTGAAGTGGTAGAAAGAGAAGGTGTAAAAAAAGAGCTTAGCTACTGAGAATAAGTGTGTGAATGGTGATTTGGAAGTTCAAGCAAGGAGGTTTTTAAGGGGAAAGGATTGGTAAGTGAATTAAAGCTTAAGCCACTAAAATCCTTCAAATTGCATTGATTTGCATGCATAAGAGTCAACTACAGAGTTGCACTGATCTAGGAAGTCAATTAAGACAGGGTGGAGTGTTCAAGTTAACAAGGAGAGCTTGAGATGATTGTTTTAGCTTAGTCTGTGCAGCAGGTTCCCACGGTTCCCTCAAATGAGGGATCCGTCTAGGCTAAACCTAGGGATCCGGCTCTCAGCAGCCAAAGAGAAGGAAGATGATTTTTTGTAAGGTCTAGTACCTACACATCTTGAGTCTTTCAGTATTCTCAGGTATCTTAAATGATAAGAGACTTAAATGATCAAGTGAAATGAGTAAGGGTAGCTAATGATTGTCTTTTATGGAAAGAAATGGGGTTTTTGTGAGCACCAATGGGTGATCAAAGATGACACTAAGAAATTTTAGAGTGTTAAGTGGAGTCAAATGATCCTAGAGATCAGATGGTAACTTAAAAGAAATTTGGAAAATTCCTTAAAAATCATAAGAAATGAAAAACTAGTTTTTAGCCTATTTTGAGGTAAGGATTTTTTTGGGTAAAAGGGACGATTCCCCGGTAAAATATATTAATAACCCAAAAGTTCCGATAGGAACAATGAAATGTGACTGAGTGTCACATTAACCTCAAACCATAGCTTGAACAGCCTCTAATCATATGACATGTCATATGATAACTAAACTATTACATAACCAATAACACCAATAGGAAAGAACCACCTAATGGTGCATAAACAACAATAATTACACATAAATGATTATTTGAAAACTGCTTCAGGAAGATCCCAAAGCCTTGCCAATCTTTCACCATTCTTGGACTTCTTTAGTTTGCAAGAGAGAAGCTTGAGGCGCACGGAGGACTTTATGCATTCAACAATCTGATCCGGGTTGCATTTTCCTTTCTTAAATAATCTCCAATTCCGCTCTTGCCATACATAATATGTAGCAGTAGCAACAACAAGCTTCATCACCCCCGCTATTTTTAGTACGCTTCTTCATAATAGCCATTAAGGACAGAATTATGTCATAAACATTGGCCGTATAATGCGCAAGACCTGCACAATCTTTAAACATATCCCAAATCCCTTTAGCAAACGGACATTCAAAAAAGAGGTGATCGTGAGAATTTGGGACACTCTCACAAAGCGAACATACCATGCCTAGCGAATCAGAAACATCCCACATAGGCACAAGATCCTGCGTTTTCAACTTCCTTCGAATAATCAACCAAAGATTTATAGCATGTCTAGGAATACACGATGGGAACCAAACCATGCTATACCAGTTGGGAGAAATATTAAACTAGGTGTTTTGAGATGAAATAAACAATGTGTGAGCATTGAAGCGGAAATGTGGTGAGTATTGATGAGGTGAAAAATCAAAAAACACCTTGAATGTGATCCTAAGTTATCTATAAGTGAATGTGAGACCAACTAAGCTTGAGGAAGACTTAAGTGATCCTAAAGTATCATGTTTAACTAGTCTAACAAGATCTGGAAGATTGGATTTGAAGTGAAGATGTTTAAAAATCTACTTCTGTCTGCCCGGATCCCACAGATCCTTTATTTGAGGGATTCGGCTAGTTATAAATCAGGGATCCGTCTTTCTGAGACAGAATACTCCACAGAAAACAATCAACATTTTGTTCTAGGTATCGCATACTAAAACTAATGAATAGCAAAGTTGCTAAACACATATACAAGCAAGATATCAAATGATCAATAAACGTCTTATTTCTTAGGAATGATTATGTTACAACGGTAAAAGATGAATCCAAAGGATTGATTCTATTTAAATAAAAGACTAGTTTTCTCATGCGTTTTCGTTTGATGGATCGTCGAGTGGGTTGTGAGTATTTGAAGATTCAGGAACGAAGAATGAATTGATGAGAGATGTGTTCAAAGGTTCCATCATTTTGTTCACAAGTATATATAAAGGACTTTGAAATTGAGGATGATAGTACACGATATGATGATAAAGGCTCGTTAGGAACATTCCATATGGAATAAGTTTGTTCTTGCTACCTTGGAGATTTACAATTTGCCTTGCGAAGAAGTAGGCGAGATTGTATGGTTGTTGAGTTAGGAGACAGTAAATCATGTGAGCACAACATGCAGGAAGTATCTCACGGTTTCCTCTAAGACTCCAAACGTTTTCACGTAGAATGATTGCGAGAGGTTTGAGATCATCTCGGATATCACGTGTATGGATTATGTTTGGATTTGTGTAATTGGATTGAGGAGTGCATAGAATGCGAGTTATTTCTTGAGGAGAGGGTATGTGTGAACAATATGGACCGTTTTCTTCACGGTAGTTAAAGAGAGAATCAAAAGACCAATCTTCAGTGAAGGCACATTGTCCATGATTTGGAATTTGGAGAATGTGAGGAAATTGCTCAAGAGTCAAGACAAACTTTTAGTTTTTGATCCAAAACCATAGTGATAGAGAGCGATCCTCTTTACGAACGAGTTCAACTTGACGGAAGAATTACAAAACAAACCACGAACAAATTTTCTCGTTAATACCGAGAAGACCTTCTAGTCCAATGGTGCGGAATGAGGTATTGATACATTCTTGGTATAATAGAGGTGAGTCAACAACACGTCCTTCATGAAAGCAACGAGTTTCAAGATTATTGAACCCACGAACATGATTGCCAGGTGTGTTAGGTTCAAGAGAAATATTAGGAATGTAGACACAAGTGAGTTGATGATCGAATTCATACTCATGAGTCATGATGTGACCTGTAGACATGAAATGAATAGTTTACATGAGTAAGTTAGGACAAAGTGATACTTCAAGAGTGAGACGTTTTTGATTGGTGACATCTTAGTTCAATTCTTCTTTAATGTTGAAATGATATGATCTCCTATTGTTTTTAATGACTATTCTATTTTTATTAACAATGACAATTGACTTACTTTGTTCTAATATTCTAGAAGGGTTTTCCATTTTATGGTAAGTTTTTTGAAGTGTTTTTTATGTTGCATGATTTTCTTTTACCAGTCCATGGTTCTGCCGGTTCCCATTTAAAAGGGATCCGGTTAGTTAAAAGTCAGGGATCCGTGGATCTGCAGTTTTGACAAAACAAATCTTGAAGTAAAATTGATTTTTGCAACTTTTATGTTATAAGGAGGAATGTGTTTTAGCCAATGTTACTACTTAAGCATGCATTGTTGATTTCGAAAGCATGTCAAGGTTTGAAATGTGCTAAAAAAGAAAAACCAATATGACAAATACACTATGAGAAATAAACGAGATAAACTACGACATTAATAATATTTCATTTCAACACTTAGAGCAATTCAAAGGATTGGATATATGATAAAAATGTAGATCAACAAGACAAAGTACATGTCTCCATGAGAAAACTTGATCATGGGATACACGAGAGCGATGAGTGATATGATGATGAGCACGAAGGCGATGTAAACCATGATGATGGAAATCTTCCTTGGTTTTGATTTTTCAAAGTGAGATGAAGAAGAAGATGAAGTTTGAGTGTGAGGTATTTTGAAAGTGGAAGATTTGAAAAATGAGGTTTGGTGATATTGGACGATCGGAGGGTGTTTTATGGGGAAGGAGGAATTTTTGAGATTTCTGTTTTGTTTTATTAGTATTTACAAAGATTTTATTTTTTTGGATTTATGTTTAGATAACACATATTGATATACCTAGGTTTAGACGGAAGATAACACGTATGCACGAAGGTTTTCTAATGAAGCCACATATATCACAAAAGCATATATTGGATGTTTAAATAAATAAATAAAGAAAAATGAATATAACCATATAAGTTGCTATTTAGTGATATGCAAGCATACTTATTCTTAGCTAATGTTACTTAGAGAAAAGTTTTATGAAAAACATACCTCTAATGTAATTTTGAGTGTCCCTTACTTTTGACAAAAAGTATCAATGGTCAACTCTGGTTTCTTCGAGATCTAGTTGGTAGTATGCTAAGACATACTTTTTGAAAAGGTTATCTTATTACCAAGGAATTCTGATGGCTTGCTTAATATGAGGTTAACTAAACAAAAAGACAAGAACGGTTAGTGCATGTTGTAAGACAAAATAAGATGTAGAAAAATTGATGTTGTCATCCAATCAACATCCAACAAACGTGTTCTTAAAGCATAGTATTTGTTTTTAGAAAGTTTCCTTCTTTTTAGTTTTCAATCATACACGGATCGTATCAAGTTTTTAATGTACAATATACTCTAAGAAACTTGGTAACGAAACTCTGGTACCAATTGTGAAAAACTAGAAGGGGGGGTTGAATAGTTTTACCGATTAAAACTTCATTTTAAACTATTTAGATCGACTTATTTCAATTTATTTAATTTGTGTGTTGGATGATGATAGATGATAATATAAATAAATAATGCAAAGATAAAGGGTAAAGGAACACAAAACCACGATACGAGTATTTATAATGGTTCGGCTACAAGGACACCTTCCTTGCCCTACACCACTCCCCGAGTTCCCCACTTGAGAGTTCGTAAGCACTACACAACACAACCGCCTTAATGTGCCGGAGAAGCCTTCACAACGTCGCCTACTCTTTATCTGGTACTAGGCTAGACACCGAGTTCTTCCACGAGGTAGAACCACCCCTATCACAACGTCGCCTACACTTTACCTGGTACAAGGCTAGATACCGAGTTCCATTACAAAAGAGGAACTACTACCCAACACTACACCACTACACGACTACCCCAAAGGAGACACACTCCTTATTACAACATCATAAGGATATCAATATCCTTTACCCAAAACTATCTATCTTGTACATCGATGCACCATATAGAATGTACACCCTTGGCACCTTTCACTAATGCCTTCGACACGAACCTTTGGAACCTTTCACTAATTCCTTCGACACGACCCTTCGGCGCCTTTCAGTAATGCCTTCGTTATGACCCTTCGACACCTTTCACTAATTCCTTCAAAGACAACACTTCTATGGAGGGAGAAAAGAACTTTAAACAAGATAACTTCAGTAGTCTTGATGATGACGAAGCTTGGCAACTCATGGACTCGAGCTTGCACGACTTCAAGAGGTGGTGATCTCGCCTTTAAAAGGAACCTAGAGAATCACATAAACATAAAACTACATAGAAAGATCCTCTGGATATGAGGTTAGAGAGGTTACGATACTAAGAGAGGGTATATGTAAAAGGGATGAGTAGCAAGTGAGAAATGGCTCACTATTTATAGACAAAATTGTATACTATTCCACGGTTCCCACGGATCCCTCCCTAGAGGGATCCGGCTAGTGCAATCCTAGGGATCCGACAGCTAGGTCAGCTTAAGTCTAGATTTTGGGTTGCAAACCGGGTTATGGGTTATGAACCATGGGTTATGGGTAATGTTTTATTGATACCCAACAAGATGCAATGTATCTAGACATTGGGTCATGGGTCTTGGGTCATGGATCATGGATAATACCCAACGTGACTTCATGCATGATGTCATGCAATGGGTCATGGGTTATGGATCAAGCTCTATGGGTATGGGTCATGGACTTTGGGTTTTACCCAACAACATTCATTGTACCTAGTCAATGGGTCAAGGACTTAGATTTTTGCCCGTTACATTACCCATTACAATATATATATATATATATATATATATATATATATATATATATATATATATATATATATATATATATATATATATATATATATATATATATATATATATATATATATATATATATATATGCACATTTCCATATTATGTAAACACTAGTTGTTATACATATGTATTTCTATAAGATGTAAACAATATTACTTGTTTAGTGTTTTATATGAAAATGTTAGTGTGTCAGTAAACTATTGGCTCAAACCATTTACGTATTTTATTTGTTTCGTTAAAATGATTTTACGTTTGTTATCGACAAAATATTAGAAGATCGTAAAATATAAATAAACGATTTTATGACTTATTTGTATTAACAAAATTATTTCTAATTGGTGGCTGGCTTATTAGAAAACTTAAGTTGAGGTGTTAACGGTACTATTTTGAGTCGAAGAACGAGCTAGGTGCTTTCCTCTTTATTCTTAAAAATTGAAATCCAGTACAATTTAATACTAACTTTTATTGTAATGTTAGAATTTATTTTCTTCATATAAAAGATGTTTCATATATATGTGAACAATTAAATTGCTTCATACATGTTTTAAAGTATTTTGTTCTTTCCGTCCTCAAATAAATATAAGTCCTGGTTGTCTTAAAATATAAGTATTTATATTTTAACCTGTCAGAAGATACATTTTTTGTAAAAATAATACTTCAAATTTTATTTAAGAAAAGTGTAGTTAGTATGCATTTATAAAACATTGCACAATATCAAAAGTCTTGTGTTATAATGATACTTTTATTGTGTGAGAAGTTCTCCACTTAAATGGTTGTGTGTTATAGTCTTACTTGACATTAGAGATAATTTGTGCTATAAAAGAAAAGAAAAAAAAAACACTTATTAAATATTTGTTACCTAAACTTTATTTTTAGAACCCATTTTAAATGCGAGAATTGTTAGAACTCCATTTTAGCCATTGGATGAGTTGATCAAGGGTTAAAATGACTTGTGCCATAAATGTAATAAAGTGAAACACGGGGTTAACTTTTCGAAAAATAGTCATAAGAACTGAAAGGGCATTATATATACATATTAATTTTAGGATATGAAACGGTGCCATTGAGTGTCGTTTAGGGCTCCCGTTAGTTTCTTCAGCCCAACTGCAGTATCCACCTTCCTTTTCCTGGCCTGCTATCGCTTCGTGTGATATATGTATCTTTGTATTTGATACATGGCGCGATAGTTTGTATCCTCAGTCTCAAGAATCGACGCTTCACTTCTTTTCTGTTTCCTCAGTCTCAACAATCGTCCTGTGTTTGTCAGTTGTCTGCTGCTTTGGCATTAGGTAATCGTTCCTTCAATCGTTGGTGTTTGTTGTTGCTTATTTTTGGTATTTGTTTGTGTTAATTTTTGTGTTTCTGTTGGTTGCTTTGTTTTTTTTTTTGCCATATGGTTGGTCTAAAAGTCTTAGGAAATCACTGTGTTATCACTCGAAGTTGTGTCACAGAAGATGAAAACTAAAAGTAAGGTTGTGCGTAGGAATAGTTGTCGGTATGGGTTACAGGATGATGTGTCTGTCAGTGGTCATGCTGATGTCACTGATGGCTGCTCACCTAGGCCCGCGTCAGAGGATTTGGGTACAGCCGTTCCTGTTTTGTTACAGGCCAATAGCATATCGGACGATACGATCATTAGGGGGAATGGCTTTGGGCCTTTCATGGATGTGGATGGGTCGTTGGATTGTTATCGTAGTTTGTACGGTGTTACTGATACGCCTATGAGAATGTCGGGAGGGATAACGATCAACGAACCAGATTCTTTTTTTGCTTCTGCTGCTACACGTTGTCAGCGACTGCCGGGGTCTGTGGATTATATTGGCAAGGGGAAGAGGAAAGTGGATGATGTATTGTCGGTCTCCTATCATGGTAACCCGCTTTACTTTTTGTGTTTTTAACTTTTACTGCTTATTTATGTTTGTTATATTTGTGTTGGATTTCTTATCTTCATGTCCATATGCTATGGATGCTTTTGTTTCTGCCTCTTCGGCGGGTGGTCAGCGTATTAGTATTGTATTTTTGCCTGCTTCGGATCAGTGTATGCCTCATATTTTATGCGTTCTTCTATTTTTACATGTAAGTCATTGCTTTTTATCGCATTCATTGCTTTTTTAATGTTGTTACTATAGCTGGAATCAGATCGTCGAGTGGTCGTTGCATACTTTCTGATGCGAACGACGGTTAGTTGTTATATGTGTATACTAACTTTTTTGGTTTGCCTTACTTTTGTCATTTATATTAGTACGTCCCTATTTTCTGTTTGTGGTTGATGTGCTAATTTAGTTTCTTATGCTGTTATTCTAGCTGTTGTCATTCCAAGGACTAGCAATGTTCGAATGGCTGTTACGGGTGCCGGTAAGTGCTGCCATTTCTATGTATGTGTCATTTATAGTTATGGTTTAAGTATCTGATTGGTCTCGAGCATTTTTTCCGTGTTGTTCTATTTGCAGGCGGTCAGAACATCCACCATAATTAGGATGGTTTGCAAGCTATGCATACGGGTGTGTCCACTACATATGGGTGTAAGTGTTTTGTGTCTTTGTGTTACTGCTAATAGTGGTAATGTTTTCATTACGCGAGTTACTCATTTCATATTGTTAAGCCAGCTGAACTGCGTGATCCTGTTCATACTGTCAATGCGGGTGGCGTGCAAGGCAGTGAGCCTGCTCTGAGGCCGGGGGTTTCCGTTACAGCGCCTGTTATTGTCTCTCCTGCTGTGTCTTTACGTTCGCGTATGTTTGCTGTTTACTGTATTTATGTTATCCGATTGTTGCACTATTTGCTATTCCTGTTTTGATAGTCCACCGGTAGATGCCAGTTGTTGATGTCGCCGTGTTATTCTTGGTCTTTGTTATAGGTAGGCGTAACACGCCTGGGGTGGCGAGATAATGTGTGCCAGCAGGTTCATCTATTCCTGCTCAAAATGTTGGTGGTATGGCTCCTTTTTATATGTTGTTATCGACTGATTCCTTTATCATTGTCGCTTGCATCGTACATTACTTTTGATTGATTTTGATTTCTTCTTTTCAGGCGCCCCTGCTACATATGTTTCTTTAGGCCGGTGCAATAGAGTTAGTCGCCATTGCAACGCGATTTTTTGGTTTGAGGAGCGCTTAAAACAGGGTGGGGTTCATTTTCCGGAATATCATCGGTGTTGCATGGGCGGCAAAGTGGTTTTGCATCGCCAAAGATGAATACCTGATTTATCTGAAACAGCTCTTTATGTTTCCTCATTTCATGGATAACATTAGAGCCTATAATTCAATGTTTACCATGACTTCTTTGGGAGCAGACATTGATGAATCGGTTAACAGAGGTCGTGAACCGTACGTGTTCAAAGTCTCGGGCCAGATTTATCATTGGATTAGTGGTCTTTGTCCACCTGATGGTAGTGATCCACGGTTTTTGCAACTGTATATTTTTTATACTGAAAACGAGGTGGAAAACAGGCTACAGCATTTTGATACTGGGGGCAGAACATTGAATGCGAAAATTGTACAATGTTCAAATATTTAGAACTGCAAGGGACTTGCTTGCTGCTAGGAATATTCCTGAATTCAAGAACAGATTATTTGCGGTCGCAGGTTCGAAGCAGCATGAGTTGCCGTCTGGAGATTCAATAGGCGCGATTGTTTATGAAGGTGGTGCTGATACTGGCACAGAGTTTGATGTCGTTATCCACAGGCGTGCTGGTGATCCTGAGAGGGTGAACAAATTACACCCATCTTATATGTCGTTGCAATTTCCACTCTTATTTATATACGGAGAGGATGGCTTCCATGTTGGCCTCTGGTTATGGGACGTTAGGAGTCAGTCAATCGATGAGGACAAGAAACTGTCTATGAAAATGTACTATGCGTACCAATTCCACGATCGTTTTCAGGAGTACAGTTTGCTGACAAGAGGCGGCAGGTTGTTTCAACAATATGTCGTTACGGCTTACTGTAGTGTTGAGGCGTATCGATTGGATTTCATTCGCAAGCACCAGGATGATATCAGGAATGACTACCTTGCTCGGTTGTATGATGCCATCGCGCTCAGTGACCGAAGCGGTTCCGAAGTGGGGATGCGTACTATCCTACCTGCATCCTTTGTTGGTGGTCCACGATATATGTATAGTCATTATTTAGATGCTTTGGCTATATGTCGTGTTCATGGGAATCCCTCTTTCTTTATTACGTTTACGTGCAACGTTAAGTGGCTAGAGATATTGGACTTTATGGAGCAATTTCCAGATATTACTGTTGCCGACAGGCCCGACGTTGTTGACCGTGTATTTCAATAAAAAATACATCAACTAATTACATATCTCCGTGATTTTAGGCCTTTTGGACTGGTCGCTGCAGGTTAGCATTCGTTCATAACCGTGCGTTTTTATTCATGTATTCGTTGTTTTATACTTTACTAATTCCTTAACTATTTTTTGTAGTTCTATACATTGTCGAGTTTCAAAAAAGGGGCCTACCACATTATCATTTGTTATTGTGGATAGAAGAGCATTCAAGGGTTAGGACAAATGCAGATATCGACCGTTACGTATCAGCAGAGTTGCCTGATAGGGAATCTGATCCGGAGGGATATCGTATCATGACGGAATTAATGTTGCATGGGCCGTGTGGTATAGCGAACATGTCTGATGTGTGTATGAAATGCGGGGATACGTGTACGAAAGGGTTTCCTAAAACTTACTGTGATGCCACATCCATAGATAAAAAAGGATATGTGCACTATCGCAAGTGTGCCCTAGGTGGTGTTACAGTACGACAAAACGTTCAGCTGGATAACGGTTACGTTGTACCATATAATATGTCGCTTCTCAGAAGATTCTACACACATATCAACGTCGAGTATTGTGAATGGACAATGTTAATTAAGTACTTACTCAAGTATATCTCTAAGGGTACAGATCCGGTAGTGACACAGATTACAAGATCCGTTGGGGATACGCCTTCGACAAGCAGGGTGCCTACTATTAGAGTGGATGAGATAAAGAACTATTTGGACGCAAGATACATTGGCCCGCACGAAGCCTGTTGGCGCATATTTGGTTTTGATATTCATTACAGAGATCCACTGTGCAAATACTAGCCGTTCATCTTGAAAATATGCAGCGTGTGTTGTTCAGAACAAGTGAGGCATTGGAATCCATTGTTGACAACCCGAGCAACAAAAAGACTACACTGGCGCAGTGGCTAGATTTTAACGCCCATTCAAAACTTGGGCGTCATCTAACATACTTACAGTTCCCCTCCGAGTTCATTTGGAATGGTCCGCAGAAGTACTGGTCACCGAGGTGTAACCTAAACAAGCCCTCTATCCGCCGGCTGGCATACATACATCCTAGCGCTGGTGATCTATTTTATCAGATACTTTTGTTATGTCACCAGAAAGGGTGCACGTCGTTTCCTGGGATACGTACATTCGACAGTCATGTTTATCCGACCAACAGAGCCGCATGTGAGGCGATGGGTTTGCTAGCAGGGGATGGAGAATGGTCGCTTGCTTTGGTGGAGGCGGCGTTGCTGGCGACGGCCGCTGAACTGAGGCAAATTTTTTGTCAGATTCTCATATTTTGCGACGTAGCAAGCCCACTCTATGGAATAAGCACTGGCGTCTTATGAGCGACGACGTGCCCAGGATGCTATCAGAGTTGCTACATATGCCTGAGGTCAATCTAACTTACGAAGAACTGTAGAGTGGAATTTTTTATGAGCTAGAAGGCATTCTCAGTTTCTACGAAAAGACCGTCACGGATTTTGAATAACGGCTACCTCCACGTCACTTGATGGCCATTCTTTGTAATAGAACGATTATGGAGGAAAGAAACCATGATCCAGAAGTCATGGCCAGTGAGAGAGAGCGTCTGGTGCCGAATCTCAATACTCAACAACGAAACCTTTTTGACACCGTTATCGATGCAGTCACAAATAACAGGCAAGAACTTATATTTGTGTACGGACATGGGGGGACGAGAAATACCTTTGTATGGAAAAGCATAATTTACGCGCTCAGGGCACAGCGGAAGATTGTTATTGCTATAGCTTGTTCTGGTATCGCTTCACTTTTGTTGCTGTCGGGTCGTACCGCCCACTCAAGATTTAAGCTTCCACTTGATCTTACAAAGAATCTATGTGCACTGTAAAGAAGCACACTCAATTGGCTGATCTTCTTATACAGACCAACATCATTATCTGGGACGAGGCACCGATGAGTGAACGTAGATGTTTTGAAGCACTTGACAGGACTTTGCGAGATCTCTTAGATGCTCCTTCTGATGTTTTTGGGAAGAAATCTGTCATTCTTGGCGGCGACTTCAGACAGACCTTGCCGGTAAAGAAAAAGGCCACTAAGAAACAAATCATATCTTCTTGCATTATGCAATCTTATCTGTGGAAGTATTTCAAGGTCCATTTCTTAACAGAGAATATGCGCTTAAACAGGGCACCCCCGTCGACACAGGAAAATCATGATATCAGAATGTTCTCTCAATGGTTGCTTGATGTAGGAAATGGTATCATTGGACAACCGGACGACGCAGAACCAGAGAATGGTTCATGGATACATATAGCTGACATGTACCGTATTCCTGATACTGAGAACGCTAGGCAAGAACTTATACATTTCATATACGATGACAACATTTTACAAACACCAACGGCTGAGGCACTGCAAGAAAGAGCCATAGTTTGTCCTAAAAATGACACTGCAGATTCGATAAATGTTGATGTTCTGCGGATGTTATCTGGTGTTGGTCATACTTATGCAAGTAACGACGAAGCCATACCACGAAGTAATGACGGGGGTGCCACAGAATTGCTATATCCAATGGAATATCTAAACACATTATTATTTTCTGGTATTCCACATAATCTTGAACTGAAAATAGGAGCGCCGGTTATGCTGCTCATGAATTTGAATTTAGCGGGGGGGCTATGTAATGGTACACGCATGATCGTGACACAGATGCTAGCTAGGGTCATAGAAGCCAGAATTATCACCGGCAAGAGAATGTTACAGAAAGTCTTTCTTCCCCGAATAATGTTATTCAATAGAGAAGAGCAGCTACCATTCATATTCAAAAGGAAACAATTCCCAATCAAAGTTTGCTACGCGATGACTATCAATAAAAGCCAAGGCCAGTCGCTAAATAGGATAGGCATCTACCTACCTGAGCCGATATTTGGTCATGGACAGCTATACGTGGCACTTTCAAGGGCTACGTATCCTGAAGGGTTAAGAATTCTTGCTAGCGATCAACCAAACAGACCGTCCAACACAACAAAAAAATATCGTATACAGAGATTTTCTAGAAAATATTGTCAGAAACGAGGTTTTGTTCATAACAAACGCGGATACTGTACTGTGTTTTGTTGGCATAATGATATATGATAATAGTATAGGAGTAGACTCAGTTGCCTATGTGTTATTCGTGTTTATTCCATACGTACGTTAAATACATATAACCTGTTCTTTTTACTTTATTGAATTCTTGTTTCGTCAGCCGTATGTGTACATGTCTTTTAGGCTGTGGAAAACTAGAAAGGGGTTGAATAATTTTACCGATTAAAACTTCGTTTTAAACTATTTAGATCAACTTATGTCTATCCATTTAATGTTTGTGTTGGATGATGATAGATAAGCATATAAATAAGTAATGCAAAGATAAAGAGTAAAGGAACACAAAACCACGACACGAGTATTTATAGTGGTTCGGCTACAAGGACACCTTCCTTTCCCTACTCCACTCCCCGAGTTCCCCACTCGAGAGTTCGTAAGCACTACACAACACAACCTCCTTAATGTGGCGGAGAAGCCTTCACAACGTCGCCTACTCTTTATCCGGTACTAGGCTAGATACCGAGTTCTTCCACGAGGTAGAACCACACCTATTTCAACGTCGCCTTCACTTTATCTGGTATAAGGCTAGATACCGAGTTCCATTACAAAGGAGGAACTACTATCCAACACAACACAACTACCCCAAAGGAGACACACTCCTTATTACAACATCAAAAGGATATCAATATCCTTTAACCCAAACTATCTATCTTGTACATCGATGCACCATATCGAATGTACACTCTTGGCACCTTTCACTAATGCCTTTGACACGACCCTTTGGCACCTTTCACTTATGCCTTCGACACAACCCTTCGGCACCTTTCACTAATGCCTTTAACACAACACTTCTATGGAGGGAGAAAAGAACTATCAACAAGATACACTTCAGTGGTCTTGATGATGACGAAGCTTAGCAACTCATGACCTTGAGGTTGCACGTCTTCAAGAGGTGGTGATCTCGCCTTTAAGAGGAACCTAGAGAATTATACAAACATAAAACTATATAGAATGATCCTTTGGATCTAAGGTTAGAGAGGTTACAATACTAAGAGAGAGTATGTGTAAAAGGGATGATGAGCAAGAGAGAAATGGCTCACTATTTATAGAAAAAATTGTCTACTGTTCCACGGATCCCTCCCCATAGGGATCCGGCTAGTGCAATCCTAGGGATCCGGCTGCTGCGTCAGCTTACGTCCAGATTTTGGGTTGCAAACAGGGTTATGGGTTATGAACCATGGGTTATGGGTAATGTTTTATGGATACCCAACAAGATGCAATGTATCTAGACATTGGGTCATGGGTCTTGCGTCATGGATCATGGATAATACCCAACATGACTTCGTGCATAATGTTATGCAATGGGTTATGGGTTATGGATCAAGCTCCATGGGTATGGGTCAAGGACTTTGGGTTTTACCCAACAACATTCATTGTACCTAGTCAATGGGTCATGGACTTAGATTTTTACCCATAACATTACCTATTACAATATATACCAAGTATATATGTACATTTCCATATTATGTAAACACTAGTTGTTATACATATGCATTTCTAAAATATGTAAACAATAATACTTGTTTAGTGTTTTATATGAAAATGTAAGTGTGTTAGTAAACTATTGGCTCAAACCATTTACGTATTTTATTTGTTTCGTTATAATGATTTTACGTTTGTTATCGACAAAACATTAGAAGATCGTAAAATATAAATAAATGTTTTTATGGATTATTTGTATTAACAATCTCCCCCTTTTTGTTGATGACAAAATATAAGATTATTTTAAGGAAAAACTAAAATTCGTAAAACTTTGAATTGGAGTTTTTACTCTCTTCTCTCCCTTTTTGTCAAAACAAAAAGAGCGTCGAAAAGAAACTAACACATTGTTTTGAGAAAAACGTGTGAAAAGTAATAATATGAATAATTGAGAGTAAGAGAAGAGAAGGATTCTCGTCTTAGCTCCCCCTTGATGGATGCTTCCCTTTGTTGAGGGCGTCAAGTAATTAGGAAGACTAAGTGAAAGTATTGCAAGCGTTTTTGCAATAGTTTTGCTTTGACGAAAAGCTCCCCCTTGTTGAAGGTGTCAAAGTCTTCACGTGTATTTTGAAAATCTACAATACAAAGGTTAGAAAGCAAGTATATGATGCATAATTTCCTGCAAATAAGATAAAAAGATCTTCTGTTGCACGGATCCCACGGTTCCTCCTTGTGAGGGGTCCATCTAGGCAAAAGTGAGGGATCCGTATACCTGCATTCTCATGACAGCAATGTGGATGTGAAATGTGATGTTGACATCAAAACAAGTTATGTATTATGGCACTAAACATTTTCTCAAGACCATATGGCATACAACATGTAATTTCATTCAATAAAACACGAGAAATGATATACATATCTCAAAAACTAAGAGAATGACAAAAGCATGTAGTACATTTTTTAATAATTCTAAGTTGTGCCAAAAACTAATAAAAAGCATCAATGTGCTTGAAATCTCAAGTTCTAAGGACGAGTAGATTTGTTGATTTGGTCAAATCGTTCAAGGATATGATTAAATATGAAATGCAACTCATTTCGTACTTCTTGAACTGAACCTTAGGTGAGTTGACAATTAGAGAAATTATTGTCATGAGTAGGAGATGGAGGAGATGGGATGTTTTGAGGAGGTTCCACAAAGGATGGTGGGATTTGTGGAGGTGAGTTGAGTGACGTAGGGTGTGGTTCAACAAGAATGAAGGTGATGATGTATGGGTTGGTGGTGGAGATGGGAAGCCATCTATATGGTTAGGTCTTTGGTGATTCCTTGTTCCTAACGATGGATTATTTGATGGTGAAGGTGATTGGAATGCGGGTGTTGGTGATGTTTCATCATCAAAGTTTTGGTGTGAAGGTGGTTCCCTATTTAATGAAAAGGATGGTGAATGAGAAGTCCTCAGTGGTGAGTCTTCTAAAGAGTAGATGTTTGGATGTGAAAGAGGCACGGTAAAGGAGTGTAGTCTAGGTTCTAGAAATGAAGGCTTAGGTGTTTTAGTTGAGCTAGGTGTGTTTGGTTTAGAGGGTATGGTAGTGCTTGGTGAAGGCCTTTCTAAATCGAAAGGTCGAATACTAATTCTAGCGATTCTTCTAGCATTGGTTGGTTGAGTATGTTGAGGAGGAATTCTAGTATTTGAGCCCTTGACGGGTGATGACTCGGTTGAGGAAATCTCATGAACCATATGAGCATTTTTCTTGGAGGAACCTTTGGTTGAAGAGGTTGTGCTAGATGCTTTAGTCATAGTGAAAAAATAGAATGTGATGGGTGTCTTAGCAACTGAATTTGCATGGTGGTTTGAATGATGATTTGGGAGTGTAAGCACACTTGGTTTATAAAGGATGGAGATAGGTTAGAGAATTAAGTTTTAGACCACTAAGAATTATGGCATGCACTAAGGTCAACTATAGTGTTGTTTTATCCTAGTTAATCATTTAAGGCAAGGTAAAGTGTTTAGATTACCAAAGAGAGTTTGAAATTGATGAGTAAGGTGAACTTAAGCTGTTATGTAGGCCCGGTTCCCACGGATCCCTAACTTTGGGGATCCGTCTAGTTATAAACTGGGGATCCGTCTTTCAGACAGTAATGAAGTGGAGTGATGATGTTCTATCAAGGTCTAGGACCTATAAATCTTGACTGTTTAGGTTCCCTAAGATGTCTTAAATGGTATAGGACTTAAATGTCCAACCACAATGAGTGAGGATATCTAATGATGGTTTTTGGTAAGAAAATGGGGTTTTTATGTATGCAACCAAGTACTTAAGCATGATACTAAGATTTTGAGGGTGTCAAATGATCCTAGAGATCAAATGATAACTCAAAGAAAATTTGAAAAATTCCTTAAAAATAATAAGAAATGGAAAACTAGTTTTTAGCTTATTTTGAGATAAGGATGACTAAAATCAATTTGCTAAAATTGAGATAAATATCAAGTTAGGTGTTTTAAGATGTGAGAAACAGTGTGTGATCATTAGAGCAGAAAAATGGTGAGTTTTGAAGAGGTGGAAAATCAAAAACACATTGAATGTGATCATAAGATATCCATGAGTGAATATGAGACCAACTGAGCTTGAGGAAGACTTAAGTGATCCTAAAGTGACATGTTTAACTAGTCTAATAAGGTCTGGAAGATTGGATTGATGTGAAAGTGTAGAACTCCCATATCTGTTCACCCGGATCCCACGGATCCTTCATATGAGGGTGTTGGATATTGGACTTCACAAACACATCAAACCATTAACACAAGTAGGCGTATAAGTGGAATTCTAGAGAGAGAAAGTTAGAGGTTTAGGGAACTTAGTGAGAGAAAGTGAAAGATATTATTATGAGCTCCAACTCTCTACCTTGGGAGGTAGAGAGTATTTATAGTCTTACATAAAACGCCACACAACGGGCTGTGGATCAGGCATACAGTGGGTAAAGACCCGTCCGTCCTCCACGGTGTTACTTATCAAAATACTACTTAACTAAATATAACTATGACTACGAGCATTCTAACGATTACATATACTTGAGGTGACCGACTCTTTAATACCGGGAATTTCTAATTCCTAACAATCTCCCCCTAAGGGAGGTCACCTCAACCATATACTAAGATGACATTGAATACAATCCGATATTACATTAACAATTGATCTTGCATTCTTGATGTAGTACTTTGCTCCCAAGCTCGTAGTCATTGATTCCACTCATTGCATGTTTGGTTAATCCAAGTGGAGGTCTTTTACTGATCCACGGATAATAATGTTGAGCCAGCTTTTGAGATCATCAGCTAATAGAAAATCTCGATACATCCATTGTGGTGTTGGTATTATGTGATGATGTGACTTTCGGACCGACATGCTCACATTCTGGAGCATGATATCTTCTTATCGAGTAGCGAAGTATTAGTTGATTCATGATATTGGCAGCAGATAGCGAAGCATGGAGTTAGAATATCAGAGTCATTGATGCACCAATCATGAAATCTTTTGGTATGAATGTGTTGTGTGAGCATGCGGCTATGGATTGACCGCTTCATTCGATCACCGCAAAGCGTCGGGTGTACCTGCATAAGACAGTTAGCAATAAAGCGCATGAAAGTGTCTTTGATCACTTTCGTTGAATTGAGCTACACGCCCACGGTTCCCGTTGATCGATACAAAGTCGTGATCGGTATAATTCGAAGAATTTCCTTGACAGGGTTTCGCAGCTGCTCTAGCCGTTCTCAAACCGAACGTCTCAAAGAAGACAACATGGAGTGAGTGAACCAAATAATTTACGTCCACGATTGATGAAAAGAGATTTGAAAAACAATCGTGTATTGCTCAATAGAAATTATTTTTGCAATATAACGAAGGTTTTAATGAAAATCAATGATCAATCATAAAACACCTTTTGATTTGAAAAATTAGTACACGGTCGACGTGCTAATGAAAAGAATTTTAAAGCACAAAGACCGGTTTTTCAAAGGTATCCGTCAATCCATAACCTGAACCAGATTGATTCAAAAGAATGAATCGCCCCATTGTTTCCGTTCAGTTGTCACATGGTTGATCTATATAATAGATCTCACATGCCACCTACCAAGAGCTTGTTAGATGTTGGCTCTAGAAGGCTTTCCATCTTCACAGTGAATATGTAAGCACATCACTCGGATGTTCTGGCAATACCACAAGGATAATGCGTAGGACTCAAGATATAATCTCTTTCCACATTGTGTGAAACAGAGAGTCTTCATTGAAAGTGTCCTAATGAGATTTATTGATGATCTCGTGGCTCTAGACTCAATTTGTGCATATTTGGATCCTATATCGGAGACTAGGGAGAGGGTCTCCTCCTTCAATATCAACAATCTCTAAGAGAAAGTCGATAGATAATGTCGGTTCCCCGTGAGAATGAAACAAGTCCTTTTAAGAGGAACTTGAGTGGTTAAGAAAGTTGAAGTGCAAGTCGCCACTGGGTCCATGACGTCTTGTCTTCAATACCGATGTTACCATCAGTAGCATATGAATTGAACCCGGTTTCTGCCCTAAGGTTGAATAAATGGAGGGCTATTTGTTTTCACCCTTTTCTCTTTCAATTCTTTTTAATTCTTCAACCCCTTCAGTGCTTACCGAGACTTCATAGCAAGAACCTTGTTGGGTTTATTCCAGTACTAGCTCAGTCTTAGTCCGCACTCTTCCCATATCTCATTTTCTCCTTTTATCATCATACCTAAGAACTCTACACTAACTAGTGGATAGTCCTTAGGTAGATCCCTCCGTTCTCGGTGGATCATGGGAACACATACCTAACCTTATCGTCCTTATATCACCATACATAATGTAAAGTTGGTCGGTCTATTTGGTATTGTTCATCTTCCATATGGAACCAATTGAAAACCATTTGAAAATCAATCCAGATACTTGTGATATATATCAAAACATTTTGCACTGAATTGTTTTGATATCTTTAGAACAAGTGCTCCCCTCAACATGTGCATCAAATGTTTGAAATCGTTTTGCACACGGAGGCAAGAGGAAGAATTTACTTCTTTGATTACCATTTTCTAAAAGATATCAACATCACTTCCCTAATCAAATCAAGAAGATAAAGCATTTCCGGGAAGGATGAGGTTTTCATAAGTTTGCTCCCCTTCAATATGTGCCTCGAGATTTGAAAAGAGTTTTGCACATACTAGAGGGAACATGCACATTGAGATAAGTTGATCATGTTTCAAATCATTGGTTTTAAGATAGATGCTCCCCTCAACATGTGCATTGAAAATTTGAAATCGTTTGTCACATGTGGGAAGGAGAGCATGTACATCCTTATAAAACCATTTACCGAATTATCAGTTTAAATCCAATTTAAATCACACATTCTCCCCCTATCACAATTATCAAATCATTTGAGATTTGTGATCTCTTATAGATTTAAATTGATTTTGAAAGCTTTTAAGGAGAATTGTGACTTGATTATAAAAGCGTTTTAACTGATAATGATCGGATTTTAAGACTTTAAACTCCATTGATAAAACATGTATGTACATCTTTTGAAAACAATTTAATGCCAAATAACCTTTTAATTTAATTGAAATCATTCTCCCCTCAATCAATGACATAGGTTGTTGATTGAGAGATAGAGATTTTGACAAATAAGTCCCGATGATTATAAAAATAGAGACCGAGTTATTTTTCAAAGCATTTAGTTTTCAGCAGATAAATGTTTATAGAATCCGAGCATGGAATTTGAAAACATGGTAAAACATGGCTCTGTTCTTTCTTTTAAAACCGGGTTATTGCCTGAAAATGACAATAAGCCATAGTTTCTCTTTCTCTCAAAAATATTTTTTTGATTTTTTGATTTTTTTTTTTCTTTTTATGAAAATTTGAACAACATCTAAAGTCCCGTGTCATTCTTTGAATGACAGCACAAAGACCGTAGATATTATCGAACCGAGAAAACGCATGACAAAATGACAATATTTTTGAAGATTTTTCGACTTTTTTAGATTTTTATGGATTTTGAAGGTTTTATAATTTTGTATTTTGATTTTTGAATAGATATATACAAGAGATAGATGAAGATAGACCTTTACTCCTCGTCTTCCTCCCGAAGACGTTTGAGTGTTTCTGGTTGAAGACTTTTCAAGCCTAGTCGAGGAAGTATGAACTCAAAACGTTCTCTTGGAATAGCTTTGGTGAAGATGTCGCTAAGCGATATTCGGATCTCACAAAATAGAGTTCCACCACACCTTTTTCCACTTGTTTCCCGATGAAATGATGTCGAATGTCGATATGCTTTGCTCTTGAGTGTTGAACGTTGTTGCAAGAGAGAGCAATAGCACTTTTATTGTCACAGTACAGAGGGATTTTGTTGAATTCAAAGCCATAGTCCGATAATTGAGATCTCATCCATAAGACTTGAGCACAACAAGATGACATGGCTATGTATTCAGCCTCTGTAGAGGAAATAGAAGTACTCATTTGCTTCTTTGAAGACCAGCTCATAAGTTTATCACCCAAAAGCGAGCACCTCCGGACGTACTTCGACGTGTATCTTGACATCCTGCATGGTCAGCATCTGCATAGGTTGTTAGTGACATACCGGTGTCCTTCGGTACCAAAGTCCCATATTGATGGTTCCTTGGAGATACCGAAAGACCCGTTTAACCGCTTCAAGATGCATTTTAGTAGGCTTAGCACGGTATCTAGCACACATGCAAACAAATAACAAGATGTCCGGTCTACTAGGCGTGAGGTACATCGGGATCCTATCATACTACGATATTTTTTTTGGTCAATCATGATCCCTGAGTGGTCCTCATCTAGTTTGGTTCGATCAATCATGGGAGTGTCAACAGGTCACATGAATCAAATCCAAATTTCTTTAAGATCTCAGATGCATATTTAGATTGATTTATGAAAATGCCTCCGGGACTTTGTGAAATTTGTAATCCCAAGAAAAATGACATTTGTCCCATCATTGACATTTGAAATTTTGAACTCATTTCATTAGAAAACGATCACATTCCATTGGGTCAGTTGAGGCAAAAATAATATCATCAACATAAATTTGAACATGAGTTAAATGTTTGCCGACTTCGGTGAACAAAGTAGGATCAATCTGCTCCTTTGCTAAATCCGGTAGATAGAAGAAACCTTGACAGTATCATACCATGCCCTTGGAGCTTGCTTTAAACCATAAAGAGCCTTCTTCAGACGATAAACGTGAGTAGGATGCTCTTGATTCACAAATCCTTCAGGTTGGCTGGCGTAGACGACTTCTTTAAGATCTCCGTTCGAAATGCCGCTTTCACATCCATCGATAGACTACCATGTTCTTACTAGCAACATTAGCCGAAAGATTCGATTGCCTCGATTCGAGCAACGGGAGCAAAAGATTCTTCAAAATCAATACCCTCCTCTTGACGGTATCCTTTAGCAACTAATCGAGCCTTGTTCTTCAACACATCACCATGCTCATCAAGTTTCACTTTGAAGATCCATTTTAGAGAAATAATCATAGCACACGGAGCGGTACTAACTCCCATACATCAAGTCGATCAAACTCATGAATTTCATCTTGCATGGCATTGAACCAACTATCTTCATTCATGGCGGTTTTAACATCTTTTGGTTCGATCTTAGATAGTACGGAGTTGAAGAAGCACCATAAGGCATCGGTTGCAAGTTGTTTCCGTGTGGATACTGGGACGAGAGGGATTTCCAATGATGTTGTCTAATGGATGATCGTGAGTCCATTTTCTGAGGTGTTCATGTGGTAGTTGTTGAAGGACTGAAGTAGCAGAGTCGATGTTTCCTGAAGAGGATGGTTCTGAAGAAGATTTAGGAGCAAATATGTTTTCAAATGGAGCATCTTCGGGAGTAGCAAAGGGATTATCTTCATCATTGATACCGAAACAGTTCCATGATGTACATTTGAAGAATGATGATTTGTTGATGAGACGGAAGGATCGGCAGAAGGCACTTCTTGACTTAAAGATATTGAGACTGAGGGATTGACTTCATTCACTTTGGAATATGAGCGTACCTCTTTGTAGGGATCAACACCTCATTAGTACTTGGATCATAAAGTTCATCAAACATAGGATCAAACAATTTCCTTAAATCATCTTCCGATGGAGGTACATATGGAGTTTCTTGAGAAGAGTTTGGAACAAGGGATGAACCAATTGGTCTGATTTGAAGTGCGGTCCGAAGCGAATTGTTCAGAGCCGTTTGACCGGTCAACTCATCAAACGTAACGTGAATTGTTTCCATGATGTTTCGGGTTCTTTTGTTGTAGATTCGGTATCCCTTTTTGTTTGGTGCATACCATACAAATACTTCAATGTCGCTTTAGCTCTAAGTTTGCCTAAGTCTTGACCCTCATTAGTTGGATAGCACAAAGCTCCAAACACACGAAGGAAAGAGAGATTAGGTTTTCTGTTGTGGACAAGTTCATATGGAGTCTTTCCATGAACAAGTGTGAATCGGGAACGATTTTGTGTGTAGCATGCAAGTGGCAATAGCTTCAGCCCAGAGAAACATTGGAACTTTAGAGTAAATCAGCATTGTTCTAGCGGCTTCTACAAGAGTTCGATTTTGCCTTTCAACTACACCGTTCTGTTGAGGAGTTCGTGGAACACTTCTTTGATGGTGATTCCAATGATTTCATAAAATTCACTAAGTTGTTTGTTAACAAACTTCGGTTCCATTGTCCGTCCGGATAATTCGACGGTTTTGTTAAGTCGAACTGCTGTTTGATGAGTTTGATGATGATATCGAGTTTCATCCTTTGTCCTTAAGAACTTGACCCAGGTGAATCTAGAGTAATCATCAACTATAACTAACACATATTTCTTCCCAAAGATATTCTGCACTCTCATTGGTCCACATAAATCCATATGAATTGTATGAAGAACTTCCGTGACAGAGTTAGTAGGTTTGGGTTTATGGGCATACTTCTTGCTTTTTCCCAATTGACATGGTGAACAAAGATGATCCTTTTCATACTTTAGTCGAGGTAAACCTACAACTAAGTCCTTTTTGGAGAGATCATTGATGGTGCCGAAGTTCAAGTGATTGAGACGTCGATGCCATAACCATGACTTTGTTTTTGAAGCTTTTGACAGAAAGAAAATTGGAGAAGACTTCATCATATCTTCTATAGAGATGGTGTAAAGATTTGAACCACGAGTTCCTCTTAAAAGTTCCTTACCATCAAGTTCTCTAACAAAACAAGTATGTTTTCTGAAGGCTACTTCTAGATCAGAGTCACAGAATTGACCGACAGAGAACAGATTATGACCAAGACCTTCCACATAGTATACTCTAGAGATAACACTATCACCAACAACATAATCACCATAACCCTTAATTGCACCGAAATGATCATTACCGAATCTAACTGTCCCGATGAATTTGCTAACGAAGTTCATGAGCCGCGACCGGTCACCAGTCATATGCTTGGAACACCGAGTCCAGTACCACGTAACGATTTGAATGATCTGCAGTTGAACACGCACAAGAATGGATAAGTCGGATAATTGGGATCCCCATGCAAGAATGGGTTCCACTTGGTTAGTAACAGTATATGGAACACCCACATCGAAACGAAACATCCATATCGAAGTAGAAGCAATGGAATCATTGGGAATAGATGCAATGCTGGTGTCTGTATTTGACTTATTCAAAGTATGTTCACTTCTTAAGGGAATAGTTCTACCAGTAGGCATCCATTTCCTAGTGGGCATAATCTTAGTAGTTTGAGAGTAAAACTGATTATTCTTATGGCCAAAAGGTATCCAATAATAACCTATCTTTATAAAAGTTCTTCCCGTGGGTTTCCACTTGTTTTCTAACAATCATTCGCTTTTGCCTTGTTGCCTTATTTGCACGATTATTAGCATTAACAATTTTAACTGGGCATTTGATAGCATTAGACAAAACATTCACACGATATTCATGATTAGCAAATGAATTCAAGCGGACATCATTACAAGGTTTGCAAATAGTATCGAATTGAATTAATTACAAGATGCGCCTAAGGCTAATACTAGAATCAACACGATTCGTTTTATTCAACTCAAGCTTAAAGTTCCTAGATTGGTCTTCTACTCTCTTCCAATGCACATTCTTAGCTTGCAAGGTCCTATCATTCCTTGTATTGTCTTGAGACTTTGACCTGCTTGCTTTAATGTCACCGATTACTCTGTAGAGGGAATGGAAACATTAGTTGGTTGATCTAGTTTTTGCATTCCTGAACTTGATGTGCAAGGATCTCAAGTACTAGAAGGCACATTAGTGTATACTTTCTTAAGACTGTGATTTGAGCTTGTTGTAGGCACACTGACGTTCACTTTCTTAGTACTAACATATCTCGAATCTGAACTACTTGAAGGCACATTAGTGTTTCCTTTCTTAAGACTGGGCATAGAACGGAATTCTGCTTGGAACTAGGCATAGAACAAGGCATCACAGCTTTGCCTTTTGCACCTAAGGTTAAGGATTTGGGACATGTTGCAATTACACATTCTAGCAACTCTTGAGATCGTTTGGCCCGGAGGCAAGCAAACCTAATTTCACTATCAAGAGGTTTGTTAATGAAATCCTCTTCGACAATCTCACGGAGACATTCTAGACTATCCTTAAGGTGAGCACAGGATTCATGAAAAGCATGTTCATTATTCCTAAGATGAGGAGGAATATATTTAACTGTCACAGTGTATTTGCAGTCTAAGGGTGATTTTGAGACAACATTCTTATTGAAAACAAGTGGCCGTTTCCCATTTCCCTGACTTCTCAGATTCTCAATTTCCTTTTGTAAAGACGTTATTTTTCGTTGTTTTGGTCACGGGTGACTTTTATTGAATCATATAACTCTTTAAAATGTCGTTTAACCTTTTCATTTTCTTCTAGAAAACTTTCGTTTTCCTTTTGTAAGGCATTTACTAAGTTTTGAAGATGAAAAGTTTGAGAATTTCGAGAATCTAAAGGAGGAGGCATTTGGGAGCCTGTCATATTGTTCGTTTGACCCTTTAATTGAGAGATTTGGGCTTTCAACTTTCCGATCGTGTTGCAATGAGCTTGAATCTGTTCATCACGTTTGTTAATTTGAAAACTGCATCAAACTCTGGAGCATCTGAAGATGTCTTGATATTTGAAGTTTTGACATTTTCTTTAAGATGTTGATATTTTAGTTGTAAATTAAAATGCTCAACTTCTAGTTTAGAAAAATGTTTAACCAAATTGTCGTGATCATCCAGTTCAATTTTCTCGTTTAGTTTAGAATTAGTTTTTCAAGCTCAATGACACGATCATGGGAGACTTTCAGGCCACAGATAGTTCATGAAATTTGGAAGCATTAATAGAGCAATTTGAAGCAGTGAAAAGATATCTTGAGCAACACATTCAGTAATAAGAGTCTCATTTAAGGTATGCAAGTTCTTCCTCTCAATCTCATTATATTTTAGTGCACGCTCATAATCACTAACTTCAACTACCATTGCATCAAATTCCTTTTCCATTCCCTTGATATCAGTTTCTATCCCCTTTTAAGACTCTCAAAGTGATCTTTTAGAAGTTTAAAGAAAGGCATGACCTCCGTTAAATAACATTCTTTCATTTGCTCAAAACCCCTTTCTCCTTCCGTTATACCAATGGGTGTGATCCTTTTCTTGCAAGTTTTCTCAAAATCAACAAATAGTTGAAATATAACATATTGGCTAATTAAGGTCTTGCTTTTAGTGGCAATTGTTCTAGGAACAAGATGCATTGGTGTATTAGGAGGATACACAGTCGCTCTAGGCATTTTCCATAGGGAGGGTTTGTTTCAACAATATTTTCACTTTACGCTTATCTAAATCCTTTTTCCGTAAAACTTGTTCGGGAGTCAACAATGTCCGAGGCTTAAACATGTTCAAGGAAATCCAGTTTTCCTTCTTGTAGTCATGGGGAGTGATAATTATTTTTTCTTCTTTGCATTTAGGATTCATCTAATTTTTATTCATCCTTTCCCTAGTGACTTCATCCGATTTCTTATCTTCCTCAGTGCACTCAACGCAACTAGGTTTTTGTCTAGGTTTAAGAATCTCATTGCCATCATAGATCACACTTTGAGCTGCTTTAGCTATCTTTCCGTACTCATGGTTGGGTTTATCAATAATGGGAACACTATGCTTATCGCTTAGAACTCTATGTTTAGTGACCATGTGAGCAATCTGAATGGTGTTTCCTTGTATGTACAACTTGTTTTCAAGTTTGTTTTTCAAAGTTTTCAGATTAGAAAAGTCTCTCAAGAGTTTTGATTCCTTTGCATTAAATTCTTGCTTAAGCATTTTCACATTTTCTTGAAGTTCTTGTTTTTGCTTAGCCGTTTTAGAAAGTTTTTCTTGCAAGGAATTTAATTCTTGTTTCAATACTTCTTCTCTAAAATTACTTTTCTAATGATTGTACGCACTTGGTCATCCATTTCCTGCTCACGAGTGGTCAACTCAAATTTAGCACGTTGTTCATAAATAGCAACACGTTCTTTATAGGCATTTAGTTCCGAAATTACAGAATCATCAGGGGCACATGCAGTGTATTCATCAAAAACATAGTCATTGTTGATTGCAGAAGATGCATCACTTGGTACACCTTCACTTTCACTTTGTTTCACATATTGATCATATGGGATAATATCGATATTACCCATATTTTCAACATTTGATTCAATAGTTTCAGTTGATTGTACTTTGTCATGCATCTTTTGCACATCAAGATATCGTATAGTTTTAATACCTCTGAGATGAGTTTGTCTTGGGATGGGCCAGCTAGTGGTGAAGAAGAGACCTTGGGAGAAACCATTGGAGAAATGCTAGCCATAAAATTGTGTGTGCCGTAGGTCCATCATCCACATCAGAGTCGTATGCATCACAATCAGCGACTTGAAAGGCATTCCGATGATTGTGACCTATCTCCTGAATAGGCTGCTCATCCACATCTGCATCATAGGTCTTGGCATTGCCCTCGGCTAGAAACAACAATTCCTCTTCATCCAAAGCAGCACCATTGTCCCGAGCTTGTACCAAGCGAGATCTTATCTCAAGTAATCAAGATTCGTGGACGCTTTGGAGATGTGCGTTTCTTGCAATGTGTCCTCACCACCACAGTTATAGCATTTGATCGGCTTAGCTTGACCTTGGTTACCATTCCTTCCTCGATTCTGATTGCCAACATAACCTCTACCAGCTCCACCTCTTCCCCGATCATACTGTCTTTCCTGAACTGGTTGCACCACGATCCTTCCATCTTTAACAATGGCTTGATTGTGTGGGTTAGATGTGTTCGAGGTTGTTGTTGGTTTGTGGGAGAGAATTCATGTTTTGACTAATCAGAAGAGCTAGTTGATTTATGAAGTTACCCACGCGTGTGCATCAAAGATCGCTTGTTTGAACATAGGATCGGGAATGAGTTTGTGATTACCATTACCCAAGGGTATGACTTGTGAAGCTTTGGTTGTGATTCCGATGTTTGAGTAGAAGGCAGTTGAGTCATTAGACGAGCTTGTCTCTCCCCGGTTGGTTTTGAACTGATTGAGAATCAATTTTTCAAACATAGCATGTCTCTCATTCTCAAGGAGGAAGGCATAGAGTTGCTCATAGTTTGTATTCTTCAATCCTTTAGTGAGCTTCACAGCGGTGACAAACTTGTGCCATTCGGGATTCATGTTGTTCACAAATTTTGAGTTCAAATGAATGTTAGGCATAGTCATTCTGATGTTCCTCATGTCATTCACTAACTAATGAAATCTCACATATACTCATAGACATTCTCATCTGGTTTCATCTTGAAGTGTTCAAATTCGTCATAGAGTTGGGATTCTCTGTCTTCCATAGTTAATTTTGAACCTGAGAGAAGCATCTTAACATTATCCCAAACTGCCTTTGCATCGGTGTTGTGATTGATCGGCTTGTAGATGTCTTTAGGAAGACCTTGAAGAACAATGTTTGAAGCCCTGATATCTGCATCGAATCTCTTTTTCTCTTTATCATCAAGCTCATCATACATTTTAGGTCTGTCCATTCCGTAAACAGGAGTACCATCTTCATTAGTATCAAGTATGTCTCTAGTCGCCTCAACTCGATATGGTCCTTCATCAATGGATTTAAGAATGTTGACACCAGTTTCCTTTCCAAGGCAAGTACATAATTTGATTCGTTGAGCCCAAGAATCGTAGTCGGTTCTATCAAGCATGGGTGGACGAGTATCCGACCGGCCGCTTGAACATCCTCGCAATGTGGAGATGATAGTAGGAACGTTGGTAGACATGTTAACAGATAATACGGGATTTTATAACTCTATGATTAAACCGAGAAATAGATTCTTTCACGGGATTTTACTAAATCAAGAGAAAACCGTAAGCAATCACCCAAGTCGCTAGAAGATAATGCACCAAGTCGCTAACACTTAATTCGCTACACCACTAAGTCGCTAGAGTCCCAAGTCGCCAGACAAATGCAAGTCGCTAAGTAGTAACTCGCTAAGGCTCAAGTCGTTAGCAAAATTTTGGCAAAGAATTCGCTACTCAAGTCGCTAAAGATACAAGTCGCTAAAGATACAAGTCGCTAAAGAGCAACTCGCTACCACCAAGTCGCTACCCGTAGTGGAGAGTCCACTACTTGTACTGTAACTCGCTAGATCTAAGTCGCTAGGTCTAAAACTGTAACTCGCTACAAATTTGTAAAGCAAGTCGCTACGAAGAAAGTATTCCGTGTGTTAAGTCGCTAGCAAGAAAACCACATAAACATCACTTTTCAATCCAAAAACAACCCAACCAAGATGATTCAAGCTTACCAAATGAAAACCTACACACTTGTGATGATTCTAAACATAAAAGTACTAACAAAATCCAAACTTTAACACAAGAAATCAACCAAATGATGCACAAACCACTAAACTTTTTCAAACTCAAAAACCACCTAAAAACCACTAGAAATCCAAAGATGTGCAAGATATGATCTAACCATGGCTCTTGATACCAATTGTTGGATATTGGACTTCACAAACACATCAAACCATTAACACAAGTAGGCGTATAAGTGGAATTCTAGAGAGAGAAAGTTAGAGGTTTAGGGAACTTAGTGAGAGAAAGTGAAAGATATTATTATGAGCTCCAACTCTCTACCTTGGGAGGTAGAGAGTATTTATAGTCTTACATAAAACGCCACACAACGGGTTGTGGATCAGGCATACAGTGGGTAAAGACCCGTCCGTCCTCCACGGTGTTACTTATCAAAATACTACTTAACTAAATATAACTATGACTACGAGCATTCTAACGATTACATATACTTGAGGCGACCGACTCTTTAATACCGGGAATTTCTAATTCCTAACAGAGGGATCCGGCTAGTTATAGCCCAGGGATCCGGCAAGAATCGTTGACCAGTAGTTTCATAGAATATGTGCATAATTTTCACCTCTTAACAAATTACAAACCTAATCATTTCTACATCAAGAAATCATGTATGTAAGCAAAGTATATCAAGCATGGTATGTAAAAGTGACAAATAGGCAAGCAAATTTGAGGAAGACCGACTTTTTGATATTAATCAAGTAGTCGTAAAATTCCTATTAAGGTCTCTTAGGTTAGGGTGTCTTTATTTTACGTCATACCATCTACTACTACTAAGTCCTAAGATAAAGAAATATTGTTTAAGATGTTTACAACAAATTGTTCGAATTAAGGTCCTCGACCTTACCTCCCTTTTCACTCAAACTTCTCCTCCAACACCTCCAAGCTTCACCTTCCAACCCTTCAAGCCTACTTCTTCTTCTTCCCCATTAGAAAGTTGGCAAGACATTTAAACATCCCCTTCGTTTGTTGAAAATTTTGAGATGGGCTTGGGATGTCCAAAAATTGCTCGATGTAAGCCACGGGGTCAAGTTGGTAGTTGCCTATAGGGTTGCTTCCTTCTTCCTCCCTTTCTTTGGATGAGTCCGTCGGTGGATGAGGTCTCTTGCCTTCAACCATGAACCTC
This sequence comes from Chrysanthemum makinoi, assembly GCA_910596185.1. NCBI lineage: Eukaryota > Viridiplantae > Streptophyta > Magnoliopsida > Asterales > Asteraceae > Chrysanthemum > Chrysanthemum makinoi. The sequence continues at coordinate 111,228,039 of OU343224.1, read as the reverse complement.
GTTGTCGTCTCATTGGATAAGGGTACCATGACCTTGTTGCAAAATAAGTGGTCATCGGTATAGGGAGATGGATCTAGGGCAAAGACAAAATTAGCTAGGCGAGATAGGAGCATAGCATAAGGTAGCACCATCGTGTATGTCCTTGAAACACTAGCCATTTGTTTAACCATGTAGTAAGCAAGGTTGAAAGGAGTAGAGTTGACAAGGCAATAGATCATGTAGACTAGACATGCGTTGGGATGATCCTTGTTTCCAACCAAGCAATGTACATTCTCCCTATGAACTAGTTCCCATTTCTTGTACAAAGGGAACATCTTCGAAAGTTCCATTTGGAAAGGATCCGTATGGATGACCTTTGATTTCCTAGTTACCCGAGATGGTGAGACTCTTTGAATGAACACGGTATCTCTCACCGTGGCCGGTTCCGGGAGGGGTGTGGAATAAACCGGATGCTCATCGACCATGTCATGAAGGTGGGCTAGTGACCATTAATTGGAGTGTAAGCATACTCCTTGGTGAGGGATATGAAGTATCTGAGCAAACTCTTCAAGGGTCAAGGTATAGTTGTGTTCATTGATGATAAAAGCAATCGAGATGGTTCCATCCTCATTCCTTATGATCCTAATACTCTTGTAGAACTCAAGAACAAATACGGGGCATATTTGTTCATTGATGGTTAGAAGACATTGAAAGTTGATTCCCACAAAGACGTCGGGGATGTCGGCATTGTTGAGAAATGATGGTTTGACTACACGGCCCTCGTTAAACAACCTCTTTTGTAACAATTTGAAGGACTTTCGGTCTTCGGGGCTAAGACCATCCTTTCTATGATACATTGGTATGTAGTGTGCCGTATCTTGATAGTCTTGTTGCCTAGAGCTCGGCATGATTGATCCTAAACACCAAAACCACAATGTGGTGTCAATTATGTGAATAGTACCTTAATGAGGTTCATCACAATTTTTGCTCAACACATCTCTATTGAATTCAAAATGAGTTTTGTATTAACAATGTTAATTCTTTGATTAGTTAATCTTATAAAACAACGTGATAACAAATTGTGATAAACCCACTTGAACCAAAGTTCTCAAGATGAAAAATTGTGCTACTAGGAACTAGAGAATGGAAATTACAATGTAGTGAAGATAATACTTACACAAGTGATTGCTTTCCTTGGAATGATGAGGAATGATCTCCTATGAACAGTAATTTAGGGTTTATGTTTGTATGTAGGAGAGTAAAGTTGGAAGTAAAAATCTACAGTGATCATCAAGCACTTATTCTGTCTTCTGATGTGCCGGTTCCTAAGGATCCCTTGTAAAAGGGATCCGGCTAGTTCAATCGCGAGGATCCGGCAGATCAGCAGTAAAAACAGTTTTAAGTGAGCTTGATAATTTTGACACGGGAGTTTTAATTCTTGATTTTTGTTGATGATTTTGCTCTATAAATTAAGGTTTGTTTTTGGTTCGAGGTTTTGACGAGTTTTCGTGTTTACAAGTCCTTTTTGACGAGGTTCCCTTTTTACGAATAAATCATAAGTTGGGAAGTTAATATTCATGACAAAATACTATTTTATCATGATATGGAAGGTTTCACATGGACACTATTGACATAGATTACTAATGTAATTCCAATATCTTTATGTGAGAAATGATAACCAAAACTTTTGATTAGTCAAGTTATCTTTACGAGGTAAAGACTAGTTTGTAGTTTTGTCTATAAAGATCAACCAAGAATGCTATTCTTGATGATGTGTTTAATATAGATAACAACCTTTTGGAGAGTTGTGATATTGGAGTATACGTATTAAGTCTACGAATCTTTACGTGCTATATGTAATGACATTATAAAACTAAAAAATTCGGAAGCATATATTAATAATTTATCTATAAATAATTAGTATAGAAGAACATACCTTTGCTATATATTCTTTTTATGATTTTTGAAAATCATAGACGCGAAATTTTTCATGAACTTTTAAAATACCTGAATCCTAGCATGAAGAATTTTCAAAAGAAAATGTTAGAATGATCTATCCATATCCAACATTTAAAGTGTAATGGTTTCTAAAAATATGACTTTTTAATTTAAGAAATTTCCTTCTTTGTAGTTTTCAAACATACACAGATCGTATCAAGTTTTTAAAGTATAATATACTCTAAGAAACTTGGTAACGAAGCTTTGATACCAATTGTGGAAAACTAGAAGGGGGGTTGAATAGTTTTACCGATTAAAACTTTGTTTTAAACTATTTAGATTGACTTATGTCTATCTATTTAATGTGTGTGTTGGATGATGATAGATAAGCATATAAATAAGTAATGCAAAGATTAAGAGTAAAGAACACAAAACCATGACATGAGTATTTATAGTGGTTCGGCTACAAGGACACCTTCCTTGCCCTACTCCACTTCCCGAGTTCCCCACTCGAGAGTTCGTAAGCACTACACAACACAACCTCCTTAATGTGGCAGGGAAGCCTTCACAACGTTGCCTACTCTTTATCCGGTACTAGACTAGACACCGAGTTCTTCCACCAGGTATAACCACACCTATCACAACGTCGCCTACACTTTATCTGGTACAAGGCTAGATACCGAGTTCCATTACAAAGGAGGAACTACTACCCAACACAACACAACTACCCCAAAGGAGACACACTCCTTATTACAACATCATAAGGATATCAATATCCTTTAACCCAAACTATCTATCTGGTACATCGATGCACCATATCGAATGTATACTCTTGAAACCTTTCAATAATGCCTTTGACACGACCCTTCGGCACCTTTCACTAATTCCTTCAACACGAACCTTCGGCACCTTTCACTAATGCCTTCGACACAACCCTTCGGCACCTTACACTAATGCCTTTAACAAAACACTTCTATGGAGGGAGAAAAGAACTATCAACTAGATACACTTTAGTGGTCTTGATGATGACGAAGCTTAGCAACTCATGACCTTGAGCTTGCACGTCTTCAAGAGGTGGTGATCTCACTTTTAAGAGGAACCTAGAGAATCACACAAATATAAAACTACATAGAATGATCCTTTGGATCTGAGGTTAGAGAGGTTACAATACTAAGAGAGAGTATGTGTAAAAGGGATGATTAGCAAGAGAGAAATGGCTCACTATTTATAGACAAAATTGTCTACTATTCCACGGTTCCCACGGATCCCTCCCCAGAGGGATCTGGTTAGTGCAATCCTAGGGATCCGGCTGCTGGGTCAGCTTAAGTCCCGATTTTGGGTTGCAAATCGGGTTATGGGTTATGGGTTATGAACCATGGGTTATGGGTAATGTTTTATGGATACCCAACAAGATGCAATGTATCTAGACATTGGGTCATGGGTCTTGGGTCATGGATCATGGATAATACCCAATATGACTTCATGCATGTTGTCATGCAATGAGTCATGGGTTATGGATCAAGCTGCATGGGTATGCGTCATGGACTTTGGGTTTTACCCAACAACATTCATTGTACCTAGTCTATGGGTCATGGACTTGAATTTAACCCATTACATTACCTATTACAATATATACCAAGTATATACGTACATTTCCATATTGTGTAAACACTAGTTGTTATACATATCCATTTCTATAAGATGTAAACAATAATACTTGTTTAGTGTTTTATATGAAAATGTAAGTGTGTTAGTAAACTGTTGGCTCAAACCATTTACGTATTATATTTGTTTCGTTAAAATGATCGTACGTTTGTTATCGACAAAACATTAGAAGATCGTAAAATATAAATAAACGTTTTTATGGCTTATTTGTATTAACATAGGCTACTCATGATATCCAAGTCAGTGCACTTACATCGAACAAGCCACACTTTAGCGCAGCCGCCATACCGCTAATGATCTATACATGCTTTAGTTGTCTTCCTATCTCATATGTGTGCAGGTTTACACAAAAGGGAATATGCACTTCTTATTTCACCGATCCAATGATGTGCACTTTTACAGACCGTATCCACGTGTTTATCTACAGTCTTAGGATGAGAGCCAAGGTTTGCGTGACCCGTTATACCAATTGCTACAGACAACAATTATGTATATGTTCGTATGTACTAACAATATGCTTTACGTGTTAAGGTAAATGTATGCCATACGGTTTCTTATCAGCACTCATCAGCGTCTGTTGCATGCATCTTTTCAACTGGCATTTTTTTAGTCTCTGTGACGAAAGCTTTTCTTTTGACTTATTTCATATATTCATTATAGCTAACGACCGTGGTCTGTGATTTTCTATGCATGAACATGTCTACCAGTCATGATTTAGCTGCAGTGGCAAAGTATGCTGGAAAAAAACATGTCGCAGATTTAGAGGTCGTAGGCGTTGGCAGTATCAAGCCTTCAGACATATGAAAAGTCGTCCGCGTTAAAGTATACCGGAAATGGACAGTCACATCTGCCCGGGGAGCGAAAACAGCGGTTCTAACTTTCATTTTACTAGACCAAATGGTGACGTGACTAGATAAATTTTATCAAAACGCGTATACATGAAAGCTAAATGACTAACCAAGTGTACTGAATGTTTTCTAGGGAGGAGCGATATAAGCGAACGTTGAGCATCGGGAGCGGAATCGTTTCGAGAATGCTCTCAAAATGGGCTCCACGTATACCATCACTGGATTCGGTTTGCTAGACACGAAAAAATGGATGCAGACTCTGCCCAACAAATTTATACTGATGCTGGGAAAACTAACCGACGTGCAACCATTTCCGAAAACCGTTTTCCCGCCCATCACTTTAACTTTGCATCATATGACGATTTTCCTTTACGGGCAGACCGAAACGATGTCATCTTAACATGTACAAATAGTTCGACTCATTAATTTATTGCAACTATCCATCCTGAAAATATATTCGTAACCTGCAGATTATATCGGTTGTGTTCTCCATGTGGGTGACCTGCGTCAGCTTGGGGTCGGTAACCAGAGACCGGTGATATGGAGAGACATCATTCTTCGGAACTTAGAGTGACTTACACCTACTGATGCTCATTACTAACATATTTAGTCAACCGGCAACTAACATTTCTCCTGATACGCAGGGGAAACACTGTCAGGTTCACTCTTTGGAATGAAAAAGCGAGAGACTTTGACACTGACCTTTACGACAAAAAGCCAAAGCCAACCGTCATGGCAGTTAGTTCATTCTGGGTCAGTACATATGGAGGTAACTTCATTGTAACTTACTAGAGTATGACTCGGTTAATCAAAGTTCTTTTTAATTAACATGCCAAAAAATGCAGGACTGCAACTATCGAGTATCATTCCGACTTACTACTACCTGAACCCGGCGATTCCCGAAACGGAATACATACTAAGCATGTAAGCTTGCATTCATATAACACTTCTTTAGCACCTGCAGCCATTTACTTTGTTTGGATGAACAGATTTTAAGACTGGAACATCGTGCTACTGACTTTCCAAACATACTGATCTAACGTGCAATTCCTTTTCAGGTACAACAAGTTGTTAGCGCCACCAGTGATACAGAATGTCCGAGTGTAGAGATGCGATGACATCAAACAGGAAAAACTAAGGAACAGAACAACAATAGATGAATTGATGCGAGAGGAACCACGCAATCAAACGGTAGTATCCTTACCTTATCCAGAAACTATTACCATAGAAAAGGCACTAAATTATCAGTTACTTTGCCAGAACATAAGGTTTACAGTCGTTGCCACTGTTACGGATATTCTTGGCGGGAGGGCGTGGTATTTTCGCCGTTGCAAAGAGTGTCGCCACAAAATCTTCGACGACCGCCCGCACGGCCATTGCAAACAACCGGATCCTCAGGAACCAAAAGACTACAGGTGACTACTTTCTTACTGCAAAAGTTATACCACTTGCACAGACACGCACACTACAAGAAAAAAGGTGTTTGCTGACAGACAAAAAGTGTCAGGAAATGTATAAAAAAGTGTCAGGAAAGATAAATTAGCTACTCCTTCACAAATAATAAGTGTCAGCAAAAGTTCCGATGGTAAAGGTCTATGGTGACATACCTATCCTGACACATAATGTGTCTATAAATATTTAGATCTTCGTCTACACCAAGTTTGTGTCAGTAATACACAAACATACTTTTAAAAACACAATATTCCAATTACAGACCATACCACTAGCAGAAATCAGAAATCAGATTTTCCAGGTCCACAATATCATACAGATATAGAAATCAGAACTTCCAGTACCAAAATATCATACATAAATCATATTACAATGCATTTCAAAGTTAGGTCTAACACAATATCATACGGAAATCATTATCCAACATTACATGTACTTACTACTAAATTTTGTCCTGTAGCCTAGTAAAATGAGATGGTCAATTTGTCTTCTATAACTCTCGAATACTCTGCATCATTTCCTGTAGTCGAAATAAATCTAGTTAAAACCTTTTCAAGTATTTGCACAAAAATCCCAAGGACAGGAGACTCTCTATCCTGGTGCACATAAACAACAAGTCTTGCCATTTCAAGATCATTGTCCATATCTGCCTTGTCAAGGATCAACCACAAAAGATCTAATCTCGAAGAAGTGCTGGAGGAAGGTTGATATTCTCAGCTGGAGTTCTACGTAAATCATATCTTCCCCTTCAAGAAAACAAAACGTTAAAAATATTAGTCAAATTCACTAGAAATATACGAGAAATAGGAACATTGGTTTATATATACCAGGCAGGATTGGCAGCTGCAAGAAGAACTGTAGTTCTTGCATTCAATGAAGTTGTGATGCCTTGGCAATGCTAACTGTCTTCATGTATGGATTGGATTGACCAGCAAACAGTTGTCCAGTTTTCAAAATACTAAATTATCGATGTATAGGTAACGAGAAAAACAACAATATTGCATCAATAATCTTAAAAAATGAATTTCTTTGAACAATATTCAGCCTATTTGACAGGTTTGACCCACTTGACCTGTTCCCTTCTATTGCTAAACCAAAGTCGAGCCATTATTTAGTTAACGGGTCAAAATTACATAACTTTAACGCCTAACTGTTAAATGAGTTATTCATATTAAGTTGTTAAACTTATAGATGTCAAATGATTTAAGTTTGTAAGGTCTAGAAGATACACAATAACACAATCAAGTGTCCACAATTCTAAAACTATTAAAAAACAAGCGAGAAAATACCTTGTTGAGAAGGTTGTCCAACAATTGCATGATGGCCCATTTTCTAGAAATAAGTATCCACAGAAGTAAATGCATAAATACATACTTCAAACTGAGCACGGGACTCTGCCTCCAGTCTGCAGTAGAACTCGCGTTCATCAGCTGTGAAGTCCACTTTCTTCAGAGTAACAGTTTTAGGTGGCGACACGATAATGGGTTCTCCATCAATCAGTGTACCTAAACCAAACACATAAATTTTTCCAGGATATATCCAGAAAAGTGAATCTCAGCAGAAGAAATCGTAATTGTTGAAGCTACGAACAAGATTTTAGCAAACACAGTAACAACGTTAGATGAAATTTTCATCCACCGGATTTTCCTGAGTTAATAAAAGGTACTTAATGTGTCTATGGCATGCATTTGTCAAAATGGACGGGTGGATGATCTAAAGGTCATCGTGTGAAATTGAGTAACAAAGATGAGATAATCATCTATAATACTAATATATATGGTACAGGAGAGAGATTTGTATTTATTACTTTGATAACATTGGCCTATTGAAAATGCAAGTCTACTCTTAAGCCATACACAAGTGTTAGAAATGGATTGATCCCTAAAAAATATAATTATACAATCATAAACAATAGTTAACCCAAACGCTAGAAATGGAAGACAATTCCACTCTACTGTTGCAGGTGGCATCAAATTGATTGTTTTACAACCCATAAACTAATAACTATAAGCACAAGTAGGCTACACAAATACTAGTATGTGATTGATACATAAATAGCCATTGTCATTCAGAATCTGTAGATTACCAAAACACTGGAAAATAAAATCACAATTTTACTCTACACTTGCACGTATTATCAAACTGATTATTTATCCACTAAAAACTGATTATTTTATTCCTAAATAGGCTATTCCGAACATTATAAACTAAACGTCCCCTAAATAAGATACTCATGATCAGTAGCTAACAGAAACAAACACTAGAAGCTGAACTCGCAGTATTCAGGTAATATTCAAAATGCACAACACCCATTGATACATCTTGCAGATAAACTAATGTAATCAGACTAAAAGCTTGTAATAAAAGTAAAAGACAATCTTCTCAAATTTTTACCTTTGGTGCGTCAGAGCATTATGGTCTGCAAGACAGCCTGTAACTTTTTGTAGCCATTTACAGGGTTCTTTTGTATAGGGGCCTTATTTGTGGAGCAAAATGATGTATACACATCATAACTTCTTGTAGCCATTTACAGGGTTCTTTTGTATAGGGGCCTCATTTGTGGAGCAAAATGATGTATACACATCTAAGGATCATATCCCAAAAATCTAAAGTAACTATACAGATCATCAATGGCATTCTGAATAGGAGTACTCGATACGCACCACCTACGTTTACCTTTAAGCCCCCAACAAGAGAGACACTATGTCACACACACATAGAGAGACTTTTGTCTAACTGTTCTCGCAAAGTCAGAAACTTTGTTTCATCTTCGCTTAAATGCAATTACTACTTGCAAAAAAACCTGTAATCACTAGCCTTACACATGCCAAAATGAAGGTCATTGATACTTACAACACCATAATTGATGCATACACCACAATATTACACTACTAATGCATGTAGTACAACATGGTATGTGCACAATTGTGGTGTATGCATCAATTGTTGTGGTGTAAGTATCAATGCCCCAAAATGAATGCGGCCTAAATTAGTCTTACAATAATAATCAGTTAATCACTCTAAGCCGAAGTTTAATTCAATAACATCGTAACATTCAAATCATGTATGTGACGAGCCGAATCATCTCTTTTAACTCCCTAATCCTACTAGACCCTTCCACTAATATAGCCATTCCTGCAATGGCGTAGCATTTGTCAAACAAAGAGAAGGATTCTGGCGTTCAAATTCATTCTTTAACAAGACTTGAGTTAGGCATATCATCAAACACCTTACATGCATCAGATTCATATATCAATTATCAAACACCGTAAAAGCAGCACCTGATGTATATCAAAAACTAATTTAATAACTAATTTGAGTTAGGCATATCATCAAGCACCTTATATGCAACAATTTTAGAGTTCAAATTTTACAAATCACAACTAAATACTTGTAACTAAATTCAATTAAACAGCTCAAATTGATAGATCAAACACCTTATATTGAAGTAATTAACTAACAACGAATACCTGATTAAGAGCAGGTGAGTTTGAGCGCTTTGTTAATTGGGGGTGTATTTTAGTTACGTGAATGTTTATAAAAGGTTTTTTATAAAGTATATAATGTTTATAAAATAAAATCATATACTACGTACTAGTTATAATACCCGTGCACGCACGGGGTTTTAACTTAAGTTTTTTTGTTAACTTCAATCAAATTTAGTTTAGTTATTTATATCATTTTCTTATTGAAAACATTGTATATCGATGTCTAAATCTGATTTGATTTGCTTTACGTGCGAGTAAATTTACATTGTAGAATTTGTTATCTTATTGAGTTCAAATCGCATATTGGGAACTAATGGGAACTGCCTGTTATGGCAGTATAAAGTCACCCTTTACAAAGGGGTGATACGTTTTCCTTGAACAACATTTGTTTTTATAAAGTTAGCACTTTAATCCTAAATAAATCATTACCAAAAAAACATTAAAAATCAATGGAATATATTATTGTTTTACTTGGCTATTACAAATAACGTTATAAGAGATAAATTCAGGTTTATTAGCTGACCAAATATCCATTTTCATCCACAAACACTTTAAAAAGATAAAACATTCGATTTCTATTCAAAATAAGAGTAAGCTAAAGGGTACAATCTTACTTGTTAACTTCATGCCAGACCTTATCGAAGAGAATAAATTCAGTAGAGGGGAAGGGCAGGATTCCCCACTGAAACATCTTCTTGCTCATTAGCAATAAACCAAAGATGCTAACCATCCATCCTAGGAAGTTTAGTTACATCTAAATGTGATAGTTATAATAAGTGATGGTGTATGCGTAACAATACAAACTTGGTGCATTTGTAACACAATTTAGACATCTGGTGCTCCTCCATATGAAACCCCCAAAGCATGGAATAGGAAAGATTTTTTTTACCAGCTTGGAGTACAATAAATCAAGACAGAAGGATAGGAAACAGTGATATTTAGTCATCTAAAAAAGATTTTGACTCATAAAGCTGCTTTTATATTGTAACTTACATACTCCTTTTGTCCCATCTAACATAGCTGTAATTCAACTCCAAACATAGCAAGCATCTACAATGCATCAAGTATTAAATACTTTATGCATTTAATGCATTTAATGCGTTTAATGCATAATACATTCAATAGCTAAAGCTTGGAAGAAAGACTTGATGTTTACCAAGCCTTTGTAGAAAAGCTTTTCAAAAAACTTTGATTGCAATGCAAGAAACCCTTTCCAAAAGCTTTTTAGAATAGTGAAAAGCTATTAATCACTTGACCCATTGTGGATGCTCTGAAAAAATTACAATTTACACTTACATACTCATTTTGTCAATACAAACATAAAATCATTTACTTCATGACATGTATCACTGTGTCACTAATAAATTCTAAATAAGCAATCGGTATTTAGGTGCTATATAGCAAGATATTAATGTGAGTTCCATGATTAAATATTATCTTAGTCAATGTAAAGATGATTATGCTTGTGCACAAACTGATAAATGAAGATAAATCTAAGATTAAACACTGCATAGTTATACCTCATCCTACCACTTGTAAAGAACCAACCTCTTCTAAACTCACTTTTGCCACTGAAACTAACTCAATTCAATATGTTAACTCGTTGCTCAAACCATTTCACAATTTCAATAATCAAAACTGATATGGTTAACATGTGGCGTGATTTATAACAGCCAAAACTTCGAGCTAACCTTTATTGACAACATCCTGATATAACCGAAGGTAGAAAAATTGATGAACTTGACAACTCGGGTAATATGACGTAAAGAGTTTTGGTCAAATACGCTACTTTTTATTACACGACAACTTGGTTATCGGACACAACTAAATGCTTATGGGCTTATAGAACCAATGTTAGAAAAGCTCTTTTGGTGTGGCTTCTTGAGAAAGGCCGCAACTTACATAAGCATAATTCTTACTTATCACACTTCATTCACATATATAAGTCTGTAAGCTAATAAGCCAATAATCAAAACACTTCTATAAGTCTATAAGCTAATATTGCTGTAAGTCTATAAGCTAATACTGCTATAAGCAGTGACAGAGCCAGGATTGTCCACTCGGGTACGCCAAAACAAAAACAAATAAAAAAATCCAGAAAAACAAATTGACAATTGAACTTCTGTGCCTATAAACCATAGTTTTAGTTTTCGGTTATTAAATTGGAGGTCAAAATTATCTGATAGACATTTGAATAGGTGAGCTTTTCTTATTTTTGGGTGGGCTGATAGAAAAATTTGTATACAAAACATAGACAAGTGGTACTTCTATAAAGAGTGGGGTTGGCCATGACCCATTCTAAGCCCATTGTGGCTCCGTCCCTCGCTATAAGTCTATAAGCTAAATAATCCAAACACTACTACTATGTATATTGTGTTTTGATACAACTATAATATCAAAATTTAAGCGATGTTTATGCATATTCTGCGAGGTAACATAAAGCCAATTGAAGTGTAATGAACATGTATGACATCAAAACTTAGGCCACATTCTAATATTCTATGTCCCCTTTACCCAAAGATGTGTGAAAATTTTGGCCCAACAACCTCCTCAACTAAAATTTATTAGTGTGTTATATAAAATTACATTCTTTTAAAACTAAAGGGTGTTTTATCTTAGAAAATTTGGGCTTATTATCTTAGTTAGCAAAAATAAGATTATCTTAATATGTGGAGTAGCTCCTTTGTTGTGACTTATTAAGCCTTGCAAGCTTCTTTTTCCACTTTTTTTTTTTTTACATAAGCTAATATTTTAGTAACAATGTCTCATGAATAGAAAACTCAAGTATGAAAGTATAGAGTTCAATTTACTTATGTGACTAAAAATTGATACCTACAGGCCCAAAGTTGACTAATATTCTGGTAACGCTATATAAATATTCCGTAAGCTTTTACCTCTTCCCATTTCCCTTTCATCTCAATGTCATCATGTATTAATCTTGCCATATAAATCATTTCAATGATCTTTGCCAACCTTCTATGTTCTCTTGTGAATTTCCTAAGATACAAATTACATCTATCCTGAAGAATCAAGTATAATAAGAAATAAAAGTACACTCAATTTAAACGTGTAAATACTGATGAGGCTCATAACACAGCTAATTGGGTGTTTGTATTAGCTTATTATCGGACATATGGGTTCATATGAAATTGGAAAAGCTCATAAGCTCGCTTTTTTTTGGCTTATGACTTTATGAGCTTCTCAACTTGTGCTTATGGCATATTTAATTCCATAAGCTCAATTTAATAAACTCATAACCCGGAAAAAGAGGGTTTATAAGCTTTTCGAAAATCTAATAAGAACTTAAGGTTGGAAAATAAGCTATGCCAAACACCCCTTAGGCAGTGGTCGGTACTCATTCTCTACCAGTCAAAAAAACTCTAATAAGTAACAGAGAATTAAACTATTTTTTTTAATCTACCTTTCGAATAGCATCGGAGACATAGTGTAAACTTAAATTTTAAAAATAATCAAAATGGGTATTAAAAAGTTCGAAAAATAGAGAACGCACCTTTATTAAATTTTTACACAGCAGATGAAACACCAAGAATGTAAGAAGCCGCGTGATCATCAATAAAAATAAAACCTTACGATCAATTATCATCCACGATAATCCAGTGTTGTAAATATCGGTCTTGGCGGCCGATATATCAGTGATATATCGCTTATCGGCGGTCGACCGATACGATATTTCGCTTATCGGTCAATTTATCGGTTTGGTCAAAATCGGTCAAAATCGGTGATAAATCGGTCAAAATTGGTCAAATATCGGTCAAACTAGGTCAAACTCGTATTTTTTTTATTTTTTTTATATAAATTGATAAATACTTATGGACTTGCGGCTTTTATTTTTCAAGGATGTTAAACTTTTTAGTTTTTTTGTAGTTATTGACTTGTTTTGTTATGATATTGCTAATATTTATTTTTTTTAAATAAATTCCTTTATAATTTATGGTCTCCGATATATCACTGATATATCACCGCCAAGACCGATATGGCGCTTGGCGGTGGTCGACCGCCGAGCGATATTTACAACCATGCGATAATCATACTATACTTAAAATAAAAAATAAAAAGAAAATGATGATAGCATATAAAATAAATCCTGAAGAAATAATATAATCAGTTGAGATTCATAATTCATAATAGTCATACCATAAGTCAAACATGAACTGTGATCACTGGAAAGTCAACCACGAACCCTAGCAAACCCACCAAAATGGCTATAGGAACATAAACCACCCTGCACAACAACACAACAATGAACTTTACAGTATGAAATTAAGCTTAAATGACCTGTGTTTTCAACTATTAAGAAGGAAATGTGTCTAACTTTATCTCAATTCTACCCCTGGGGGGTATTGTTTCCGGAGATTATCAAGTGTTGAGAAGTACAAATACAAACATACATCTGTTAAGTCCCTAACGAAAGTTAAACTCCAGTTGATGGTATCCCATGTTCCATCCTAATAACCACATTTCGTAAGATTTTTTATAAACCAAACTGAACAAATAGAGAAAAAACACAGCTCAAAACATTTTTTAGCGATGGCAATTTCATTTTTCTAAAGGGTCAATGTGGGCTCTGAATTGTCTTTAACGGGTCAGTTAAGTTATAAGTTACCCGAAGTGTATTCAAAGTTTCAAACTGCATAAAAAGTTAAAACTCCTATATCGTTTTATATCAGTATTATAAATAATAAATGTCATTGTCTAGTAAGTTACTTAATCATATTAAGTGATAATTATAAGACTCAATACTCAATACATTTTAACCCATACTAAAGAATGACCCGTTACCTTATCCCTCCTGTTTTTTGCCTCCTCTACAACATTATCTAATATACTTACAATTAGACAATAGCAAAACTTATCAGTATATCCTTCACCAACAGCTTTAAAAGTGCCGAAAACCGGACAAAAAAACCCATAAGCTAAGCCACCTGCTATACTACCCACAACAACACAAACAGGCCATAAAGCCAATGGTAGTGCAACCAATATAGAGGGTACAATATATCAGTCCTCAAGTATACACATAATCACTTCACATAGTTTAATGGCACCCTTTTTGTAACTTATGAGATGATATAAACTAAGAACTTACAACAACTGATGGATGTTTTGTTGTTAGGTGTTGCTCCAATGGGGGAAAGTACGTGAGCAATTTCTACCTCTTAAAAGTTAAGACGCAATTACTATATTTTTATGTCCATAAGTAACATCTAAAAGTATTTTTCACGTTTACTTAGATGTAATGCATCGACATATAAATTATATCAACTTCATCCTACCATAAACCCATATATTTTAATGCACTAAACATATAGCTTTTGTATTCATATATAATGCATAACTACAACTGGACAATTCTCTTTTTTTTGTGTTTCAATAAAATTAACCCAATTTAATAATTACTCTTAAAACCAAATAATAGTCATGATACCTTGGAAGGATTTCTGCTTGACATGAAGATTAAAACTCCAATTAGTCGTATAGGACTTTGATGAATTGTTTTAGAGCTGTGGTAAAGAAACGATTTAGGGTTTCGAATGGGAAGTGATTTAAGTGTTACTGTATTTTTTAATCGAGTTGAGAGGTTTTGGGTTGTAGAGGTTTTGTTATATGAGAATGAATGAAGATGTGCTCCGTTCTGTTTTTTAATTTACAATCTAGTCGAAATGTATTGAAAATAAGCCTTCAGGTACATGTGTCATTTTAATTTTTTAACTACATCTGAATTGTAAATCGAAAATCATCTAATTTTTGGTCAAATTAGGAAATATTTAATTTTTTCTATTAAATATCTTTGAAAAATAAACTTATAAATAAATCAATTATTACTAAATAAGGTATGGTTTGATTTTTTTGAAATGAAAAATTCCCACTAGGGGTTTTGTTTTATTATATAAAAGATATAACAATGTATCAAGTTATGTTAAAAGGAAATAAGGAATAGACGTCTAGTTAACTTTATATATATCTGATAGTTATTTATTTGTAACGAAAAAGAACCATGCCAATATTATTTTGTGAATTTAATTCATAAAACTTTTTTATATTTATTATTTGGTTAAGAATTAGTTACATTATTTAACACAAAATAAATAAATAAACACAATTACATACTTTTATCTAAGGGTGTTAGCCGGGTTAACCTGATCGGGTTCGGGTCAATTCGGGTTGTGTCACTTCGGGTTGAGGTTAAAAAAATATACTCGAACCTGACCTTATTTAGAACTCGGGTTAGTCGATTCGGGTCAATTCGGGTTAGGTCAATTAGGGTTGGGGCTAAACAAAACATATCCCGACCTTATTTAGAACTCGGGTTAGTCGGTTGACTCGAATAAAATTATAAACCCGAGTAACCCGACCTGAATAAGCTTAATCGGGTTCGGGTCGGACCAGCCTTTTTGACAACCCTATTTCTATACATCTATCTACTAATATTATATAATATATAATATGACGGCTAAAACGACGTCGTGTTTTATCAAGCTTTTCCCACCATTTTTTTGTGGGCTATCTTTGGCCCGGTGACTCCGGTCCGTTTTGTTGATCGGTTGTTTTTTTCCCGGTTAGTGGCCCAGAAACAGATGTTTATCATCATCACCTCAAAATACCTGCATCCACACTCCTCATTACCTAGAAGCTTCTTCAAAAATCAAAATCCACTCTGCCTTCTCAGACCAAAACACAACCACACACTTTTCGATCTAAAACCCACATCTCCGAGTGGTTGGATTAATCTACCGGTGCTCCAAAATTAGAGATAGATTTTACCACCTCCTCTTCACCGACATCACGATCTAATCAAAGATCTAATCAAATACATCACGATCTAATCAAGCCGATTATGAAAGAAAATGGACACTCATATCGCAGCGGAGTCGCAGGTGGATGTTGAGGTATGGGTTAATGAATCGATGAGGAATTCAGGGGTTTTGGTTCTAAACGAATTTTGCAAAACCAGGTACGAAGTTAAACATTAGATTTCTACAATAAAATTTAAGAGTTTCAGTTGTTATGCTTTCTTGATGAAAATCATTAGGTGTTTATGAAGTTGAAACGTAATTTAATAGTTGAGTAAAATTGGATTTTTTTCTTTTCTGGTGTTTGGAATTCATGGAACCGTGTACACAATCGAGTTCCTTATATTTGACAAGGTAATCTTTTATGGCTTTACGTTGTTGCAAATTCCTCTTTATTTAATATTTAACGACTGATAAAAATTAAGAGAGATTTGGGGAAACTATTGGTAATTTTATCTTCAATATTGTCAAAAATAATACACATTATTGGTGACGGTGAACAATATACTTAGTGATAAAGATGGTTTTGGTTTTAGTGTCTGCCCGCTCATGGTTTTGGTTTTATTTTGCAGGTAATTGACGGAACTGGCGGAACTGAAGACGAGTATGGGTTGCAATACCAGGCTAAGTTAAGGTGACCATAGTATTCCGTCTTATAGGTGAGCACAATATCCCATCTTATTCATATATATTTAACATTGTGTTTGGGCTTTCTTATCAAGAATTTTCGAAATAAGCACCTTAAAGCTACGTATTACTGAGTAACTTACTTCATGCATAATTAATCATTTTAGTAGTTTTATTGCGCGATCACAAATGCCCATGTAGCCTTTATACGTCTTATCCTAATACATAAGTAAATTTATATAGCAAACTATGCTGTGTGGTTTTTGTGAAAAGTTTAATACCTACATTTGGGTTGTCTGATGCAAATAGTTATAAAATTGTGTTTAGGAAATTTATTGAAACAATTGTTATCTACGTTTTTTCAAGGCACACCAAGTAGTTTTGCGAAGGCGACCTCGGACACCTCTTATTGTTGATTACCTTATAGGGTGGAATTTTGAAATTTTATTATGTATAATATTGGTTGTGGAAAATCCAGAGCGATATGAAGTTATTCGGAAAGAAGATTAAGCAGCATAAAGAAAAGTTTAAATATTTGAAGACTCATTTGAATAGTTTAGATGATGCACTTGCTGATATGTAAGTTATATTATTATAGTTTAGTCAATTTACATTTAAGTTATATAGGTGCTCTAATATCATGTTTTACTTTTGAATCTCTTATTAGAATATTTATTTTAGAATGACTTCATAGTACTTTACTCTTTTGTCACTATTAGTGCCTTTTTCCAGTATGTTGTTCATGTGGTGTTTAGAGATGCCCGCCCTCTATTACAAACTCTTACAAGTGCTCATCTCTTTTTATTTTGAATTTACTTCAGTGAAAAAGGATTGGGAATGGGCAAGGTGTCTTGGAAACAAAGGGCCTCCATGGTAGTTACATCAAGCTTATTATTGTTGTACGTTGTAACGAGACATATCCATCACGAAAAAAGGTATCGGAACACCCCGCCGCATCGGTTTAGACCTTTAGTAACTTACACGTATATATCCTGTACATTAGCCCAGGGCTCCACTGTGCAAACCTCAAATAAGAGATATGTTGCTCCAACTCTCATACTAAATACATCTTTATAGTCTAGCTTATACATTTACTCGATATTCAGTTTAATGCCCAACATATTGTTGTTCACTATGTAGACAATTGTAACTTCTTAAACATGTGATACAAGGATGAATTTCATCTAGGTATTGCTATTGCGTATTATAGTATTTGGTATCTTGATAGCGCCACAACTACAATTGTAATTTTGACATTGAAAAAAAATATGTTGCAATGATCGACGACGTGAGACGACGCCCCGCCGCAACGCGGCGGACCGTCGCCCACATCGTTATTTAAAAATGTGTGTTAAACCAAAACATTATTTACACTTTTGTTAAAGTGCAGGTAAAATGATACATTTGCTCACACTTATTAAAAAGTGTAAGTAAAATTATACCTTTTCCTACACTTATTAAAAAGTGTAAGTAAAAACTTAGACATTTACTCGCTCTTTTAAAAAGTGTAGGTAAAACACTAACTTCACTTATGCTTTACAAAAAGTGTAGGCAAAAACTTCATATCTCCTTACACTTTTTCTAAAGTGTAAGCAAAACTTACACTTTTGCTTACACTTTTCAAAATGTGTAGATAAAACTAAAACTATGCTCACACTTTTTCTAAAAATGTAAGGGTATATGGACTTTTGCTCACACTTATAACATGTGTCATTAAAAAAAGTGTCACTAAAAGACCTTTTTCTTGTAGTGGCACTACCGTGTGATAGACACGCGCATGTTCTGATCTGATCATTTTGCTTCGGGTATTTTTCAGTTACTGCTTTAGGATATCTATCGCTGACCCTACCGGGACGCTGATACTTACATGTTTCAGCAACGAGGCACACTCAATGTTGATCGAGTGCAATAAAGTAGTATCAGAACAAGGCCACATTGATCCGTATACACTGCCTCCAGATCTCATTGCACTGGAAGGAACAACTCATCTGTTTCAGCTGCACTTCGTGTCAGAGTCAACAAAGGAAAATCCAGTGTACATACGCGATGCAGTAATGGAATGTGGACAACAGTTGTTGCCAGCACCTCAGGATAACCCACCAGCTAATCAACCAGATGTGCAGCCGGCAAATGAGGTGCTTTATCTTACTGGTCCTAAAAATGATACAGAAAATGGAAATGAAACGCCGCCGTTGACGGACAAAGCAGCTGCAACACCTCCTTCAGCCAAAATCCTACAAGTACCCGCTCCGGTTACCACAGAATGCGCCTCTGAACCACAACAAGGCACACTACCTGCCACACCCCCTTCTGCTGAAATCCTGCAAATGTCGACTACAGTTACCACAGAGAGCATCTCTGAAGTGCAACAAATTACTGCTAAGACACAGGACACAAAAGTATCTGTTCGTAGACAGCTACTAAAAGACGAAGCAGTCGAGCAGTCAGAAACAAGCGCAAAAAGGACCAGGAAAGAATAATTCCATTAGCATATCGGTGACCGTAATAGCTTAGTCATAACTCGAACAATTTTCCTGCGGGTAACATCTCTTTGTAGGTTACCGCAGTCTAGTGGCAGAAATAACAAGTCCTTTTATATGTAACAAAAAACAAAAGCGTTGTTACTATGCTGCGCAATTATGATAATCTAGGCTGTAAATAAGTATATGTATCGTGTTATTGCGCTGCCCAGTTCTAATAACATATGCCATAACTTGATATGGTGTTCACATTTTATATGATGTACAGAACATTCAGTAATTGCAAGAACACATTTACAAATACAAGAACACCAGTGCTCTCCAAACTTGCAATACTCCATCGAAAAAAGGCAGCTACTGTTATACTGCGTCTCCAGATACGAAAACAATGTGTTTGAAAGCTTTGATATAAACGCATAGTCAAACACATAGGTATCAATCCCCAGCTATAGTATATACAAATTCTTACGAAAAACTGAAAAAATATATGCCGTAACAACAATACTTTCACTAACAATAGATACAAGACTAATCACAAACTGTCCTTAATCACTACTAGGATTTAAACAACGTAATTTACGGGTTCTATACAATTACATTAATGTCTTATTGGAGTAATATCCAGCATGTGATACATATAATGTGGTTCACGAGTTCCGCACAATTGCCTAATATACAAACAAAGGATGCACCAGGACTGTGGGGCAACCTTAAAAGAGTGGGTATCAGAAACAGTGCGGATTACGGAACATATCTAACAGCTAAAACGGGTCACTTTTCACCATATTTCACACCCACACATGCACTCACAGATACATTACAACCTAATCGTAACACCAACCAAGAAACACAATAAACATTTACTCATAGATAAAAACTACTACTTATATTAACATAAACCAACGCACTTACAGCGTACCACCATCCAACATACATAGACATTCAACACAATATCCTACAACCACATACTTCATAAACATACACATTATTCTTGACAAAGACCTAACACGGACAACTTCACAACCATCCCTACCCAGATCTAAACAAAAAAGACTAAAACCCCACCCAGATCTAATCGATGAAGTCCATAACAGTGATGTGCCTCTCCTTCTCCTTCATGCCCTCCCTTGCCTCAGCCAGTACATTAACCAAATTAGCCAGCCTGTCACGCTCCCTTTAAAGAGTCTCATTGAAGCAGTCGATGATCTCAGTAGCAACATCGTAGAACAGGCCAAAGGACGCAAGCTCTTGCACATACTCTTCTTCCTTCTCGATTTTCCTACGCAGATCATTACGCTCCTCACCAAGTTTCTGAATGAAACCCTCCTCCTCAGTCATTTGTTGAGTGAAAAAGAACTTAAAGCACTTTTGTAGCGCACCGGATCCGGGTTTGTACTTAAGCTCATTCAGATTGGGAGTGTTGGCCATGATTTGGTGATGGTTACAATAGAGCAGAGCAAACCCTAAATGAAATAGATGTAGGCGGATGATGGTGGAGAAAGATATATGCGATCCACAAAACCTAATCCTCTATTTATATACACATTAACGAAACCCTAATGCCTAAACCAAACTGTAACAGTGGTAACCAGTTAGCTTACATTTCCCATGTAAAGGCATTCACAAAGAATATGCATTTATGCTTACGTAAATGCCCACACATTAAAATATGCAAAGTTTTCAAAGCTAGACATTTCTAACCCTACACATGTACCACCAGAGAAATTGACACACATTATATTAAAAATCTTTAAAGCCAACATGTGGCCACTACCCTTTGCCACTTGCCCATCACAAGATGACACTTATCAATAACCTTTACATCTTTTTATTATTTATATAAGATTGAACCAGCAATTCATTTTCATGCTCATCCAAAACATCAACTTTTCTAAAATCAATTTCAGAAAAACGCAGAGAATTATTAAAAATGTTGTATGTTCTAAATTTTTTTTTTGCAGGCCCGTGAAAACAGCTGCGTCTACCGACCTCGGAGAAAGGGACTGGCTCACAGTGTGTGATAACGTTGGTGTCGTTACTGTTGTCTGTGATCCAGTCTTCTTTCTCTGAGGTCAATAAATCAACAACTTTCCCTGCAATTTAACGCAGAGCAGGTATACCGATAAATATAAAATGCCCCGCCGCAACGCGGCGGCATCAAAGCAATCCTTGTTGAAGCAATAAGTTATCCCCAACATAAACATCTTAATATTTTTGTTAAATATGTGCGTGATTTGAGGAATCAATTATCTTCATATACGTAGTATATCTCTCTACTTCTCCCTCACTCATAACTAAAAACCTAGCCGCCCTGTTTCACAAATCACGGCCTTCATTTTCATCACCATCGCATCACTATGAAAAAAAGAGCGGATTATTGCACCTGTTATTTGAATCCGTGTATCATTGCTATTCTAATCTATTGTATGAAGATAAAAAAATAAGTCTACCAGGTTCGTTGTTTATTTTAGGATTTTAATTTGATGTTAACCATCTATAATGTTTTTGGCTTAACTTGATTAAGTTTTGAGGTTTTCGATTTTATTTTGATTTAAGTCAAAATGTTATGATAGATGTGGTCCTTTGTTTTCTTTTTCTTCATAAAAACACTAGTGAATGAATCAAAATTCATTGTCATTTATTAGTATTTTTTCTTTTTTAATAAGGGGTGTTTACGATGGAATTAAGATGTTGTGTGGAATCTTAATTGGTGTCCAAATAGTATAATATAAACTAATTGGGTGTTTTGAATTTGAATATATGTTTCAATCATTTTCTTACGTTTGAATTAGTGGTGGAATTGGAAATTATTTGATTTGAATTTTTGGTTTCAATCTCCATCGTCTTGAATAATTATAGTGGATATTATAGTGAATTTTTGGTTTCATATGTGATTTAGTTTGATAGAACTTTTGTGTTTTTAAATGTATTTGGATTTCTAGGCGAAATAGAATCTAGCTAATGGTAGAAAAGGATAAGTGCACACATGTTTCGTTTGTGCATATGTGTATGACGAACTGTTTGCACCTGGTCTTTGTTACAATAAGGTTTGAATTTGATTGTTCGAGTTTCAGTATCTGCTGCAATTAATTCAGTAAGGTCAGTTAGTTTTGGTACAGTTAATTTTATGAATTTTATGTGTTTTAGAGGGTTTCCAAGTATGGCAAAGCCTACACAATCACTCCATTAATTCCTAGTAGAGCTGGCAATTTCCGACACGGACCTGTTAACACGACACGACACGACCTGCTCTTAACAGGTTTCGTGTTCGACCTTAACAGGCTTCGTGTCTTAACAGGTCCGGACTTGTTAAGACACGAATAAAATTAACAGGTTTCGTGTCTTAACAGGTCCGGACCTGTTAAGACACGTTAAGAGACCTGTTAAGAGGTTATATATAAATAAACCCTACCACACTTTCTCTTTCTTTTCTCATATTACCTGCGCCTCTTTCTTTTCTCATTTTCTCCAAATCTAATCAATTTCATCTCATCTATTAATCGATTATCTCAACATATCTAATAACAAACCCATCAAGATAATCATCTCATCATCAATCTGAATCACAGAACACATCTTAACAGCTTAAACAGTACCTTATTTCTACGTTTGTTGCTCCAATGGATTCAAGATCAATGGTGGGTCTCGGTTAGGTGGTAATGTTTTGTTGTGTTTTACCTTTAAACGAACCAAATAAAAGAGAATAACATATTTGTTATTATTCTTTTTCTTTATGATGATTCTTTGAATAACACGAAATGAGTTTGAGATCATTTCATTTTGTTTCCAGTTTTTGGTTCGGTTTCTCTTTGACTTATGATGATATAACAGAGGTCAAAGCACGAGGGTGCGTTTGCTTCTTTGACTTATGATGATATATCATATTGTTGGTTTATATTAATGGATCTTGTTGGGATATATTTTATATATGTTATATCAGTTAGTTTTATATACATGTTTTTTTGATTGCTAAGTCTTGGTTGCCGAGTCTTAGAATCAGATCTGCTGTGATTACTTAGGTCTACTGTCGCATCAGATCTGCTGTGTTTCGCTATGTATTTGGTATTTTTGTTAACAGGTCCCTTAACAGGTTCGTGTCGTGTAACCTGTTAAGGTTCGTGTCGTGTTCGTGTTCGGAAAAAATGACACGATTTGTTATCGTGTCGTGTTCGTGTTCGACCTTAACAGGTCCGTGTCTTAACAGGTTCGTGTTCGTGTCGTGTCGTGTGGATCTGTTATGCCAGCTCTAATTCCTAGTCATTCACCCCATAGCCCATGTGGGTCCCTACTGTGTAGTATTTTTATATGATATTTATTTTGTACACTAGTTTTTTAGGGTATATGTATAGTGTATTTATTTGTGTAGTGTTTTTATATGTATAGTGTACTTAATTGTGTAGTGTTTTTATATGGTATTTATTTTACGTTATGTTTTTTTAATTGTGTATTTGTTTCCATTTAATTAAACAATAACAATAAAACATTAGACATTAAAACATTAAACAAGTACAACAACAAATGTTAGTAATATTATAACGAAATCTACTCCACATAAAGATTATTAATGTCATCTATAAGCTCATAGAGTATTCCACTCGACTTACATGCTTGATCAACTGGATTTCTTTCCAATTCCAGTGATGCCTCTAACGTCTTTATTCTTGCCTTCAACAAATTGTTTTAAGCCAATAGCATGTTGATCGTTTTATCTTTAGTTTCGCAGTTTGAGCACTGCGTTGAAAAAGAGGCTTGACCAAAGTACTTTTGTTGAAATATTTCCTTCCACATGAAGTATCGACACCCATAGTCTTCAGTCCCTGGCTGTTACATGATGAAACAATTATAATAAATGTATTCTAAACAAACAAGTTATTTATATATTTACGTAAATAAGCAAACGTTTAACTATTTACCTTTGACAAAGGACATGCATAATACTTCAGACCACAAGTTTTGGGCTGTTGGGATGTTCTTTCAATTATAAATCCACGTCGACAACGACAAAAGAAAGGATTTTCTTGTTGCATCTGGCCAAAAGAATTTGTATAATTATTCACAACATAAATCAGTAATATCATGGTTCACAAAATTAGAAGCTTCGAATACATAAATAACCAATCTTGTTATAGATTAATAGTTGATACATGGTTCATAAAATCACAATATAACTAGAAACTAAGATCAATCACGCCGAGGCGTAGTCGCTCCAATGATGCTGCCATCTGTCCCACACGAAACTCTAACTCTGAAATGCGTCTCCTCAATCCGACAATCTCTCGCCAGACTCGCCAACGCGAGACGGGTAACAAAAGATAAGGAAGAACCGGAGGACGTGTATAAAATTCTCCTCATATGCATTT
Organism: Chrysanthemum makinoi; assembly: GCA_910596185.1. Classification (NCBI taxonomy): domain Eukaryota; kingdom Viridiplantae; phylum Streptophyta; class Magnoliopsida; order Asterales; family Asteraceae; genus Chrysanthemum; species Chrysanthemum makinoi. The sequence goes on along the minus strand of OU343224.1, from coordinate 111,203,390 downwards.
GGAGATATAGCCGGAGAGGGAGGCACATAAGATGGAGAAGAAGGCATATAATCTGGACTCTCAACACGAGCGAGTGTGTTGTTGACACAATGAATGTCCCTCCACTGAATGTCATCTGATTCCTGTAACAAAATATGAGGAAGAACCGGCAGGCAGAAATCAGTAATAAAGATGACGAGTCGCTTACTATAAATCGAGAATCGTCTATACATGTTTTGTCATTTACAATATAAATCGAGAATCGTCTATACATGTTTTGTCATTTACAATATAAATCAGTAATCGTCTATACATGTTTTGTCATTTACAATATAAATCAATAATCGCTTTCTACGCCTTTCTAAACATGCTCGTCGTTGAGTAAACATATGTGCCCATCCCGCTGCCAAGTCATTTGAACCATCTCCATTGTGGGTGAGTATACGGGAGTGGTGAGTTTTCATCAAGAAACGCAAGAACGAAGTGAAGCGCTGGTCTTCCCCACACGAAGAATCACAACGGGGACAATCTTTGTCTGTATCCGGACCATCTCTCAGGAAGATACATAATAGATTGTGAATTGGATAAACATACAATTGGACGGTTAAGAGTCAGTAGCAATAGCCACGCGTTTCTGGCATAGTCATCCAAGAACGTAGGGTCTGGACCTTCAAACCAATTCAACGAGTTACGAAAAGTTGTAAACCAAGTCCCCCACATTTGCATGTAAACTTCCTCGTTATTGTCTACCTCTTCCCTGACAAGAGCTCGAATTCTGGTCCATATTCGTTCTTGAATCTTTTTACGATGTTGAAAGAAATTTGAAGGTTGGTTTATAAAAATCTTTGGTTTTCTTTGATAATCTAAAAAAACTTTAGATCTAAAAACTTGATCTAACAAGTATTAAACTTGTTAGATCGTTGGTTGGTGGTATCTGTTTCGGTGGTATCTGTTTCGTTTAAGTTTTTAGATCTAAAAATATTTTAGATCTTGAAAAAAAATTTACGATGTTGAAATAAATTTGCAGGTTGGTTTATAAAAATCGTTGGTTTTCTTTGATTATCTAAAAAAACTTTAGATCTAAAAACTTGATCTAACAAGTATTAAACTTGTTAGATCGTTGGTTGGTGGTATCTGTTTCGTTGTTTAAGTTTGTTATGGTGGTGATGCTGTGGTATCTGTTTGTTTCGTTGGTTGGTGGTATCTGTTTCGGTGGTATCTGTTTCGTTTAAGTTTTTAGATCTAAAAATATTTTAGATCTTGAATCTTTTTACGATGTTGAAAAAAATTTGAAGGTTGGTTTATAAAAATCTTTGGTTTTCTTTGATAATCTAAAAAAATTTTAGATCTAAAAACTTGATCTAACAAGTACTAAGCTTGTTAGATCGTTGGTTGGTGGTATCTGTTTCGTTTAAGTTTTTAGATCTAAAAATATTTTAGATCTTGAAAAAATTTTACGATGTTGAAAAAATTTTGCAGGTTGGTTTATAAAAATCTTTGGTTTTCTTTGATTATCTAAAAAAATTTTAGATCTAAAAAAATTTGGTATCTGTTTCGTTGATTATCTGTTTCGTTATGTTTTGCAGGTTTGGGGTGCCTCCATAGCATGACCCTTGCTGGCTGCAGGGGTGATACTCTAGCCAAGCACCCCATTATTCACTGATTTGGTAATGCAGTTTCATTACTAGATGGTAAAGTAATCATTTTTAGCTCACTTTGCAACTTTAATGAAAAAAACTTGAGTGTTTTGGCATGGCACGTTTCATTACTGGATGGTAAAGTGATCATTTTAGCTCACTTTGCAACTTTAATGAAAAATAACTTGAGTGTTTTGGCATGGCAAAACTGATGATTTTGTAAAAAAAACGCAATGATGATTTTTTTTTTTTTTTTTTTTTTAAAACTTAAAGAGTTTTGGCATGGCAAAACTGAATTTACAGCCAACATGAGCTAAAAAGCTAATAATCTAAGCCTATTCGATAAGTTTACCTCTTGTGTGTCAAATAGTGAACTAGACATGGTGGACTGTGGTGATGTTGCTTGTGTAGTTGTTGCTTGTTGTCGTGGACTGTGACACTTGTGGTCCTGTTTTAGTTCTTACTAGTTGTTGTTTGTTGTGGTTTTTGGATATATTGCTAGTTGGTGTTGTTGGTTGTTGGTTGTTGTTTTCTGCTTGACTGGGAAGTGGATTATGTTGTGGTGTTGTTGCTTTCTTATGGCATTATAAGTTGTTAGTGCCTGCATAGCAGAACCCCTTTGAGAATCTTAGTACATTCTTGTGAAGTTTTGCAGTTTTGGAATCCTACTTACCACATTTAGGTTGAAAACGTGTAACTTGTGAAATTTGTTGAACTTGTGAGTCTTGTGTGCTTGTGCAGTTTGAGACTTGTGAGACTTTGTGCGCATTTGAGACTTGTGAGACTTGTGCAGTTTGAGACTTGTGAGACTTGTGCAGTTGTGAGACTTGTGCAGTTTTGGACTTGTGAGACTTGTGCAGTCCCTGTGAACTTGTGACTTTGTGCATTTCCTGTGAACTGGTGACTTTGTGCAGTTGTGAAATTTTCCGAGGCGATGATGATTTTTTAGCCTAAAAATTTTCCGAGGCGATGATGATTTTTGAGCCTTAAAATTTTCTGAGGCGATGATGAAAACCGAATGGACGGCAAAGTGAGATAAAAATCTCACTTTGCAACCTTCAAATCTGTGCCTCAAAAATTTTCCGACTACGTTTTTTTTTTTAAGTTCTAAAACTGAAAGTTATAAAACTAGTAAAAAAAGTTATAAAACTTTGTAAAAAACACTTGTAAAAAAAACTTGTAAAACAAAAACTATCACCACATATTTATAAAAAAAACTTAGTAAAACAAAAACAAAAACTTAAAAAAAACACTTGTAAAAAGAAAACTGGAAGGTGATGTTGTGGTAGTATCTTTTGGCACGGAAATCGAGACCCCAATGATTGGCCCAATGATTGGAACCTGCAAATACCCCATAAAATGCAAGCACCCTTACCATAGGGTGCCTGCGTAGGAGGACCCTTGCAGTATATGTTTTTGCACATTAATACATTATGTTATGTCAGTGTAGCTTGTTTTCAGTATGGGAATTGATACTCACACCACACTTTTTGATTCATGCACCATTAGTTGTGCATTACAGTACTGTACAGTACAATACTATAATGCAAAACTAGTGGTGCATGAATCAAAAAGTGTGGTGTGAGTATCACCTCCCTTTCAGTATGTTAGTCAATGTCTTGGTCCAACATATTTGTGTTTGTATGGTTTGGACTATTATGTCTGCCACCTGGTTACAATTACTGTATTATATTAGATGGTGGGATTTAAGTCATTGAGCCAGTACCATTAGTTTTGTCAGTTAGTGTATGGCACTTGAACTGTATTATTTTGGGTTCCTTTTACTAGGTCTTTTGTTTTCTCATGTAATGGTTCGAATGTACGCACCGCATACGGTGTTTTTTCCTTGGGTCTTTGTTGGTTCTTTTAATTTCATATGCGTTTTTGTGTGAAAATGCACTTGTTTGAGAACATGATGTTTTAAAACATGTATGTTTTTTTTTTTAAATGATTGCTTATAAACGGAATGCTTAAAACGTGTATGTTTTAAAAACATGTATGTTTTTTTGTTTAGTAAGTGTGTTATTTTTTTAAAGATTAAGGCTTGTTTGTTAATTTTTTTTATTAAGTCATTTCTAGTTAAGAGATAACTTAATGCAGACACCCTCAGTTCTATTACTTAAGATTTTCAGTCATCTTTCTCTATTAAGTCACAAACAAACAGTTTTAATATGACTTAATGAATTCAGTTTTTTTCATATTAAGTCAATTAAGTCACAAACAAATGCCACCTTTGTGTTTGCCAAACAAGCATGTTTCCTAAAACATACATGTACTCATGAATATGTATGTTTTAGTAAGTGTAATTATTGTTTTTTTCAAAGACTTCATTATGTTTAATAGTTTCAACACAATTTAAAAAATAATATATAAATAATATTTTGTAGATGTTTTAGTAGTTGCATATATGCATTTTAACAAGTATGTATACATGTGTAATAATAAAAAGGAAACGGACGCAATTATTACAAGAATGGATTTTAATGTAACCACTCGTAAATTTCCATACCGATTTTTGTGGCTATATTTTTTTTCTCTTTCGTTTCGAACTTTAAACACGACAAGTCACGGAATATTTTCCACCTCGACCTCGATAGTAAATTTTTTTTATAAAATAAATATATAATAAACTTTTATACTCTTATATTTTTATCTCGTACCGGGCCTCTAAGCCCAACCCGACACAACTTCTCATTTTTGGGCTCTCGTCTACCCGCCAAATCCAACCCAACCCAACCTTTGCCTTTTCTTCTTGGGCCTAGTCTTTCTTTTGTTTTCTCAACCCAAAACGCACCCTCTTAGTGTTAGTAACTTGGACATATTATGTTGTTCCTATATTTTCTGTGAACCAAGCAAGAAACCAAAACAAAACAATACAAACAATATTTTTGCCATCCTATTTCTTTTTCATGCGTGCATTTGTAGACAAACAAAAGCCACATGCACCACCTTGATCTATCATGTCTTACATGTGAGTATATTAACATCAAAAGAAACCAATGACTTTTCTTTGTTCCAGTGACCATGCGAACCAAAAGCAAAAACACAATTAGCAAAACAAAAGCAACCCAAGACCTTTTTTTTCTTTTTCTTTCTGTGAACGAGACCTAAACAAAGAACAACGTTGTCCTATTTTGTTTGATGCATGCGTATGTGTGTGTAAACGAGTCAAACCAAAAACACATATCAAACATTTAGTCAAACAATAACATGTGATGTCCTTTTGATCTTGTGATCCCACGTGAATACCAGACAAACCCACGCCCCCGCTACTCTTCACCTCCGAAATGGCTTCTCTCTCTCTCTCTACCTTCACCATACACGCTCCTCACCCTCTCCAAAAATAGCTAACCTTCCAAACTACTTCCCCCACCTCCAAGGACAACCATAACCAATTATTGAATCCACTATTGGCTTTTATCATGGAAGCAAATCGACAAGGAATCATGGTCCCCATCTGTGTTTCTGGTTTCTGTGGGTCACTGTCGAGCATGCTTGAACTATCCTTCTCACTTGACAAAGACAACACAAAATGTGCTCCCCATTTGCTGCCATATCACGCACGCTAAAGGCTCAAACAAACTTCATCTCCTCTTTTTCTTACCCTCTTCCTCTATATAAACTCGTAAGACCTTTTGTGGAACTCACAAGCTCTCACACTTGCAAAATTCACAAATATTTTTCCTTGTGACTGCCGAGTAGAAAGAAGAAAGGAGGCAAAGGGTATTCGGTTTTGGTTTCATAAGTTTATAAGTTCATTTTGGGTTACGTTGGGAGATAGCTAGTGTATCGGGTTCCCGTTCTCCTCGTTGTTTTTCTCATAACACGTCTCTTCGCCACCATTTTGGTTGTAAGTCCTTTTTCGACTCCCTTTTCATTTCTTGTTCTCGCTCAAGTATCTCATGTACACATGTCTTTGCACCGATCACATAAACATCCAATAGATATAACGCAAGCTTTTAAAATGTTAGAAAACTATCTAAGCATGTTTTTATGTCAACTATAATTATGAAATGTTAAACCAACTTTTAAAACTTGATGCTCATGTGTTGAAGGAGATGACAAAGAGCATGAAGAAGAAAACATAAATACTAAGTCTGCATATACTAAAACGCATGCATAAACCTGTGAAGGTAATATCAATATAGAAAGCAGTGAACAACACTTTGAATACGCATGGCTGTAAAACTAGAACAAGAGGAGCACTTGGCTCAGATGGAATTGTCGCCCCATTCTAACTCAACCCACCATGGTTCGATTCTGGGGAGTGACGTTTTATTTTTCTTTTGTTATATTGGCAAGTTTCGAATCTTGCCACCTTTAGCCCCTCAATTTCCAAACAGACGACCATCCATATTAAAAGTTTATATAGCTTTAAAACTTAAATGGTATTTGACAGCTTTAGCCCCTCCGCTTCATGTCTTTTAGCAACTTTCTTAAAAACTTCTAATAAGTTTTCAAAACTATTATATAAACTATATTTTCACATGGCATATTTTTGTGATAATTGATTTATAAAGAGAAACTAATATTTACGACCGGGTCAAGCCCGATTATTGTCAAATTCTTATACTTAGTCTATTTTCACAAACTAGGCCAAACTACGAGAACTAAATAATATAATTTATGGAAAATAAATTATAGACTTTTTCAACTTATCGCCCACTAACTAAAAATATATATAAACACATTTTTATATTTTTATCGCGACATGTAACGTTATTTATATACATACTTAACCTAAAGTATTAATTAACATTTTACTGACAATATATAATTTTCACAAACACTTTGAAACGAATTAAACGTAAACTCTGCCACACAAGCAACATTAAACACAACCACTTGTAAACACTTAAATTTATTTACACCTTTCGAGTCATGAGTACACAAAACTGCAAACAGAGTTTTGCCATCTCATTCTTAGGTTCCGGGTAGGAGCCACTGCGTCATCACACTTGATCTCTTTGTGCCTTATTCACCGAACTGCTAAGGTGAGTTTATAGCCCCACTTTTACTCTTATTTACTTGCTTTATAAAACTATGGGGTGAGAAACATGCAAAACTCTTTTTGGACCTCCGAAAACACTATTACGTGAAACAACCTTGAATCCCACTATGCTACCGTTAGTTCCCTTTGAAGAGGCGCGATTGTTATGAATAGATCTATTGGGGATGACACCCCGCTCGAGTTTGACCGATAGGCAAGCGTCGGCGTATATCATATCGTATTGATTGAGTGTACGGAAATACACTTGCCGGACTTTTATTTATCATGCTTCTAGATGCATGCACACTGTCGTAGTTTCGGTCGCATGAACTTGGTATTAGCGTAATAGCCTTTTTGCATATTGTGTCATTCACGGAGATGCTATATGTGCAACTGTGGTCCAACTTGAAAACTTGATTACTTAAACCTATGAACTCACCAACCTTTGTGTTGACATTTTAGCATGTTTTTCTCAGGTTTACTTATTGGCGTGGGCATGGCAAAGGCATTCGTTGAAGACTGGCATCCGAAGTGTTTCCAAACATTTTAATACAACTTTTAATGGGACAACATATATTTTTATGGGCTTTACTTCCGCACTTTGAAACAATGTTGTAAAACTATATCTTAAATTAATCTATTTTTCGATAATGGAATAAAATTTTCCATTCTTTATCACCTTGTGTTATGATATTTGATTTAGTAGCACCCCATGACCCGAACGCTTCCGCTGTGAAATTTTGGGGGTGTTACATTTAACAAGTGTGCATTCATGTTTTAGTAGTTGCATATATGTATTTTAACACAATTTTATTTTAATAATATTATTGTTGCTAATTTTTGTACTTTTCTTTGTATCAGGTGTAATTACAAGAATGTTCACGGCTATGAGTGTGCATATATGTCAAACTTTTGAAAAAATGTTGACAGCTACGCGTGTGCATATATGCCCGACTACTAAAAATGATGATAACAATGAGTGTGCACATATGTCCATTTGTGTTGAATATTATTAGTGCTCACGTGTATAGATCGATTAGATTCATGTATTTATGCTTTTTTAAAATTTGTATTTAAATTGTATTTCAATCGATATTGAAGATTGTGTATAACATTTATGTTTTTGGTTTGTTATAAATTTTATTATATTAAAAAGCCCATATGCACCTAACTATTTTTGCAAACATATATTGTAGCACTAAAACTAAAAATATGCTATCTTTAAAAAAACATATATTTACTAAACATGCTAGCTTAAAACATATATGCACTAAATCTAGAAAATACTATCTTAGAAAAAATTAATAATAAAAAAAATAAATAGTAAAAAAAATCAAAAATAAAATAAAAATAAATTTGTCTTTTACTATTATACCCTTTCGGAATAAACAAAAAAGTTTAATATTTAAAAAAATATATATATATTTTCAAAAATGACATTTTTCATTGATTTATTGCACATTATGCATTATTATGAGTACATAAGTGATTCTCGCAGGGATCCATTATAATTAGTAAACTAAGCCACGTATCAGGTAACTATTATGTCACATATGTTTTTAGTGATTCAGTTTGGAGTTGAGTTATTTTATTTACCAAAAGTTTTTAATATTGAGGTACAAATTTAATAATTTATTTTTGTGTTAAAAATAAAAGATTAATTAATATTTAAATGAAAATTTTAATTACACTTATTTTTTTATAATTTAAATATCTCATGAACCGATAATCGTTAGGTAAAACAAATTATATCGTTACGTCGAACATTTAATTATCTTTTTATAAACGAGCACTTTGATATACTTTCGACAAGTTCCTATTTGTCTTTTTTTCACGTTTTATTTTTCGGTATTAAAATTCGCATGGCGTATCACATGTGATTTAACACTAATATCGAAGTTCGAACACTAAGTATTTGTACTAAAATTGACATAAGTATTTGTCTATAACTCAAAGACTTTTTCCCTTTTTTGCAATTAAAAACACACATTTATGGCTTTCCAACCATTTATAACACATTGTATTCAAATTATAGATTATAACAGTTCATTCGTGAAACTTCTATAATCACATGTGAAAACAACACATGTAGTAAAAATCACATTTGATTGAGATCACGTGTGTTTAAAATCACATGATTTTATGTGTTTTATCCAACTTTGATGAATTAACAGGACTAATCTACAATTCAAAATATAATGTGTTGTGTATGGTTGGAAAGTTATAAATGTCTAGTTTGCAAAGAAAAAAACGGTGAAACTTTTAAAATATTGTAGAAAAAATTATGTTTATTTTATTACATGTATAGATATTCCAATATTCAAATTAGTGTTTAATCACATGTGATTTCTCATGCAAGTTTTAACAAAGAAAAAAAGACAAAAACGTGAAAAAAACGAAAAAAAAAGTTTGTCGAAAGTATATTTAAGTTTCCATCTATAGAAAGATAACTAATTGTTCGTCGCGATTGTGTAATTTTTTCCGCTTAACGCTTAACGATTTAAGAGATATTATTTTTTGAAAAATAAAAGGGTGAAAGTGAGTTTGTTATTTAATCTAAAATATGTGTGGCTAGAATTAATCCTTTACATGTAATTAAAGTTTTGGTATGTAAATAAATTCAACTTTAGTTTATCTTATTTGTAGTAGTTTTGAACCCGAACTCAACCTATTTTTAGAAGAATTGGTAAAAATCTAACACCGCCAAATAATATGTAATAACGACTAACATCTTCCACGTAATCTAATACTTTCTTTGTTTTTAAATAAGTGTTCAGTTTTGATTTTTTTTTTTTTTTTCAACTTTAACTTTAAATATTTTTGTTTGTGTTATATAATAGTTTATTACAAATTATATTAATGAAAACACATTTAAAAATCAATCCATTCATATATTTTGTATCAAGTTATATATAGAAAAAATTAAAAAAATAGTTAAAGTTAAAGTTGAAAAAAATTGAGGGCGTTTTGTTATGGGGTCTTGAGATTTAGGATTGGGCTTAAAGATAAAAAAAACATAGTTTGGTGTGATAATTTGGGATTTATTTTTGAGGGAAATTTTTAAATGAACTAAAACAAATACATGTTTACAAAAATAAACTTCCCTTATGTTTTTTACGAAAATAAACTTTTACATTACCATCCGTTAGATTTAATCCGGGACGACTTTTGAACCCTACACATGTCTCTTGTTCTTCTATGCGATTGAAAAGTGACTAAAATTTTGGGCGATCAGTGGGGCGAGGAGTGGGGCGATTAAAGCACTTCCTGGTCGACTTTTAATGTTGGGCGAGCCCTGGGCGAATTACAAGTCCTGGGCGAGTCCCGGGCAAGTGCTAGGCGAGATGTAGGCGAGTGCGAGTGTTCGGCGAGTTTATGTTAAACGAGAAGCAATACGGATCAGAATCCAAGTGTTGTAACAAAGTTGAATCTGAATTTTTGTGGTTTAATCTGAGGACTTGCATGTGTTCAGCCCCACATAGTATTCGAGTCAATCTCCGCAAATATATCAAAGTTGATCGGTCTGAGTTATCGAGGAGCATGCATCATTAATCTTTCTTTCATCAATGGATTTTCAAGAATTAATTCAAAATTAATGGATTTAAGTCTGAGTTTTTGAGTTTGAATTTATCAAAGATTGTGTGTTATCGAGAAGCATGTTATCAAAAAACTGTTTTGTAGAAAGAGAACAATATATTGTCAGCTAGCTAGCCTCTTTTTCTCACACAAATAATACACATACACACGTGTGTGCATATGGAATGAATAGTCATTTTCAGCATATGTTCATTTTGGTAAATTATAGAAAAATGGTTTAAATTAGTAAATGGAGTGTATTTTTGGTTTAGATAGGTAATTAGCTTTTTATTTTTGATACTTACTACCGAATATAAGGCTATCCATAGTCGTGACCTGGGTCATCGTCTGTCACATCAATTTTCTCTCTCCGGCGACCAGACACGACCAAGTTGCCACAGTCGGTGACCAAGTTAAAAAAAATAAAAAAATAAAAATAAATAAATAAATAAAATAAAAAGTGTGTGTAACAATCGATCGAAATTGAGACCGATAGTTTTTTTTTCTTGAGCTCGACCGATATTTGACCCATATAACACAGTCGATGTGACCGACTTCAAAGTCGGTCGACTAAGGACTATTTCCAGTCGACTGTGGGAAGCGTAAGGGGATGAACAAACCCCAAGTGCATGTTCTGGATTTGATTTTTTTTTATAAAGTCTGGACCCTTTTTAATTGTTAACCATTCATTCTGTAAATATTTATTTTTGCACTTAGTGATGTTTGACATAAATAATTTTAACGTATACTTTAATATATTATATATTTTTAAATATTATTTTATTTCTCTTATTTCAAATTCAAATCAAAATCTTAAATCAAATCCAAATCTAAATCTAAATTATAAACACATCTATAAACCAAACGAGTCCTGAATTCTAAAAATCAAAACCGAACGCTTATTATATCTTGACTAATTCTATGTGGAAGTAGTCAATAGAGTGATGTGAATGTTGCCGAACACATTAACACACGACAAGTGACTACAAACACATTAAACATACGACAAGTGACTAAATGTATAGAACATGATTGAAAAAGTCGTACCTTTGCAGTGGTCCTTTGTCGATGTACCACCATAGCAAAAACACGTGAACCCAGTCGAAGCGCTATAACCACATAGCCCATTGGATGCTTCACACATATCACAATCGTTTGTTGGTGTCTTCCAGTTTAACTCGAATCCTGTCCTTAAAGCTTTAACAAATTCCGTCCCTAGTCGTTCAGTAGAACCAAATACATTCAACACCGTGGTTATCACCTCCTCATCACACACGTTCTCCCAGTCAAAATTGGGCGTATCAGGATGAACAACATTAACACATGAACTTTTTGGACCGTAATTCAAGCATGGTATCTCCTTTGCAAAACTAGGGACTGTAGTACAGTTGAAATGAAAACTTAGATTATGATTATTCGACGTGAAATTTAAAGGTAGTCTTTCTAGTTGAATCCCATGGTCCACCTTCGGGCACTCGTTTTGAACTGGAAAGACACTAGAAACATCGTAGTCGACAAGAGTAATACTCGTATCGGTTAGATTCCGAACGTAGTAAGAATCGCCACCAAAATACATCATGGGAGTATAATGAGGAGCCTCTATGTTTATGATGGTGCAGATGATCCCCAAACCTTCATAACCACAATACTGACTAGTTGAATTACTTTCTATTTTCCAAAAAGGGTAATTGATCTGAACGCCGTCACAATCGGATGAAGGACAATTTGGAAAAGCTATTTCAGCAGCTGCAATGGTGATGATGAAGAAGAACAAGGAGAGGAGTATGAGAGCGAAAGAAGGTAATGGTACAAGTCTAGACATGGTTATGGACTTGTGGACGTGTATTTGAAGAAATAAATATCTGAATAAAATACCAAAAGAACGTATTAATTGAGCTCACATGATTAAATAAAAGAATACAAATTTTGGACGTTGACTTGTAGACTTTTTGGCGCTAAACTTTGGATGTTTCTTTTTTCTTGATATTAAATTTTGGACGTTGACTTGTAAAAGAATGCCATTGGTCTCTTTTTGAAAAACAAGAGTAAAATTATACTGTAATTATCTATATATCCTAATAGCCGTTTTGGATACTAACCACCATTTGTGTTGCGTATACAAAATCGTATAATAGACACTATGTTGTCAAAAGCTTATTGGTCCATTTCATTCATATACAAAATGTAGTACAAAAATTAAGGTTGTGGCAAATGACTATTGGTTAGTGTGTGGTGGAAACTTTACTGTTCATCGAGTTTCATCGTATTTGCACAGTTTATATACGCAAACGTTTTGTATTATTGGTTTCTATTAATGAGTTCCAGAACTTTCACTCTGACACAACTATCAGCCTCTGAAAAAAAAACTCACATATAGAAAACGCACATACCTTTTTCTCAAAACTGAATTTATGGTTCGATCAACCCCAAAAAATATGATATACAAAAAGAAGGAATAATTGAGGTTAGTGGAAGGTTATTAAAACCTGGATTTGCCGGCGGGTTTCTTATATCCGATGGGAAGAAGAGGCGGCCAAGCTAGCGGCGGAGGTGAGTTTATCTTTTGCATATTGGGATAAATTGCTAGCACTTTTTCTTTTACTGGTGCTTTTGCCTTCAACTTTTAATTTTTATATCTTTCTTGGTTAAAGATTTATGTTTTAGGGTTGCTATTCTATTCGAAAATTTAGGGTAATTGATTGGTGGAAGGGAAGATGAAAACAATGTTTTTTTTTTTATTTATTTTATCTTATCTTTTTTCCTGAACCAGCTTTTAACACCCAAAAACACACACTGATCCCTTCCCAATATCAATAAAGGCGCCTTTCTTAGATCTGAATAGGGAGTTGAGTCGCCGGATTTGGTGGCGATTGCGTACCAGGGATTACGGCGGGTCAAGAAAGGCGACACAAGTCCTAACAAAGCTGTTAATTAGCTCTTATCGAAAGGTTTACTTCTTTTATTTTATTATAAAGATCCAATCTTTTTTTGTTTTATTTATGTAAAATATCTTTCCGGTTACCCAAATCTTTGGTTCATGATCTTTTATTTTTTTTATTTTTTTTTAAATGTACTTTTATTTATGGTTTTATGTTTATTAATACTATAAACAACATGATGAGATCATCTATCTTCTCTTAGCATTGGTAAGATTTTTATATATCTAATTAATTTGTTTCTTATGTAATTGCTAATATTGTTAATATGATGCATGTGTGTGACTCTGTGCAAAACAAGGTTCAAAATTTATGTAAGAATTTTAACCCTAATTTATCTATCAGTGAATCAAACTTATGAAAAATTAGTGGTTTTTTTAATCCATTCATGGGCAAAGACAAATCAGTAGTTCTCAGTATTTTCTTGATGATAAAAAGGTACAATTTTATTAATTTATTTGATTTTTGGAAAGTGGGTTTTGCTGGAAAATGGTTGAATTGTATTGGGTGTTTGTTTGATTCTGTTACTTTTGGGTATGATTGAAATTTGATGAAGAAAATCAAGAAAATATACTTTTTTGTTTTCGTGAGTTGTAGATTGATGAATGACAATAACTGAACCTTTTTTGGTTAAATGTGATCAAAAGATTGGTAATTTCGAATCGTCTTTTATCTGATTTGCTGATGCAAAAATTTGGAGATTGATATAAAGCTTTGTTGCAAAAGGAAGTTATGATATGGTAGGCGAGAAAAGAGAAAAAAAATCAGTTTTTGCAACACTTGGTTTCAGGATAACAAAATAACCAATAAGGCTGCAATCCTAGATGAAATCATTACTTAAGTTCAATGCCTCGAAAGAAAAGTTGAGGTAAAAGGTTTATTACCCTTTGAGATCTGATAGCTAATTATTGTAAACGTTTATAACATATATCCTTGATAAGCAAACATGCACTTTTGACTTATTCGTAACAGGTTTTGTATGCAATAAGTAATCTTTATGTATATTGTACTAGGCAAAACCTAATGTAATGCAAACAGGGTCACGTATTTTCTGCCTGCATCGAGAGTCAAAGCGGCGATATTGCTTTTGAGGTATCTTTACTTTGCATTTTTTTTTGTTATTTTGTTGCTTAAATATATGTAGTGTCACAATTATTCAGGATAAAACATGTCATCTTAAGTTTGAGGTAGTAATATTTTAATTTGTTGTGGCAGGAAGGTAGCACATATTGTTCTTGCAAAGAAAGAAGCAGACACGATAGCACTTGCACTTGTTTTGCTGAGACTACCACCAACATGGAAACATGTGTCGTCACACATTATCATTTCTAAAGGTTTGGTTTTTTAGTTCTTTTCATATCAATTGGTATAATGAAAAAGGATAATAGTTACTAATAGTCATAAAAATGAATAACATCGAGTTACGTAGACGATTGTAAAACTAATAAGGGAGTGTTTGGCAAGTATAGTTTACGTGCTAAATAGGTTATTTTATATTGAAAAACACTATTAACTCAACGAGACTTGAATGTTCTTATTTTGCCCAAAAATAAGGAGATATCAAAAGCAGTTTTGGATTATATAAGCACTTCAATCTGCTTATCTGCTGAGAACTAACCATATAAGCAGGAAAAAAAAGTCCCTAACACCCTCATAGAGAGTAATAGTTTTACAAATAGTATCGGGTGTGATGATTGTTGGTGATAGTTAAGTTTTATATTGATGTCTGTTAAGAATTAACCAATCCTGAACACCCTCATCAAAGTCAATTGTTTACAAATCGTTTGGGTTCATGCGCTGCAAAAGAAAGCTGAATAGTCCCAAACACCCTCATCAATGTATTGCCTTTAAAACTGGTTGTGAGTACTTAGTCACTGATGTTCAGCTTTCTTTTGCACGTGTGATAATGCCCTCCAAAACACTTTTGGTTCAGGCGTCATTGAGCCAAAACACTTTTTTTCCAATCTCAAAATGACAAAATTAAGTGTCAAATTTGATGATGCCAGTTATCTTATTTCTTATGCAGGAGTTATGAAATTTTCCTACGATGGTCTGTTACATCTAAGTAGCATATTAGTTGCCGAGGTAATTTCATACTTAGTTGTTTCGCTTGCATTTATAAATGGTTCACACCGTTAGGGATGAAAAAGGATTGTTTGGGACTATTATTTTGTTGAAAAAGGATTGCTTAGCTAGGATTTTCGTGCTGCGAGAGAGAAAATGTATCTATACTTCTTAAAATGGTTTGCCAAACGGTCTCTGCGATGAACATACATATGTGTTCATATTATTCTACAAATTTATATGATTACGTAAATATGATGCATTAGGCTATAAAGATGCTCACCATGTTGTTTTGGATAAATACCATATTTTAAGGTTTCTAAAGGCTATATGCAAAATATTGCCCCAAAAGATCATCTGTATTATGTATTGTAGATAAAAGATATTCCACATATTGTTTTATGTGAATAGCTTTTGGTTAGCCTTTATATCAAGAATTTAAGTTACACCCATATGTGTTGTTTCGGCCATATATATTAAAGATTTAAGTTATATCAAGAATTTAAGTTACACCCATATGTGTTGTTTCGGCCATACATATATATAGTTTGCCTAAATGTTTTAACATAAACACGGCCGCTCTGCAGCAACGTGCGGGCAATCATGCTCGTGAACACCAATTATAAGAATAGTGATAATATAACTGTAGTCTCACAAAGAAAACAAACCCGGAGAGACTCTGATCCCTGGAAATATTAAATTTAAAAAAAGGTTTACACAACTATTGCTCAGTATATGGTGTAGTTTGAGAGCATTAATATTAATCTCGTGACATTTATTTAACTACTATACAATGATACTAGCTCACTTTGTGGTTCACTAAATGCGCAAGCCGGTGATCCTGGAGGAGTACAAAAGAACGGTTTTGGGGGGACTTCCAATACTTCGGTGCTTCCCTCTAACATTTCGATAACTTCATTAATGGATGGCCTTTGCTTTGGATCAGGTTGTATGCACCATAAACCAACTATTGTCATCTTTCTAGCATAGTCGCTTTCCTCTATAGTTGGTACACCATCTAATAAGTATTCGTCTCTCTTAAGACGGCTGTAGATCCAATTAGGAAAATATATGTCACTCGTATGCCCAGAACCAACACCAACATCAACTTTTTTTCTTCCCCCAATCATTTCAAGTATCAGCATCCCGTAACTATACACATCAGATTTATGGGAAACCCCTCCAAAATTTCTATTAAAAACTTCAGGGGCAATATACCCAATGGTACCTCTAGCCTCTAACATAGAAACGATACTCTCGTTCCTTGAGTACAATTTAGCAAGGCCGAAATCTGCTATTTTGGGGCACAAATCTGCATCAAGGAGAATGTTATGTGGCTTAATATCAAGATGCAATATACGAGTGTTGCAGCCACGATACAAGTAGTCAAGACCTCGTGCTATTCCAAGTGCTATCTCATACAACTTCTCTATTCCTAAGTGTTTGTTTGTCTTGGGAGGATCGGCATGAGAACATATAAACTTCTCCAATGATCCATTTGGCATGAACTCGTACACGAGAGCCCTCTTTTGATAGTCGAAACAAAATCCCAAGAGAGTAACAATGTTTATATGAGAAGTCCTACCAATGCTTGCAACTTCGTTTATAAATTCTTGTCCACTTGCTTTTGATGAGTTTAAAACTTTTACTGCCACAAGACGACTGTCACATAACTTTCCTTTAAAAACAGTTCCAAAACCTCCTTGTCCTAATTTTACTTGGAATGAGTTTGTTATTTTCTTTATATCATGATACGTGTATCGTTTCGTGGTCAAGGATCCATATTGGATGACAAATGCCTCAACACTTTTGTCGTCCTCAGTTTTATGCCTAAATAAGGCAACAAAAGTGTTCGAAGAGGATCTCCTAATGCAATCGATTATGAAGATGAACACAATTGCTAGTCCAGCAGACATGACTCCAATAACTGTAATGATCAAAAAGGTGTGTTGCTTGTTAGAGTTCTTTTAAATAATCAAAAATCAAAATACTTGTATAATTAAGTATACATTAGCTGTACTTGTGTGCCCAAACCTCATTCCTTGTGTTATTCACATTTCAGAGGAGCTTTAGGAGGATATATGTCAACTGATATAAATTAGGGGTGCACATTGCCCATCTTAAATTTAAGATGTAAACAAGTAAATATTTTGCGTATATTAAATAAAAAATCACAGTTTAACTGTAGTAAAATTTTAGGCAAAAATGCATATATATCCCTCCCAAAGTGAATAATTGCATATATATCCTTTGTACAAGTTTTTTATGCACATTTTACAATGGTTTTTATGCATGCTTTGGATATATATGCAATTTTGCATTTTCGGGATGATATATATGCAAAAGCCCCTAAATTTTAAGTTTAATTAACATTTATTAAATGCATTTTTTTATTGAAAAAGAAAGTTTCAGTTTATTAGTCACACGTTAAATATATTTTTTAGATTAAAAAAAGTTTGATGGGCACCCGTTAGCAAATAACAATAAATTAATATAACTTACGTATTTTCGTTCTCCAATTAAATATGTTATTACCTGCATAATGACAAAACAAAGAATGTATTAAGGGTGCGTTTGTTGTGAGGGTTTTGACTTCAGAAAGTACTATGACATTAATATAAATTGTTTGTTTTAAAGATATGACATTAAACCTTCAAATGCGGTCTTTCACAAAACCCACCTAAGCCACCAATGATTTTGACTAGTTTTCTGACATTTGACTGATATGAGAATCGTGTAGTGTATATTATTAGCCACATATATTTGTTTGAGTAATGCTATTTAGGCTTACAATTCATGCCTAAATGCATAAATTACTTGTACAAGTATATTGTACATTTTCTCTCTCCAATTTTCTACCAATCACTTTTTCAAATCTACCAATCAAATCATTAGGCATACTAGTAGGCTTGTTACTTAGGCATAAGAATCATTTTTCTATTTGTTTATTGTTCTCTTTTTAATTTCTTTTACATTCAAAAATAATGTATTATTTTCATTCCTATCTTAAAATAAACAACATTTATACATTAATATATCATATAATTTTTATATTATATGATTTCTCTCTTCAAATCTAAATCTTAAGGCGTGTTTGTTTAGAGATATTTGTTCAAGGAGTTAGTAGTAAAAGTAAAATTATTTGTTTGGTTGAAGTAGATGGGTTTGAAAATGGGAGTGAACCCCACATTGAAGAGAATACTCAAATGAGAAGCTTGGTTTTCTAACAAATTTATTATGCAACTCTTTTTCTTTTCTTTTTTTTTTTTCTTCTTTCACTTGGTTGTATCCACACAAAAATATGTATTTGCATGGCCTCATTCAATATTTTAATACTAAAATAAATATATATCTCAATCCCATTTTATATCTTAATATACAAAACAAACAACTTTTAACATAATTCAAATATAAATCCAAATCCAAATCTTAATCCTAAACCTAACTACAAACCAAACGGGCCCATAATACTAATCCTAATCCCGTTTGATCGTGAAGATTGAATGTGTAAGCAACGCAAGAAACCACAAAGTGTGTTGGGTACTCGGATTGTTGAAGAGCATAAAGTGTAAGAGGGTTTGTGTTTGATTCGTTTAGTTGATGATGGTAAAAGGTTGTTGCCGTGTTCCTCTTGGGAGAGATGATAAATTTGGTGTGACTACGAGATGTTTGAAAAATAGATATGATTAACTTATGAGAGATATTAGGGCAACAATCTTTTTTATCCTAATATTTTGGGTTTTAATGGGTTAAAAAGTGGGTGAAGTTCATTTGGTTTAGTATCTGAATTTGGGCTTGTAAAATGGTGATATCCATTTTTTTGGGATAACCAGGATGGCTGCGAGCCGCCGCGTTGCGGCGGGGCAGTGACCATTCGTTTGTACTTGTGTCAGTTGTTTTCTGTAATGTTGCAGCAACTTTATGCGTTTGGTTGATGCATAAATGGGGTGTTTGGTTTGCGAAATTTTCTAGTGATACTATTATCTAAGCGAAAAAAAAATATTAGAGACAATTTACGTTAAAAAAATAGAACGTTTTTGTTTGTTCACATAATAAAGTTATACTTTTAGCAATGTGCGTGACTGAAAATAAATGATTTCTACGTCACTAATGCGAAATTCCATTTTTCTTTTAATCTTAAGACAGTTGACACCCAAAGTCTTTATTATTTTTGGCATTTTGAATAGCCTTGCGTAACCTAGACAAATAATACAATTCCCACTAAAAATTTAGGTCGAAGAGGCGGACTAATATGCCACTCATCAAATGCTACATGTCAAATATTTTATTAATCTATATATTAAATATACTTTTAGTTATTATTTCAATTTCTTTAATAAAAAAAAGCGACAGCCCTTCAAGGGGATAAAGTAACTTTTTCAATTATTTTAAGAATGGGCTTATCTTTTTTTGTGTTGTGTCACTGCTGGCAGACCACAATGACCAGGCCAAAGAGCCCAAAAAAATTGGCGGGAAAGGCTCACAAAGAAACGACGTCGTATGTGCCGTTAAATTATATATATAGTAATGGTTATAACGGGTTGATTTGTTAATATATATCTATATTATTTATTTTGTCGAATATTGGTCATTTTCCTAAACTTAATTTTTTTTTGTTTGTTTTGTTCTCGTGATCGTGTGCTTTGTTTTTATGGCCAATTAATTGTGAATAAATTTTGGTAATAAAGATATTTATTCACAGATAAAGACGTTGCAGCTAATGATGCATCTTAATAATTGCCATATTTGTGTTCATACCAAATTAAATTTCATTTGATAATGACATTTATTTTAACTTATGTTTCAAAGATGCTACTTATGTCTCTTTCTTTCGTTTTGACATTCTTTTCATTTGGATATGAAATAGTTTGACTTGTTATGGTTTATAGTTATTTTAATAAAAATTATCATTCTTTCGTAAAGTTATTGTTAGAAAAAACGTATAAATGAACAACATTTGCTCGATACAAAATTTAGTCATAGGGTACCTGCCACCGCATTGCGCGGGTACCCTGCTAGTATAAGAAAAGAGTGAGATTATATATCTTCTTTCTTATAAACGCAATAATCAAGGGTGGGCGTTCTCGGAGGATCAGGGGAACCCATGAAATTTCTCCACTTAGTGTAAAGTTTGCTAAAAATTATGATTTTTCCTAAATGCATCTAGTAACTTTGTAATTCATCTATTTATGTATTAAGATTATGCTGGAATTTTGTTTTTGCACCTGGTCTTAGGTCCGCCCTTAGCAATAAGCCAATGACCTTAAACCCCCAAATGAACATGCATTTGGTTTCGCCCCATATTATTGCTAGCAAGGCTGATCTTTTTATTGATCGATTCCAAGTTTACGAATCTTAAGAGTGGTCACGACGTTTTCTATGCACATAAGATGGAATTCGATGAATCCGCAATATTAAGGACGATCTTTTCCCCATAAGGGATAACCAATCTATCGAACTTTTGGACAGCAATTATAGAGCTTCGTTGAGGATAAACTGTTGGACATTTTGGCCGAGTGAAAGAGTTCGTAATGGAGAAAACATTTTTGTGAAGGTTATGAGATGAGAATTCATGCGATATGAATTATATTTTTGTATGATTTGTCAACTAATGTGTGGTAGCAAGAAATTTCCATCAACTGACGTTTAGTTGCTAATTTAATTTGGCTTTCGAAATTATTTGACTATTTGATTAGAAATTAAAATAGAAATGTATCCAACCCAATTTCCTTGTTTCCAGTTAATTAGAAAACATTAATAATGGACAACTTTAATCAGCCTACATGCCTAGTTTTGAGGAATACACTTTAAAACTTGAAATATAGCTCTTTGCAATACAAACCAAATTTAGATTCTATTGTGGGTTAGCTCACTATTATAATTCACTATTAATATATCATGGACCATAGTTTTTGTTAGGAAAATGATGTTTATGCCAAAATTGTGTACCTACAAATGTGTCTAACTACAAAATCAACACATGTTGCAAGATAAAAGGTGTACATTTGGAGTGAAAAAATATATGTCATATACTGAATAAATAACGCGTGAACTTAAGCATCACTTTTTTTCTTAAAAAACGAATTATTTCTACTTGTAGGACGCATTATTAGAAAACTTAAGCTGAGGTGTTAATGGTACTATTTTGAGTCGAAGAACGAGCCTCGTGTTTTCCTCTTTAATCTTAAAAAATGAAATCCAATACAATTTCATACAAACTTTTATTAGAACATTAGAATTTAATTTTCATCTAAAAGATGTTTCACTTATATGTGAACAATTAAATTGCTTCATATGTTTTAAAGTATTTTATTATTTCTTTCCTCAAATAAATATAAGTATCAGTTTTTTAAAAAAAAGGGTGAAGGCTGAATATACGTAACGAACTTTCTCAAATTTGTCAATGTACGTAACATACTTATTTTAATCTCCGCATACGTAATATACTTTCAAATCTTTACCAATGTACGTAATATTGACAGGTTACCACTTTTAAAAGTTACAATAATGGTCCCTGCCGTTTGCGTTGGCTTTTACCGTTAGTCTTTTGACATTTTTTCACTTAAAAAAGTTACAGTAATGGTCCATGTGGTTTGCTTTTACTTTCACCGTTAATCCTTAAAATTTCATCTTTTTCATACACGTTTTTACACGTTTTTAAACATGTTTTTACACACGTTTTTATATACATTTTTTACGCATTTTTATACACTTTTTTACATGTTTTTATACATGGTTTTATGTAAGTTTTTTTACACGTTTTTATACACGCTTTTTAAAAACGTTTTTATATACGTTTTTACACAATTCTATGCACGTTTTTATATACGGGTGTATATACGTTTTTCACACGTTTTTATACACTTTTTTTCACACGTTTTTTTACACGTTTTTAAACATGTTTTTACACACGTTTTTATATACATTTTTTACGCATTTTTATACACTTTTTTTACACGTTTTTATACACGGTTTTATGTAAGTTTTTTTACACGTTTTTATACACGGTTTTATGTAAGTTTTTTACACGTTTTTATACACGTTATTTAAAAACGTTTTTATATACTTTTTTTACACAATTCTATGCACGTTTTTATATACGTTTTTCACACGTTTAAAAACGTGTGAAAAACGTATATACACCCGTATATAAAAACGTGCATAGAAATGTGTAAAAAACGTGTATAAAAACATGTAAAAAACGTGTGAAAAACGTATATACACCCGTATATAAAAACGTGCATAGAAATATGTAAAAAACGTGTATAAAAACATGTAAAAAACGTGTGAAAAACGTATATACACCCGTATATAAAAACATGCATAGAATTGTGTAAAAAACGTATATAAAAACGTTTTTAAAAAGCGTGTAAAAAAACTTACATAAAACCGTGTATAAAAACGTGTAAAAAAAGTGTATAAAAATGCGTAAAAAATGTATATAAAAACGTGTGTAAAAACATGTTTAAAAACGTGTAAAAACGTGTATAAAAACGTGTATGAAAAAGATAAAAGTTTAAGGACTAACGGTGAAAGTCAAAGCAAACCACATGGACCATTACTGTAACTTTTTTAAGTGAAAAAATGTCAAAGGACTAACGGTGAAAGCCAACGCAAACGGCAGGGACCATTATTGTAACTTTTTAAAGTGGTAACCTGTCAATATTACGTACATTGGTAAAGATTTGAAAGTATATTACGTATGCGGAGATTAAAATAAGTATGTTACGTACATTGGGTAATTTGAGAAAAGTTCGTTACGTGTATTCAGCCTTCACCCTAAAAAAAATAAGTATTTACTTCATATATATTTTAACTGGTTAGAAAAGACATTATTGTTAGAAATAATATTTTAAGTAAGAAAAGTGTAATTAGCATGCATTTATAAAACTTTGCAAATGGCTTGTGTCGATATTCTTATGATAAGTTTCTCAATCAAATGGTTGTGAGCTCAAGTTCTACTTTAAATACGTGAGATAATTTTTGGTTGTGAGGTAAAACAAACACTTTTTAAATTAAACACTTATTTTAAAACGCAACAACTATTTGTTAGGTATTAGAATTAGCTAGCCTTTAGCCAATTTGTTGTGTTGGATCAGTAAATTACATTAAAATATAATTAAAAAAATTAAATAAATAAAAATAAAAATTCAAAGTGAGCAACAAACCTGAACCTTGACAAATCAAACGAGATATACAACTAGGGTAAAGGCAATAAGGAACATAGGAATTTAAACTAGACCAACACGTCCCACCTGAGCTCTCACACCATGAACATATCCTCAAACGACATCGTGTCTCTCCTATTAAACTCCTCAAAACCCGTCCTCAAAACATGCACTCTAGTCTGACTACCACATTCTAAGGAATTCGTTTCATCATCAACAAAATTGACCCTCCCACTTCCATCTCCCGAACAATTCAATTTATTCTTAAAGATATACTCCTAGAAAAAGAAACTCATATAGGATGTAACTTAAAACCGTGTACTCAAACGATGTATTGTTAAGAGACTCATGTTGTCTCAATAAACAAGCATTTGGTTTCGGTTCTTGAACCCATATATATGATTGCAGGGTGATCTTACTATTATTTTGAAACGCAACAAATATTTGTTAGGTATTATAATTATGATATGTTAATGTGGGTTATCCCTTCTGGGGAGAAGATCGTCTTTCGTATTGTGGACTTACCGACTTCCAACTTGCATTCATAGACAACCTCATTACGACTCAGGTTAAATAACACCACCTTAAAATAAGCACTTATTTAGAAACGCAACAAATATTTGTTAGGTATATAATTAGTAAATTAAGCCACGTATATGTCCCATATATTTTCAGTGATTCAGTTTATCTTATTTGTAGTTTTGAACGGAACTCGGCCTATTTTAGAAGGATGGGTACGTAAAATTCTAATACCACAAAAATATGTATTAACGAATGAGGAAAGTTTAATGCAGAACAATAAATATCTAAAGAACAAAACACTCCATCTCAACCATCCATTTATTTTTGATCTGATGGAGTAGATTAAAACTTATTAAAAAACGGAGGGGCACTTTTGTAAATATACAACCCCACCTAACACACTAACACACTCACACTTTTCTGCAACACTCTCTCTCTCTCTCTCTCTCTCTCTCTCTCTCTCTCTCAACACTCAACCGATTCGAGTTGTTTTCTATCGGTTTATGGTCCAGCTTGCAAACGACAACGAATCAGTGATTCATATTTTTTCTTCCTTGAAGAGGAAAAGAAACCAGCAATCGAAACCCTTCCAGATGAATGTCTATATGAGATCTTTAGACGTTTTCCTGGTGGTCAAGCCAGGAGTGCTGCGGCTTGTGTCTCAAACCATTGGCTCACGATTTTGAGTAATGTTAGAAACTCGTAAATCATTCAAGAATCATCTAGTGACGTTGAGATGACATCACAAGAAAACGATGGGTTTCTTACAAGATCTGTAGAAGGAAAGAAAGTAACCGATAATAGACTTGCAGCTATTGCAGTAGGGGACGTCTGCTCGTGGTGGTTTGGGCAAGCTTTTGGTCAGGGGAAGTTACAAAGTTACCAAGCTATGATTTACAGCGATTGCACGTGGCTGCCCTTCGTTAAAGGTTATGTGAATGAGTTATTCTCTTTTATCCTAGACAAAGAGCTTCACAAGATGCAAGGCTGGAAACAAAAGCTTCTCTCACAAGCTGGTCGAGAAATCCTTATCAAATCAGTGATTCAAGCTATTCCATCATATGCCATGCAATGTTATTTGTTGCCGAAAGGTTTTCTTGACAAGCTTCTTACTCACATCCGTAGATTCTTCTGGCATGGAGATGTGCATGGTAAACATATTCACTGGTTAAGCTGGGATTCTCTTTCAAAGCCAAAAGATGAAGGCGGGCTTGGTTTTAGAGACTTGCATTCGTTTAATCTCGCATTACTAGCAAAGCAAGGTTGGAGGCTTACAATTAACTCGGAATCTTTTTGGGCCCGTATCCTTAAAGGTTTATATTTTCCAAGGGGAAACTTTTTAACAGCTAGTAAAGGATCTCATCCTTCTTGGTTATAGCAAAGTCTCCTACATGGTCGAGATATCCTCCTTCAAGGTACCCGATGGCAGGTCGGGAATGGTGGAAATATTTCATTTTGGACACAAAAGTGGGTGCCGTATAACTCTGACTTTTTCATTCGCGAGCCCCGGGGTCCTTTCACCAACACTTCCAAAGTTTCAGATTTCATTGTTGATGGAGAATGGGATTATTGCAAATTACAACATTACCTTCTTCCCAGGGAAGCTGAATTTGTCTCTCAAATCCCAATTTCTAATACGGGCGCGGAAGACAAGCTTGTTTGGCATTATGACAATAAAGGAAATTATTCTGTTCGCTCTGGATATCGACAAGCTTTACTATTGAAAGAAAAAGGGATGAATCATGCTTCTTCATCTTCCAATCCTACAGGTGAGTTTTGGAAGCTAATTTGGCGATTAAATGTTATTCCAAAGATTAAACTCTTTTTGTGGAAAGCATGTTCAAACGCTCTTGCTACGCGCGATGGGTTGTTTCGACGGAATTGTGTTCCTTCACCACTTTGCCCCATATGCCAAACAACGCCAGAAACTATAGAACATTTATTGTTTGAATGTGAGTGGACAAAACCCATCTGGTTCGGCTGCTCTTTGGGCCTTCGTCTTGACGGAATTTCAGGTAATCTACCTGATCGTATTAATTCCTTATTGCTCCATATAAAAACAGGAACCACTCGTTACAACTTCCTTTCTACATTTGCCTCTGTGGCGTGGTCTATATGGAAAGCCCGTAATCGTTTTATTTTTGAGCAATCAGTGCCATATCCTGCTCAAGTTATCGTGGAAGCCCAAGTTAATGATAGTGATTTCGAGAGAGCGCATTGCTTTGATCCTGCCGCAGATGTGTCCAATTTCAGCGGTGTTTCGCAAGAAAGTTCACCTAAGTGGATCCCCCCCACTTCAAACATAGTGAAGCTAAATTGCGACGCCTCTTTTGATGCTCCGAATGCGGCTTCAGGTATTGTTGCCCGTAACTCAGTAGGGTCATTGCTTTTTTGTTTTGGCAAGAAATGGCGATGTGATTCTGCTCTCGCTGCTGAACTTCAAGCCATTCGTTTATCGTGTATTTTTGCTGCAAACAAAGGCTGGTCTAATGCGATAATTGAATCTGACTCACAATCTGCCATTTCGCTTGCTACATCAGAAAATGTCCCTCCTTGGGCGATTTCGGTTCTTATTATGGACATTCGCTATTGGATATCTCATATGAAATTCCAGCTTTTATGGACTTTTCGTAGGTGTAATCGGGTGGCGCATCAGGTTGCAAAGGTCGCTCTAAATTCTCCCGTTTGTTTCATGTGGGATTCTAATTTTCCAGTTGAAATTACCTCTATTGCGAGGAGTGATGTTGTTTAGTGTTTCTTAGCTTCGGCTATGTTCAAAAAAGTTTGTCTGAACCTCTCTATAAAGGATAAAATTTTGGTCATTAGTTCACTACTTAATTTAAATAGAATTGTAGATACCGAAAAGTGAACATGAGCTCATCCAATATCGTAGTTTCCCACTTTCCCTCTTGATAAGTTGCACATTGAGAAAAGTTTTCTCCTTTTTCTTGGATGTCTCGTGCGGATAATATGAACTTTTTTGCAAGTGAATATTTAGTATATCTCCCGTGGGATTTTTTTACGAATCCCGTGGGATTTTTCCGGATGGAAATTTTGAAAAAAAGAAGTTCGTCTTTTTACGAATCCCGTGGGATTTTTCTGGACGGAAATTTTGAAAAAAAAAAGTTCGTCTTTTTACGAATCCCGTGGGATTTTACTGGACGGAAATTTTGAAAAAAAAATTTCGTCGAAAGTATATAAAAGTGCATATCCATAGAAAGATGATTTAATTCTCGTCGCGATGATATATTTTTCGTAGCTTGAATATTACCGTTTGCAAGATATGTTGTTTTTTTTAAAAGGTGGATAGTGGGTTTTTATATTAAATGAGCTAAAATGCCAATATTGCCATCTCTTTGTTATTTTTGTCTTCATTTCAGCCATTAGATGAATGGTGGATGGATGGTTGAGATTGACTTATTTGTTTTTTAAATGATACATGTTTTGCCTCATTAACTAATACTCCCTCCGTCCCAAATTATAAGTCCATTTTGACTTTTTCAATGTCATTTTATTTTAACTTTGACTTTAAATATTTTTTTTCGTGTTATATAATACTTGATGCAAAATATATAAATTGACTTGTGTTTTAAATGCATTTTTATTGGTATACTTTTCATTAACTATTATATAACACGAAAAAAAATATTTAAAGTCAAAGTTAAAATAAAAAGACTTTGAAAAAATCAAAATGGACTTATAATTTGGGACGGAGGAGTAACATCTTCCCACGTCATCTAATATAATCATTGACTTATGTGGAGGCAGTCAATAGAATGATCTAAATGTTGCCTTCATTAACAAACGAGAAGTGACAACAAGGTTAAATAGTTGAATAAGAAAAGTCGTACCTTTGCAGTGGTCCTTTGTCGAGGTACCACCGGAGCAAAAACACATGAACGACCCAGTCGAATAGTTATAACCACATAGCCCATCGGACTCTTCACACTTACTGCAATTGTCCGTTGGTGTCCTCCAGTTTAGCTCGAATCCTCTCCTCAAAGTGTCAACGAATTCCGTCCCCAGTCGTTCAAAAGAGTCGAATACATTTATTACCGTGGTTATCACCTCCTCGGCACACTCCCAGTCGAAATAGGGGATACCAGGACGAACAGCATGAACACACGAACTATTTGTACCTTGGTTGTTCAGACATGTTATCTCTCTTGCAAAAGGAGGAACACTAGTACAGTTGAAATGAAAACTTAGATTAAGATTTTTCGAGGTAAAATTTAAAGGCAGTTTTTCCAGGTCAATCCCATGCTTCACCCTGGGGCACTCGTTTTGAACCGGAAAGACGCTAAAAACATCGTCGTCGACGAGAGTAATACTCGTATTGGTAAGATTCCGTATGTAGTAAGAATCGCCACCCAAATACATCGCGGGAGTGGCACGATCCTGTCCACTTATGGTTGAGCAGTTGATTCCCAACCCTTCATAACCACAATACTGACTAGTTTGAGTTTCTAATTTCCAAAAAGGGTAACTGATCTTAACGCCGTTACAATCGGATGAAGGACAATTTGGGAAAGCTGAAGTATCAGCTTGAGCAGCTGCAATGGTGATGATGAAGAAGAACAAGGAGAGGAGTATGATTGCGAAAGAAGGTAATGGTACAATTCTAGACATGATTATGGACTGATGGACGTGTGGACGTTGTTAATATCAGAGTATCAGCTTATTTATCGTTCTGCAAGTTGAAGAAATAAATATTTGAACAAAATACCAAAAGAACGTATTAATCCAGTTCACAGGATCAAGTAAATGAACACAAATTTTCCACGTTGACTTGTAGACTTTTTGGCGCTAGACTTTGTCAGATATAGTTAGCGGAGGTATGTAGCTCGAAAATTTCATGAAGAGATCATGTTACTAATAGTGCCACGTTGCTGGAAGGATATTTATCTAATAGTTCTATTACAAGAGATGAAGATACCAAATTTAATCATGAAAAGAGGTGAAGAATTTTCCCTTTACGAAACATTAACTAAATACTGTTTCAGTTTAATTAATTTCTCATTTAAGTGAACCATAAACATTAGTATCATTTAAACGTCAGATTGATAAAAAGAATGTCTGCGTAGACTATTTAAATGTCTAAAAATGAAAACGATGTGGAAAATTGAAACATACCTCAATTGTGGATTTACGTACTATATGTTAAATACTATGATAACATGTAAAATGAATGATGTTGTGGTATGAATTATGATCGTATATTTGCTTTTGGAGAAAATGGTACAAACGTTAACGTTTCTTATTTATAATAGTAATTACTAATTAGTACATATCAATGGCAATTTTGTACATTATTGACAAATGTTAAAAGAAAAACTCCGTTATAAAAGTAACTTACATAATTCGAATACGTTTAAAAGTAAAAAAACCAATGACGCTATATAAGCGACAGATTAAACTGGATAAAAACAAATGCGGTAGTCAAGCTAGATGTTATATATTTTCTAATTTGAAACACTCTTCTATGATATGAGGTATCAGATGTCTCTTGATATGAATGTTGATGGAAACACTAATTGATATATTTGGCTTTAATTGTGGATTTTTTTTTTATTTTTTTTTTTTTATTTTTTTTTTTTTTTCTTTTCAAAAGTATGCTTATTGATTATGCAGCAGGATGATATTTGTTGGAACTGTAGGTAAATGTGTACGTACAACGTTTTATAAGGAAGAATGGTTGGTTTGTGGCCATTGGTCTCTTTTTGAAAAACAAGAGTAAAATGAACACCAATTATATGAATAGTGATAGTATAACAGTAGCCTCACAAAGAAAACAAACCCGGAGACACTCTGATCCCTGCAAAAATTTAACTTCAAAAACAAAAAGGTTTACACAACATATGCACTCACTCGAGAGCACCTTGCAACTATTGCTCAGTATATGGTGCAGTTTAAGAGCATTAATATTAATCTCATGACATTTATTTAACTACAATACAATGATACTATCTCACTTTGTGGTTCACTAAATGTGCTAGCCGGTGACCTTGGAGGAGTACAAAAGAATGGTTTCGGGGGGACTTCTAATACTTCCGTGCTTCCCTCTAACATCTCGATAACTTCATTAATGGATGGCCTTTGCTTTGGATCAGGTTGTATGCACCATAACCCAACTATTGTTATCTTTCTAGCGTAGTCATTTTCCTCTGTACTTGTTACACCATCTAATAAGTATTCGTCTCTCTTAAGACGGCTGCAAATCCAATTAGGAAAATATATTTCACTCGTTTGCCCAGAACCAGCACCAACATCAACTTTGTTTCTTCCTCCAATCATGTCAAGTATCAGCATCCCGTAACTATACACATCAGATTTATGGGACACCCCTCCAAAATTTCTATTAAAAACTTCAGGGGCAATATACCCAACGGTACCTCTAGCCTCTAACATAGAAACGATACTCTCGTTCCTTGAGTACAATTTAGCAAGGCCGAAATCTGCTATTTTGGGGCATAAATCCGCATCAAGGAGAATATTATGTGGCTTAATATCAAGATGCAAAATACGAGTGTTGCAGCCACGATACAAGTAGTCAAGACCTCGTGCTATTCTAAGTGCTACCTCATACAACTTCTCTATTCCTAAGTGTTCGCTTGTCTTGGGAGGATCGACATGAGAGGTATATAAACTTCTCCAATGATCCATTTGGCATGAACTCGTACACGAGAGCCCTCTTTTGATAGTCAAAACAAAATCCCAAGAGAGTAACGATGTTTATATGAGAAGTCCTACCAATGCTTGCAACTTCGTTTATAAATTCTTGTCCACTTGCTTTTGATGAGTTTAATACTTTTACTGCCACAAGACGGCCATCACATAACTTTCCTTTAAAGACAGTTCCAAAACCTCCTTGTCCTAATTTCACTTGGAATGAGTTTGTTGTTTTCTTGATATCATGATATGTGTATCGTTTCGTGGTCAAGGATCCATATTGCATGACAAATGCCTCAACACTTTTGTCGTCCTCAGTTTTATGCCTAAATAAGGCAACAAAAGTGTTCGACGAGTATTTCCTAATGCAATAGATTATGATGACGAACACAATTGCCAGTATAGCAGATCCGCCTCCAATAACTGTGATTATCAAAAAAAAGTGCGGTGCTTGTTACAACTCTTTTAAATATTCAAAAATCAAAATACTTATATAATCAAGTCAACAGTAGCTGTGCTTCTATGCCGAAACCTCATTCTTTGTGTTATTCACATTTCAGAGGAGGTACAGGAGGATATATGTCAACTGAAGTAAATTATTAAGACTTACTTAGTTTCACTGACGAATTGCTCTTGCGATCATCTGCATAACCACCAAACAAAATGCATTAATTGTTTGTATTTAAATTAATCATGTCATGCATGTGTCTACTTTTACCTCTAAGGGGACTGGCAACACTCTTAGGCATGGATTTTGCATCATGCATGCCGATCGGCATGCCCATTGCCTCCTCCTAAGCATCATTCGGTGTGGTATGAATTGGACCAAATTCGGCATTCTTTGCCGATTCTACATCAACAAGAACATGCATGTGTTTGTGTGTTATATTAATTTCCACCAATCATATTGCTTCATTTTATATTAATGAATGTGAGGTATGTGTTAGGCATGGTTGCCACTAAAAATCTATTGTTAGATATTATTGGTGGGTGATTAGGCATGAAAAATCTTGTTAGGCATGGTTGCCACCACTCTAAGTGCTGAGAGGTGATTATATAAATTAGATATATCTTCATGCTTATAAACGTAATGACCTTGTACAAGGTTATAAGTGCTTGCACACATTTATAAGTGCGATAAACATAGCAAACATTTTACACATGTTGGACAAAACCGCCAACAACCCGAAACTCGATCGCGGAACGCTAGATCGCGAGTTGTATCGAGCACACGTAGCAAACACGAGAGACACGAAAGACTACAAAGAACCGACAAGAATATGCACACGATATACCCTCGTACCAAACCTTTATTAAAAACCTAATAAAGCTATTACAACGAGGAAGAAGAATGAATAACTAGCATCCCCCCTCATCTCTATTTATAGAGATGAGGGGGTAGAAACCTTTCCTAATTCAAATAGGAAACAATCTTGGCTTGCACTCCAAGCTACCTAATCCTAGTTTATGTCTAACACCTAATCTTATTACAAAGTACAATTAAGTCCCTAATCTATATTTAAGTTTACTACTAATATATAACAATTTCCACCTTAGGAGTAACACTTAAACATAACCGATACTCAACACCTTTTCCTTGTACTGGAACCTCGGACCGGGGACCACCTTATCGACCAGGCATTGTACTTCAGTAATTTTCCAAGATTAGCTTCCGTAGACTCCTTCACTTTCTTCTTTTCAAAGAACATTATCCTCTGCACCCTTTTGACCAGGTACTCCGGTTACCATAATGTCTGCCCCACCTTTATACCAAGGTGTACCTTTTCCTGCTCCTTTACCAAGCAGTCCGTGTTTGTCTTTTCTTCAAGTTGCTTGTCCTCCAACTTTCTTTGAGCCACTACAAAGATCATCGTTACTATCCTGAACAACCTCAGCTTTACGATTTTCCTGAGCTCCCTGTAGTTCCACCTCAAACCAAACACGTTCATTACCTGTACTCCATGGACTCCTGTTTTAACACCATGACCAAGTTGTTTGAACCCAACTTGCTTGTGACCAAGTTGTTTGAACCCAACTTGTTTCCAACTTGCTTGTGACCAAGTTGTTTGAACCCAACTTGTTTTTGACCAAGTTCTTTGAATCCAACTTGTTTTAAACCTCCATGCTTTTGTACACCAAAACTCTTCACTTTTGCTTCAAGAGTATATACACAGTTCTTTCCCCTGATCCCGGTTATCATAACCCGACAATCTTTGATCACCTTGACTTTACCCAACTGCATCTTCACAGTATAACCCTCTTTTTCAAGAGTACCCAATGAAATCAAGCTCCTTTTTAACCCTGGAACATACCGACATCTTCCAAGATAAAGCTTGAACCATCATGCAATCAGATCTTCACTTTTCCTGTCCCTATGATAGTGCATGTCCTGTTATCACCTAACCGAACCGAACCACCATCAATATCCTTGAAGTCATACAAGAACTCCCTCCTAGGTGTCATATGATAAGACCCACCTGAATCCATTACCAATTCAGCCATCTCATCATTACCGACTACCATCAAGGCTTCTCCAAAGTAGGCGTTACCCTCGTCATCAGAAGAATCAGACTTCTGATCATGCTTACCCTTTTTGACGAACCCACTTGACTTCTTCTTTGGACAGTCTCTCTTCAGATGACCCTCTGAATGACATATGAAGCACTTTAGTTTACCAGTTCCACATCTTGACTTAAACCGCGAACTTCCAACATAATGAGC
Source organism: Chrysanthemum makinoi (assembly GCA_910596185.1). Lineage (NCBI taxonomy): Eukaryota > Viridiplantae > Streptophyta > Magnoliopsida > Asterales > Asteraceae > Chrysanthemum > Chrysanthemum makinoi. Next base: position 111,170,128 of record OU343224.1, on the reverse strand, counting down.
TTTCCTTGAATGATCTGACCCTCCCCTTACATATAACCCGTCACCAGTTTCTTCCTTTGTGCCTCCAGTTCTTTTCTTCAACTCCCTTGAATTCAGAGTCGCAAGAACATCTTCCATTGTCAAGGATTCCCTCCCATACAACAATGTCTCCACAAAGTTTTCGTAAGACGATGGCAACGACGTAAGTAACATAAGTGCCTGATCCTCATCCTCAATCTCAATATCAATATTCGCCAAATCAAGTATCAACTTATTAAACTCATCTATATGATAACCCGTACCGTACTGACTCATATAGTATGTGTACAGCTTCTTCTTGAGATACAGTCTGTTTGCTAAGGACTTAGTCATATACAGACTAGTCAACTTCGTCCAAATTCCTGCAGCAGTTGTTTCCTTGGTAACTTCCCGTAAAATCCGGTCTCCCAAGCATAGAATCAAGGTACTGTATGCCTTCTTTATCAAAGCAGCCTTTTCACCTGCTTCCATGTCCTCGGGTAATGTCTCTAATGCAGCATCACAACCTTGTTGTACCATTAAAGCACGCATCTTTATTTGCCATAACCCGAAGTCATTCTTCCCATCGAATTTTTCGACGTTAAACCTAGTTATAGAACTAGCCATTCTTCTTATACCTTGCTAGAAACCTTGTCAAGTTGTTTCTTAACCAACTTTACCGACAAGCCTCACAAGTAGTGTGCAATATTCTCCTTGTTGCTATAAACCCTTCTTGCAAATCGAATTAATTAGAATAACCCTAAACCCTCGATTTCGAACAAGCAAACCCGATCGTAAACTTGAAACCCAAGCTAACCACGATCGAAACTTGAACCACAAGAAAACCCGCAACAACAAAAACCTTCGTTTTAATCGAACTTTAGAACCACTTTTAAGTCGCCTTTAAATAACCAAAGGACGATAAAATCAAAGATATTTTTAAAATTGAAAAAGATGACACCAAAAGTTGCCAACTTTGTAGTATTTTTCAACGTGAGATCTATATTAGAATAATAATATTCAACTTTGTTTGATAACAAAAATACTCACGTCACTATCTCTTTGTACCTCTCATTAACCGATCGCTAAAACCACGATTGACGAAACCGAAAACCGAACCTCGAACCCTCGACCGAACTCGGCACCTCGATCTAGCACTCGAACTTCGATGACCACAATAACCTGGCTCTGATACCACTTGTTGGAAAAAACCGCCAACAACCCGAAACTCGATCGCGGAACGCTAGATCGCGAGTTGTATCGAGCACACGTAGCAAACACGAGAGACACGAAAGACTACAAAGAACCGACAAGAATATGCACACGATATACCCTCGTACCAAACCTTTATTAAAAACCTAATAAAGCTATTACAACGAGGAAGAAGAATGAATAACTAGCATCCCCCCTCATCTCTATTTATAGAGATGAGGGGGTAGAAACCTTTCCTAATTCAAATAGGAAACAATCTTGGCTTGCACTCCAAGCTACCTAATCCTAGTTTATGTCTAACACCTAATCTTATTACAAAGTACAATTAAGTCCCTAATCTATATTTAAGTTTACTACTAATATATAACAACACACATTTAAGATACGTGTTCCTCACTACCGCAACAAAGTGGTTGTGTTGGGAATTTATGTGTAATGAAGATGGCTGTGTATTGGGCGCCTCTTTGATCCAAAATTCTTATTGACTTACCGAATTAATTTCTATACTTTAGTTGACCGTCTTGATGTTTTTACCATTTATTGACTCTTTGAATGATCGTCAGTTAGCCTTTAGCAAATTTGTTGTGCTTGATCAGTAAATAAACAGGGGGACAGAAAGAAAACCAACTGAGCAACAAACCTGAACCTTGACAACTCAAACCAGGTATACCACCAGGGCAAAGGCAAGAAGGAACAGAGGAATTTAGACTAGACCAACACGTCCCACCCTTCTCTCACACCTTGAACATATCCCTGTGTTGGTTTAATGGACAATAAATTAATAGACGTGTGTTAGGATCGAACTTGAGACCATGTGATTGCACACTTTGCGTATGAGAATTAAAGTTAATAATTAAATATAAATGTTATATTTATTTATTAATTAAACGAAATAACATAACGGACGTTAAGTAATTAGTTGTAATGGACTAACGGTCGTTAAATGTAATTGGAAAAGGACTAAGTTGTAAATATTGGGAAGGTTCCGGAATCCCTTGTGGGATGCCAAACCGATCGGCCACAAGGACCCAAACCCAACCCATCTACAACTCAAACTTGTTCACCAAGTTAGTTTGGGTATAAATACAAAACCAAGGGTGTTTGTAATTTATCTCTTGTACTCATTAAGCTAAACCTAAAATTGTTTTGTGTGTGTTTTGCTTAAAACCGATCGTATACCTCTTGTGGGTGTCGATCCATACTCTTTCCAATCTCAAGTTATTTTGTTTGATTAAAACTAGCATTGCTTTAATTCGGTATAGTACGTGTGTACAAGAAAGTGGTACTAACACATTATTGTTAGTATTCTTGGATTTAATTACAAAACGGTAAGGGGTAATTCATATAATCCTATAAACCCTAATTAGGGTTCATCCAATTGCTAGTTTTGTGGATTTGATTCTTGTTCGGCTAGAATCAAGAAAGGTACGCATATTCTTGTTTATGTTAATTGATTATTTGTTAATCTTTCCTATACGCTTCCGCATGTGTATTTGATGTTTATTGTTTATATTTATGATTAGTCATGTTATATAATTCCAACAAAGGGCATCACGAGTCATTGGTTTTAATGAGTAATTAATTACTAAACGCGTAAAAAACGAATATTGTATGTTGTTTGATATGATTTTTCTAGGGTTTTGGTTTTTTTTTTTTTTGTATGGGTCGATTTTTTATTTAATATGGGGCGTACCCCAATTTTTTTTTTGTCGATTCATTAAATTTTTTTTAGGGTTTTAATTGTTATGTTAACCGTATCGAAATCTAGAATTAATATATGTGTTACGTGATTAATTCATGAATAATACGTTATGTGACATGGAATTTTAATATGCGATCTTGTGACTATTTGTATAATTGTTATGATATATCCATGATAATACATGCATGTTTGTCATGGATAGTTGCTTGTATATTGTTTAATTGTTAAGATATATTTATCACAAGTTTATTTACTTATAAATCTTGAATAGGGAAGACTCCAATTATATATATTAATGAATCAATTATGTGCAATGTGGTATATTATTAATTATGGGTTTACGCAATCGATTCATCGATGTATGTGGCTCACTTTCAATTGAGAGAGTGAAAGCCCTAATTAATATATACATTATATAACCTAGACATTGATTATTAATAGGGTTTTATCGAATAAGTTGCATGTGGTTGCTTGTTTACACGTATTAAATTGTTTATTATGTGCGCATTGTTTTAGTTATTTATTTTTTATTTGTTTACTTGTTTGTTTATTATGTGCATGCTTTTAAGCAAAGGGTAATTTTGAATAGAAAAATAATACGGACTAAACAATGGTGAAATTTGATTTGTTTTGAAGAGTTAAGTTTTCAATAGTTTAATTGATTGATGATTTTGGTACAAATGGTCTGAATGGCTCACCCAATTTGACGGACTGTGTGACAACTCGTAATTTCAGGTCATTTTACAAACTTTGAAAATTTCACTATTCCTCTCGGGAATTTACTATTCACTGGTTACTATTCATTATTTTACTATTCATCGTTTTCGAAGTCGATTTGATATTTTGAAAGGGTATTTCAAAATTTTACTATTCACGAAACACTATTCATTCCTGGAGAAAATCACTATTCATGAGTCACTATTCATCATCTTTCGTAAACTAGGTTTACGAGTATCAAATACGCGTAACCTGGAGGGTTAAGCTGCGTATTCATGGAATATCATCAAGGACATTTCATATAGACTAGATTTAGTCTACATATCATTAGTAACATCATTTCATATCAATTCACGAATGGTTTTGCATTTTACATTAAACGTTTATTTTCCTATTAAATAAACGCTATCGCGTAAACAATTATTTTGAACATTTGATCCGATACTTTCAAAAATTATCCCAATATATTTTTATACTCATATTAAGATTTTAAAAATAATATTATGAGTTTACCCAGTGTTTTAAATTTATTTTGTATATAAATTGTTATATTTATATAATAAAGACGGTTTTCGTAAAAACTACACGATAATTTCTATTTCACTCAAATTTTGCAAGAAATGTATTTTTATAATTTTTATGACTTCAATATATTTTATTTTGACCCGTTAAAATTTATTTTTAGCTAACGCTACCCAAAATGCTTAAATAAATACACAAGTTACTAATAATTCCTAATTAACTACACATTACTCAACATTAAAACACATGATTATGATTAAATGCATCTAGTCTTATATTTTTTTACATATGTCGACCAAGCAAAGATGAGTCACAACATTTGCAAACAAAATATCTACTTAAACATACACATATATCATTTATTATTAACATTCACACATACATACTAATATCACAAAGGTGAAAATCAAAAATCTCTCTTCCTCTTCTCACCTAAGAACCGGCTACCATAAGGATCAAAGAGGAGAACATCAAAAAATTTCAAGACAAGTTTATTACACTCTAGTTACACTCTTAGTTTAGGTTTTGAAATAAAAACCTAGGGTGTGTAGGATTAAACCTTTGTTCATTAACCTCATCAAGTTAACTAGTAAGCATTTCATGTTCATATTCATCTTTCATATTCATATTATGTTCATTTCATCATATTTAAGAAAAACATGCAAGTCATATTGGTGTCTATACCACTTTATATTGTTTTTAAGTGTTATATATATAATCATCATCCTATAATTACTCCTTGAAACATATCACTTTTAGTGATGTCTAGGAACCCATGACACCCTAAGAAGGTGTATGGTAGGATTAGAATAGCTTCGGCGTTGGTTTGAATTGGTTAGAATAAGTTTTACGCGAGAAAAATCCATTTCGACAACTATATAAAAGGGTCTGATCATTTTTGCTAAATCTGGAAATTTCGACAGTTTACAAAATATTTTGGGCTAGATATTCTGAAAATATACTTTAAAACGAAAACGTGGCCGCTTGAACGGGTTAAAACGGAGTTATAACGAAGAAGTTATGATATTTTCAAGTTTGACGACGAAAACTATAAAAACCGGAAAATTCAGCATGTTACGTCCACTTTTTACGAGTCAAAAATGGGTCTTAAGCGTTATGAAATGTGTCGATTTATCAAAAATATATAAGTTTACTTTGATATGAAGCTAAGACAAATATTTTGGAGAACAATATTTTGGAGAACAAATATTTTGGAGGACAAATATTTTGGAGAACAATATTTTGGAGAACAATATTTTGGAGAACAAATATTTTGGAGAACAAATATTTTGGAGAACTAATTTGGAGTACTTTTTCTTATAAAATGATGTCTTCTAGTAAAAGTAAGTTCGCCAAGCCTATTTTGCAAAAAATCCAACCGTTCGTCAAACGGAATTGTAACGAGTAAGATACGGTCACTTAAACTTTGCCGAAAACCACTCTTAAACAATATTTTTGGTACAAGTACCCTACTTTACCTATCTTTTTCTCCATGATCGAGACCTCTATGATGAAAACTTAAATGCTAAAAATTTGAGATAATGATACAAGGATCCCAAAACCGTTGAGTTTGTTTCCCAACACTCGATGTGCACCATTTTACGACTAGCTTTTCAAGGCCGTTTAGTCACTTTCATGAAATTGCCAAATGACATTATTTTACGACGAAAAGTTATAATTTCATAATAAATCACAAAATGACTATCGTAGGATATCATTTCAACGTAAATACTTGTAAAGTATTTTATAATATGACGAGATGTCATAAACATATACTTCGACGATAAACATTATTTTCAAATGTACAAGTGGTATGGATTTCATATGAGTTTGCTTGCACGACATTGTTTCATGATTTACATTAGAACATATCATTCATAATAGGTCACGGTCAGAGGTTGCGCCTCATTTCAGTATTGCCATTATATCATCATGATCATTGCAACAGGTGAGTTCATAGCCCCACTTTATATTACTTAATTGTTTTACAAACTCTTGGGGGAGATACATGCTCAACTATTTTTAATCGAACACAAATGCTTTGAACTGTATGCTATATCCAAAAGTTTTATTATCACTAAGTAATCAATTGCCATGTTTGAAGTCCCTACATCATGCACCATTAGTCACTTGCGAGTGAGCGCGAATATTGTGAATAGGCCTATTGGAATTAACACTCCCGTTCTTATTGACCCAATTAGGGGAAATCGAACGCACTATATTTGAATCATTAAGGTAAATTGGCAAGTTTACCTATTAGGGCTGCGATGAAACGATTTTTACCAATTTCTATTGGTACGAGGTTTACGCTTTGGTTGTCATGAACTTAGTGAAATAAATGCTGTTTTGTTTTCAACGATGAGTGTGAAACAACGTGACTCACACTACGAATATTATGTTCAAACGAATTAATTAAACCTATGGATTTCACTCAACCTTTGTGTTGACAGTTTTAAGCATGTTTTATCTCAGGTAACTAAGGCATTCACTTCATGGCATACATGAGGACTTATCATAGAGTCGCGGTGACGACGCGTCACACATGGATTTATACATTTTTAAAAACATCGTTTGACTTGTACCAAACTTATTTTCCGCACATGTTGATTTTCATTTGGGACCTATCTTTGTAACTCTGAATGTTTTAATATATCAAACGATGTTCTTTTCAAACGACACTTTAGGTCGTTCAATATAACTGTGATTGTGATGCTATGACAGTCATCCCCCAGGAATTCCATTCCGCTGCCAAACAGGTAAATTGGGGGTGTGACAGACTGTGTGGGAAGTATTAGGAGGGGAGCGCATTAATATTGTGACCCTAAAGAGAGAGGTTATTGCTTCAAATACGACCGAATTCTCCGCTTGCTTGCGAGTCAAATTGGAGCTACCAAGTAAGCCATAAATGTACAAAATCATCTTAAGGGCGAATTAGTTTTAATTCCATGCCCCACTTTGGTGGTAATTACCCGAAACACTAAGTGTTTACACTTATGCAAAAGTACGGTATAATGGCGATAATTAACGCTAAATTCCTTGATTGGTGAACCCAATACCTCAATCAAAACTTTGATAATTTGATCTTTATGAATTGGTAATAAAAAGTTTTTTATTAAAATTATGCTACAAGATGAATGCATGACATCTTTGTACATATTTGATTTGACCACATAAAATCAAAACTAGAACCCTTTTAAATTAAGTTATGTGCCATCTAATTAAAAGGAACACCTGAAGTAGCAATTTACGTCATGACAGTACTTGGCTAGATTGTGATGGAGAGGTAAATCTCTATGTAAAGTCAGACCTTACATGGACATATTTGCATTTCTTTAAGTTAGACACTTAAGTTGAGTAGGAAGTGAGAACTAGACTCAAGGCATAAGATGGGATGAAACATGTTTATATTTTCAATAGCGTTGGAAAATATAAATCCCATAATGATCTAGGAATTGGAAATTGTTTGCCAATTATTGTTCGACAGATTACCTTATTATATGCTTTCGTTACTAGCAGATCAACTGATGTAATGAACCTATGATAATTTGGATCCTAGTTTTCGAGAAAATTCTATGGTTATATGAATATTACCTTGGGTATTTTATTTTCTTGAAAAGTTTAATTATCGAAAATACTAAAATTGAATTTTGCTAATTCTTTAAATGTATTAATGCAACCTTAAACCGTAAACGAAGGTTATTCCTGTATTGGCAAATTGATCTACACCTGTAAGGGTTTTTGGTAGAGTCAACTTTATTAAAAGAATAAACCTAGTCCTCTTTTCATAAGAAAGAGTGAGATTCAATCTTATTCCTTTTCATGAATGAAGAAAGGTATAATAGGACAATTAAAATTGTCTAAATTCTAAATACATAACTCGTAAGCAAATTTTAATAGTTAAGAAAATTGCATATTTTCTGAGTTATTAAATTAGAAGCTAGACTGATTACTGTATAATTGGTAAAAGACAAACTAACATATTTTATCTAGTTGTTTTGTTTTGACCATTTAAAAGTACTACTTACAACTGTTGGAATAGTAGAAATATTAAGAAAGAAATTGCATGCCCAATTTTTCAAGTTAATAGCATTGATAGATAGTTCATCATCTACATAGTAGAATACACTCTTTTAGTACATACGTAATTGTTATGTATGGACTTTCTCAAATGTGTAGGGAAGTAAATAGAACACTATTTTCTTTCACTGGTTAATGAAACACTTACAATGTTGTCAAATCCAGCGGGAGTATTGTGTTCTTATTACTGAATAAAGAATTAATGTAATGATCTCTAATTCAGTGGGAGTTGCAAGCTTTTTCATCTTGGTAGTAACCCAGATTATCTCTAGAATGTCTTAACATAATTACTTTCCACTTGTAGACACTTATGTTTTCAAGGATAGTCATGTACGTTTCCTTATTAGACAATGAAGTGGTTCTACATCTACTAGTTATGCTAATATCAATGACACAATCATATTGGTCACATAAACGAACATATGTCGTGTTGTTTATCTGCTACATGATGTTGTTCCATGCACAAGTGGGAGAAATCTATATTGTGTGCAAGGTACAACATATAAGTATATGATTTAACCGATTCTCTTGACTGCAAGGTAAGAGATTAATGTTCTAATATAACTTGAACATATCTAATTCAAGAAACACTTGGTGTTGCAATTTACGTCATGTGAGAACTTGGCGAGATTGCAACAACAAAGCAAATCTCTATGTGAAGTCAGACCTTGCATGGACATATTTGCAGTTTCTAAATTAGACAAGTATTTAGAACATGTGTCAAAATGATATATAAGACTACTTCAAATTTAAATATTTATGTATTATTAGAATGACATAAATAAATGAAGTAATCTAAGACTACTTCAAATTAAATATTTATGTATCATTAGAAGGACGTAAATAAATGAAGTAATCTAATACTACTTCAATTTGTTTATTTATGTATTTTGGAATGATATAAATGAAAAATAATGTAGTCCTACATTATTGTGAAGTAAATAAATTAACTTGAAATTACTATTGAAACCAAGAGTTGAGTTCATAATTACTTTAGTTAAACATGTTTTTGATTCATTGTAGAGACATAAACATAAAGTCTTTTAAGACTTATAATAAAGTAAGACGTTAACTTGTTATGTTTTTTAATTAAGACATATACAAGAAGTCATTGAGTTGATCAATGATTTATAACGTATAATGGGATTATAACTGTTTATGTTTTCTTGATGAGACATGAATATGAAGTGACTTGGTCAAAAAGTACTTGTGTTATAAAGCATGCAATTGGCTTGAAAAGTTTATTATACCATTAAGTTGACTTAGTTGGTAAATTGGTAAGCCAAAAGGAATATGTTTATCTTATATATTGTTAGATTGTCTTATAATATTAATTCTAATGAATACCACAAGTTGATGGTATGTTCAGGTAGGAGAATCAAACTCTATTTGATTTGTTTGATTCAAGATAACCAAAACTTCTTTCTAAAAAAGTAACAAAGTTAGAAAATTGAATATAGATTGAATATACTCAATATGACTCCAACCTAGAAGATTCATAAAACACCATTTAATTATGGAATGTGATGAATCACATTAAGTTTTAAATTTGAAGATTCTGAATTTGTTAAACTACTTATGAATAGGTTATTAACAAACTAAAGTCAGGAATTATCAATGTGTATTTGTAGTGTCCCAAAAAGAGAACAATATAGTTTTCCTCTAATTGCTAAGTATATATAGATAGTCTATATATTACAAAAGGCAAGTGGGAGATTTTTTTATCTTGAAAGATAAAATTACAAGATACATAATCTTCTTAAATACACTAGTAAATATCATGATGAGGTTAGACAAGTAAATGATAGACCTCATGATGATAGAATTTTCATTCATAGATCTGCAAGGATATCTCAGATATTTGATTTATATGCTGAGAAATATGGGTTACAGGATTATAGTAAACCTGATAACCATTATGATGGATTACCAAATATTGAATTGGGTAAATTAATCATACTATGAATGTTAAAGATGCTATCCATAAAGATAATCAATTTTAGAAATTTGGTTTATCTTAATAGTTAGACTAGAGAATGGAAATGAGTTTCTTCAAAGATATAAAAAACCCTAGTAGTTTGAATTTCTATGTTGAAATCATATGGACAAAATTGTACACATATTTAATGCATGTTTTATGACAAGATTATTAATCATACTTAAGCAATTAATTGTGATTGAATATTCTTTCCTAGACACATTAAATATATAAGGATGATAATTGTCATACTTGGTTTTATTAATATGAAATATGACAATGGAATATCAAAATTTTTTCTTGAGAAATTACTTGAGCGAGGAAGGTAAGTAATCGAAAGGTTTTTTGAATTCATATAATCTTTGGAAGTGTACGAAGTGCAATAATTCATGAATGGATAAATGCATGCATCTATGAAATTATTCTTATGTTTAATTATTAAATCCTAGTTTTGATTTATAATTGAAATAAGATAAATTTTAAGTATTCCTGAAAGCTAGTGGGAGTATTATGTTAAGGTTTTAAATCTTATATGTTGTATAACATATAGGAAGTAACATTTCTTGTAAGCTAAATGTTTAGTCTTAGATTGTTTTTAAGAATTAAAACATACAACCTTGGAATATATGTTTGATAAACATGTGCAGTAAAATAAATGATTCTAATAAAACATGATATATCATTTGGGAAATGGATGACTATTTTTTGACAAGATAGAACATGAATGAAATCTAAGTTTGACCTGTAGATTCATCATGTACATCATGTTGTGTATTAAAATTGTTGTATCATTCTTGAATAAGAAGTGATTTGACAACATTGATATCTAACTAAAAGTTATTCGATAATTTGTGTAATGATTATTCTAATAGAATTACATCCTCAGCCTAGAATTACTCCTAGATTCTCTGGATGAACAGTTGTCAATTGTTGTGCAAATTGTCATCAGCTTCAAAACTTGAAAGTTTGGAAAGCATCAAACATTACAAAAATAAATATTAAAGTTTACGGAGTTTTAATGAGCATATTGTTGTTTGTATACAATGATGCTGGTTTAATTGAGATGACACTCAATACTAGTCATGGTAGGATTTTATCCTTGTTTATGGTCATGTGAACTAGTTGTACTACTAATATAGCAATTGCATTATACATTAAAAGAATAAGAATACTTTAAACTTTAAAATGTTTGAAAGTTTAAATTGTCATAAAAATGGTGATAGAGGATGTCATACACTTTATGAATTATTATGTGGATTGGTGAATGCACACATACAAGAACTTCACTAATTGAATTCTTAAAATAACTATTCTCAAAATTACGCTAGATCAAGTTGGTTGATTTATGCCTTGTCAACAAGTATGATTGTCATTACTTAAGGCATAACTCATCATCTGGAATTTTCATGCATTGATCTATTTGGTATTTGGATAAGGGATGTTAAACAATTGTTATAATAAATCAAATACTTGGTATGTTTTATTTTATAATATATTGTATCCTATATTTGCATGTTTAATCCGTGAATAAATTTATTTATTATAAATCGTCCGTTGTCAATTAATGATATGGGAGTATCATTAAACTAAGACAAATCTGAGAGATATGGTAGAATATAATTGAAAGTATATTGATGAGAAAGCATACCAATTTCAGATGATATTCAATGAATTGAATATAGGACTTATCCCAACTACATAATTTACTTTATGGATATTGTTGTTAAGTAAATTATGAATAGTTATCCTCAGACTTGAGATACTAGATAAGTGTCATGAATGTAGTGCACTTCTGTGGAACAACTTAACGCTATACGTAACTGGTAGTCATAAGGGTTGTTTCCTGAAGTGTTGCAAAGTTCATGGGTTATTCTTGTAGTCAAGATAGAATTTGTTCCTTCAAATTTATTTTGGAGTTTAATACTGTTGGGCCCCTCGTAGGGTTGACAAGATGTTTGCGTGGCCACACCCAAAGATCTCCCCTGAATATGTTCAGAAGGTTTGGTAATCTTGCTCAATCACTTATAACGAGAAACAGAATAGTTGAATAAAGAATGACTTAATTCTATATCTTTATTTAACATGATATTAGAAACAAAAGGATAATAATAATGAGAAATCATTAAAAGGTTTTCCAGGAGCCTTGCTCGAGTTGTACTAGAGGCATCGAAGTGTTGCTAGACGCTAACCGATGTGATCACTCTATTAAGATATGTCCAAGTGGGAGTTGTTGGTTTAATGGACAATAAATTAATAGACGTGTGTTAGGATCGAACTTGAGACCATGGGATTGCACACTTTGTGTATGAGAATTAAAGTTAATAATTAAATATAAATGTTATATTTATTTATTAATTAAACGAAATAACATAACGGACGTTAAGTAATTAGTTGTAATGGACTAACGGTCGTTAAATGTAATTGGAAAAGGACTAAGTTGTAAATATTGGGAAGGTTCCGGAATCCCTTGTGGGATGCCAAACCGATCGGCCACAAGGACCCAAACCCAACCCATCTACAACTCAAACTTGTTCACCAAGTTAGTTTGTGTATAAATACAAAACCAAGGGTGTTTGTAATTTATCTCTTGTACTCATTAAGCTAAACCTAAAATTGTTTTGTGTGTGTTTTGCTTAAAACCGATCGTATACCTCTTGTGGGTGTCGATCCATACTCTTTCCAATCTCAAGTTATTTTGTTTGATTAAAACTAGCATTGCTTTAATTCGGTATAGTACGTGTGTACAAGAAAGTGGTACTAACACATTATTGTTAGTATTCTTGGATTGAATTACAAAACGGTAAGGGGTAATTCATATAATCCTATAAACCCTAATTAGGGTTCATCCAATTGCTAGTTTTGTGGATTTGATTCTTGTTCGGCTAGAATCAAGAAAAGTACGCATATTCTTGTTTATGTTAATTGATTATTTGTTAATCTTTCCTATACGCTTCCGCATGTGTATTTGATTTTTATTGTTTATATTTATGATTAGTCATGTTATATAATTCCAAAGTCGTACCTTTGCAGTCGTTCCTTGTCGAGGTACCACCGGAGCAAAAACACATGAACCCAGTCGAATTGCTATAACCACATACCCCATCGGACTCTTCACACTTATCGCATTCGTCTGTTGTTCTCCAGCCTAGCTCGAACCCTGTTCCCAAAGCTTCAATGACTGTATCCAATCGGAATCGCGGGTCATCAGAAGAGAATACATCCAACACCGTAGTTACCACTTCATCATCGCACGCTGTTAGCCTTAATAATTTATATTAGAAGTGATGGTCATTCACATTTAGGAACTTTGTAACGTGTGTTAGATATCGTGATAGAATAGTCAACGGGCTCGTGGATTGGACTAAGCTAAATGGATAGGCGTTATGATTATGCTAGACGTTTGAAGCTTAAGTATCCAAAGCCCAATCCATGTCCAACCCACGAAAAGCCCAAGCAAAGCCTTTTAGGGTTTTAAGTTACTTGTACTATAAATACCCCTCAAATGGTCATTTGAGGGGTGTGCTTGAAAGTGTGTGTGTGTGTGTTTTTCCTTTGCAATAAAACATCTCTCTTGTTTTCATCTTATCCACATATACACGGTTTGTATAAACATCAAGTCACCAACACCTTAATCTTTCTTTCTTCTTAAGCATAACGTTTGTGTTTGTTTGTGTTAACGTGGTATTTGTTTGTGATAAGGTTGATATATCTAAGGTCTTACAATTGGTATCAATCGCCTAACAATGGTTTAGGAGTGTTTTGGTTGAAGTTTGTTTGTGTAGAGTTACACGTAGTTTCGTTCTCAAAAGTGTCACGCATAAAGCTTTAATTTTTGCACTTAAAAATTCAAGATTCTTGTGGTTTAAGGTTTATTTGGTGCTAAAGTTTCAGTTTTTTTCAAAAAGTTCGAAGCTTTACGTGTTTTTCTTCAAGTTTGAACTCGTGTTTTTGAAGGTGGTCATTTCTACTCGTAACTTTTATAAGCACTTTGGGTGAAAAAGGTCAAAAGATTTGTGTTATTGGAGTGTTTTTAAGGCTATCTGTGCAAGAGAAATCGTTTGAATCATTGGAAATTTTTTACGAGTAGGTCAAAACCCTAGTTCTACTCGTAAGAAAGTCAAACTACGCATAAGGTTCTACTCATAACTTTTTGGTGAAGAATCTTCGAGCTATAACGGTTACTCAGTGCTTCCCTCACTTGGATAAGTGTGTGGAACACTTCGACTTGTGGATATCCCTTACGATGTGACAGTGTAAAGGATTTTTGGTTCTTAACCATAGTTTACGCATAAGCTAAAAGCTTACGAGTAACTCTACGCATAACTTCAAAATTACGCGTAAGGTTTACGAGTAACTTTTTGTCTACACATAAGCTTAAGGTTACGCGTAAGATACTGGTCTACGCCTAAGGAATCCTACGCCTAAGATCCTACGCAAAAGATCCTACGCCTAAGGAATCCTACGCCTAAGCATCGTCTACTCGTAACTTCGTGTTTCTACGCCTAAGCTCTTTCTACGCATAAAGTTTCAAAAAAAAAAAAAAAAATTAAATGTGAAAATTTTGGTCAAAATTTAACTGTGAAAATTTTTGGCGGGAAAACTTGAGTAAAATTTAAATTTTTGAGGAGACTAAACGTTCAATTTTTACGCGAGATTCAAATTTTGGTTTAACTGGGAAAATTTTGGTCAAAAATTCAAATTTTTCGGGTCAAATTTGGCGTCAAAATTGTCATAACTCAAAATTTTCATACGACCTTAGAATTGATTTTTATAGTGGATTTCAAATTTTGGGCTTAAATTTTTAAGAACCAAGGTTACGAGTACGACTTTCTAACACCTCAACCGAGCTTAATCTACATCAAACACAACTCCTTTATCGTTGAATCGATCCTACATCAACTGTATGACACATACCTTCATCAATGGCAAATCAACAAGACATTCATGCAGCCGGTGCCGAAAACCGCCCTCCTATGTTGGAAAAAGGTGGTTATCTTCAATGGACAAGTCCAATGCTTCGTTACATCAAGACAAAACCTAATGGAAAATTGATGATCAAATCCATTCAGAATGGACCCTTCATACCTCGACAAGTCCAAGACCCCGGAAATCCCGATGCAACACCTCCAGCCCCACCATTTTTTCGTCTTCAAAAGACACCAATACTCAAGAGGATCGAAACAAGTCGAAGCGATGACATGGCAATTCATATTATACAACTGGGTTTACCAAGAGACATCTTTGCTGCCGTAGACAGTTGTGAAACTGCTTTCGACATGTGGGAACGTGTTAGACGACTTTGTCATGGAACATAAATCGGTCAACAAGACACAGAGAACAAGTTGCTAACTGCATGGGAGAAGTTTACATCTACTCCTGGAGAATCCATTGAATCCTACTATGGAAGGTTTTGTACTTTAATGAATGAGCTGATTAGAAACAAGTTGACACCCAGAACTATCGTGAGCAACATCAAGTTCTTGAACAATCTACCGTAAGAATGGGGACGATATGTCACTATTGCCAACCAAACAAAAGACTTACATCAAGTGAACTTTGATCAACTCAACGATTTTCTGAAACAAAACCAAGCCGAAGTGAATGAAGTCGAAAGAAAGATTGGCAAAGAATCATGATCCATTGGCACTCATTGCAAAGACTCAAACTTCAGTGAATACACAACAAGCTTCATCATCTTCCAACAACAACAACTTGCAGAATACATTCCACAACCACAACAAGAATTCTATCCAGATCAACAATACCAGGAACAAGGAATCACCGATCCTGAATCACCGAAGCGACCTTGCAAAGATATACTCTTTATTGGGTAACGACTAAAAGTCGCTATTCCACACCAACTAACAACAACCAAAGGATTTCGTCAAACACTCGCAATCAGAAAATTGCACACCGGGTGTGAATATGGGTAATCAAGGTCAAATGGTTGGAGTTATTGGGAATCAACAGGGATATGCTACCGGATTTCGCATGGGTAATCAGCGGTTCCGTATCGTGGTAATCATTGGGTCGAATGTTGGAAATCGATGGGACGTAATGTTGGGAATAGAGCGTGGGTAATCGAATGGGAATGTTGCAGCTCCATCGTTGGGAATTATGGAAATGTGAATCGTGGGAATCAGTTAAGTGTTATAACTGTCAAGGAATGGGTCACATGGCACGAAACTGTCCCACTAAGTCGCACAAGAAGAATGTGAATTTCTTCGAAAGCTATCTGTTAGCACGAAGCAAGAAGCAGGATACAGTTGAGTGCCGAGGAAAATGATTTTTTGCCATCGTGGATGATTTGGAAGACCTCGAGGAAATCAATGCGAACCAATATTCATGGCAAATCTTCAGGAGACTAAGTACGACATTAATCGACTCGACGCACTTCCTGCCTATGACGCCAACGCAGTATCTGAGGTACCAATCATTGATCCATGCTATAACAATGTCATATGTGATGTGTTTACTCATGATAAACAAAGATTCTGTGACATCGCACCTACTTATGATACATACCGACAATCCGAAGTTGTAGCAATACTAACTCAAACTCCGATGTGGATCCTAGTGGAGGGTGTGTGGCACAAAATACTGAGACTGATGAGGAAACACGTGCTTATTTTGAATCATTAATCAATCACTGTGGCATTGAAATTGAAAAAGTGAGTAAGGTCAATCGCGAAGTTAAGGCCGCGAATGTTAAATTGACCACCGAGCTTGAGAGTTACAAGGAGCACGCCAAAGCTTTTGAATTTCATACTAACAAAATGTCCGAATTAGAAATTGGTTATCGAGATTCTGTTTTAAGATAAAAACAATTGCAACTCAAGTACGATACACTTGATGTGAATCTCAATTTGAAAATAAAATCTTTAAACAAGGAAATTTCTGATCTAAATGACCAACTTTCTAAACTAAAAGCAACGTATTCGATCTTGAAAAGAGAAGAAGAAGTTGATCATGATTTTTCAAAACGAGAAGATTCTCTTCTTGATGAAATTCTTGATAAAACGGAAAAACTCAAAACATTGGACAATTTGCTTCTTACAACGGGTCATTCAGCTAAATCAAACAAGATGCTTTCTAATAAAGTAAATCCACGTTTTCATACTTCACATAAGATGGCACTTGGTAACGACCCTTCTTCATTTCTCAAGAAAGCTCAGAAATCTCAGAATGTGTTGCACAATGGAAAACCTTTGCATGAACCCATAATTGTGCATGATTCTCTTGAAACGTTGGAACTATCTAAGGAGAGTAGATCAAAAATGAAACAAAAACATCCCGAAATCAAACCAATTGATTATAACAAATGGAACAAAATTAATGGTATTTCGCTTGTTTCTCAATCAACGTTTTCCACCAAACCAAGTGTTTCAAACAAAGTGTCAACACCTGTTTCAAAATCAGTTTCAAAACCAGTTGTTGTCTCCAAATCTCTTTCCAACATTGAACAAATGTCTTCAAACAATCCTTTTAACACAAGTGATGCCATAAGTATTTTGGAAAATGTGAAAATGAGAATTGCAGATCTTCAAGAGACCGTTAAAACTAAAACCAATATTACAACAAACATTTGGTTTAATAGTTTTGATATTGAACAGAAAAAGTTTTTTGAAACTCAAATTGCCCCTCACCTGACTAACATCAACTCAAGGGTAATTCATTTTGAACAAGCCTTTTTGAAAGAAACAGCCGACTTTGTCAAGGACCATAAATCCCTGGTAAAGCAAGCTAATGAAAGTGTTGAACACATCAAAGTTTTGGAAAATCTAAATGACTCTCTCTTCGAAGATGTTCCGACTACTGATATTATGTCCATCATTTTGCAAACATATTCTGTTGAAGATCATGAAAGACTCCAGGATGAGACCTCTGAAATTGTTTCAAAATATGAAAAATCTCTTGAAAAACTTGAAAAAGAAAATGTCTCATATTTTAAACAAATTGATCGAAAAACAGAGGAATGCAAGTATGACAAACTGTCGTATGAGCGTGCCTACAATTACATGAAAGCAAAAAATGATCTTTTGAGGGCTCAGCTGGAAAGTCAAAAGGAAAGGCAAGTGGATACTGTGATTAAAAACCATTGATCAGGAGAAGGCAAATGTTCCCAAACCGGTTTCCAAACCAAAAATGTCTGTTTCTATGCCTCCTCCAAAATTCAATGAGAAAAATGTTTCATCAAAACCAGTCACTCCACCTGCCCTACCTAAACAATATGTTGATAAGGGAAAAGCGGTTATCGAGAAACCAAAAGTTTTAGCACCTGGCCTTTTTAAGATGAGTACCACTAATGCGTCTGCCTCCACATCTAAAACATATGGAACAAACGACATAAGTTTAGAAATGCACTCTAAAGAGACTAGGAAAGTTGAAACCACCTCCCTTAATAAAAATGTGAATCCTAATGCGTGTGCCTTACCTTCTACAGGACTAGAAAGCACCTCTAGGAGCAGCAGACTAAAGCCTAAGAGCAATACAAGGAACAATAGAGTCTCGCATGCCTCTAGGAGTAGTAGCTTGAATAAAGAGAAGAAAGTAGAAGAACACCCTAGGAATTTACCGTTTTTGAATAAGAAAGACATTTCATCTGAATGTACTGAACCTATGAAATCTGCTAAGTTTAAGGAATCTGTTGAATCTGTTTGTTTAACTTGCAAGAAATCTTTATCTAATGTTCATGATGATTGTGTTTCTAAGAATGAGATTGTTAAGCCTGTTAAGAAGAACGTCCCAAAAAGATCTTACGCTAAAAGAGTAGGAAGACTAGTTGCAAAACTTAGGCTTTACACTACTGACAGGAACTATAGTGTATACTATAGGGATGATATTTGGAAACCCATAGGTAGAACTTTCACACTCCAGAATGGTACAATGAGTGATAAACCGAATTCCCTCAGAGAAAACCTCTCTGCGTGTGATAAGGATTTTACCTCTAACCCAAAGGAACCAAAATCAAAACGGTATCCACAATATTCTTTTTCTCAGCATCGCGTGTTATCGAAATTTGTCTTTGGATCGTCGACGGGTTGCTCCAAGCACATGACCGGAATCAAGCTGCGATCAATTTCGTCTGAAATTCATGGGAACCGTGACGTTTGAAATGATCATGTAGCAGCTATCATGGGTTATGGAGATCTACCTTTTGGAAATTATTTGATCACTCGGGTTTACTATGTCGAAGGGTTGGGACACAATTAGTTTTCAGTCGGGCAATTCGTGATGCGATTTAGAGGTTGCTTTTAGGAAAAATGCTTGCTTCGTTAGAAACTTGGATGGCACTGATCTCTTAACTGGGAATCGTGATACAAACCTGTATGCTATCGATATCAATCAAATGGCCTCTTCATCACCAATATGTCTTATGACACGAGCATCCGGAACACACCTGGTTGTGGCACGACGGTTATCCCATCTCAATTTCGACACCATCAACAAAATTGCCAAAGACAACATCGTCAACGGACTTCCAAAGTTCAAATACACCAAGGATCACTTATGTCCATCATGCGAACAAGGAAAAAGCAAAAGAGCATCATATAAACCCAAAACCGTACCCAGTTCGGATGCAAAGTTGCATATGTTGCACATGGACTTATGTGGCCCAATGAGAGTTGAAAGCATTAATGGGAAAAAGTATATTCTTGTCATTGTCGATGATTATTCAAGATATACATGGGTTAAGTTTCTGAGATCAAAAGACGAAGCACCAAGCATCATCATCACCTTTCTGAAACGAATTCAAGTACTTCTTCAAACTCCAATAAGGGTTGTAAGAACATAACGGCACGTAATTCACTAATCGGAGTTAAGAGCTTATTTTGAAGATGCCGGAATCACACATCGACATCTTTTAGAACTCCACAGCAGAATGGGGTAGTTGAAAGAAGAAATAGAACTATTGTGGAAGCCGCCGCACAATGCTAATCTATTCTAGTGCACCGTTATTTCTATGGGCTGATGTTGTTGCCACTGCTTGTTTCACTCATAACCGATCTCTCATCCATCCAAGATTCAATAAAACCCCATATGAGCTTGTGAATAACAGAAAACCGGATATCTCTTACTTTCACGTATTTGGCGCTTTGTGCTATCCTACGAATGAGAGAGAAGATCTTGGAAAACTGAAAGCAAAAGGTGATATTGGAATCTTCATTGGATATTCAGATAACTCGAGGGCATATAGGGTGTATAACAGAGAACTAGGAGGATCATGGAGACGATGAATGTGAAGTTTGACGAACTTTCACACATGGCTTCTGAGAGACTCGCTCTAGAACCCGCACTAAACCGACAGACTTCTCGACACATCGATTCAGGACTCGTACCTCAAAGAGCTCAATCAACCTCGTTTGACAATCCTAAAGAACAAGAATGGGAGAATTTCTTTGAGTTAATGTTCGATGAATACTATGGTGGAACTTCGACAAATGCATCAAACCATCATTCCACTGCACCCGCTCAAAATCATCCTCCACCACCAACCGAAGATGCATCTACAACGGTCGAAACCAATGCACCAATTCCATCTACATCTACTACAGTTATTGCACCCGTTCTACCAGCAGTTGATGAGCATAACCAAAACCAGAACGATGCAACGTTAGATGAAGACTTATTTGAAAACCCGTTCGCTACGGAATCAGCTGAATCTTCTTCAAGCTTACGAGAACCATCTAACTCGCACACATTTAACCAACGGTATCCTTCTACTCTGAAGTGGACAAAAGACCACCCAATTGAACAAGTTATTGGTGAACCTTCAAGGCCAATTCAGACGAGACGCCAACTTGCCACCGATTGCGACTTATGCATTTACCTTTGCTCAATTAGCAATATAGAGCCAAAGAACATTCGTGAGGCAATGGCAGAACCTGCATGGATAGAAGCGTGCAGAGGAACTTCTAATACCGCCTACATGACTCTTGGGATATAGTTCCAAGACCAATTGACATTCGCGTCATTGATCTCAAATGGTTATGGAAGAACAAAAGGGATGAAGAGATGACTGTAATTCGCAACAAAGCTCGCCTTGTGGCCAAAGGATACAGACAAGAGGAAGGGATAGACTTTGAAGAGTCATTCGCGCAGGTAGCTAGACTTGAAGCGGCCAGATATTCTTAGCCTACGCCACAAAAACATCACGGTTTATCGATGGACATTAAGACCGCATTCTTGAATGGAACTCACGAAGAAGAAGTGTACGTGAGTCACCCGAAGGCTTCATAGACATGGAACATCCAGACTACGCCTACAAACTCAAAAAGGCAATCTATGGATTGAAACAAGCTCCGAGAGCGTGGTATGACGAACTGTCCTCTTTCCTTATCCAGAAAAATTTCACCAAAGGCACAGTTGATCCTACCTTGTTTCCATAAAAATGCAAAAACGACATTTTGATTGTTCAGATTTATGTGGACGACATCATCTTTGGGTCCACTAATCCGAATCTTTCAAAACATTTTGCAAATCTCATGAAAAGTAAATTTGAAATGTCCATGATGGGGGAACTAAAATTCTTTCTTGGTTTACAAATACATCAATCCCCTCGTGGAATTTTTATAAATCAAGCTAAATATACGACTGAGATTTTGAAAAATCACGGTATGGATAATTGTGACTCGTCGAACACCAATGGTAACTTCACCAAAAATTGGAGCCGATTTGTTTGGGAAACATATTGATCCGTAGAAATATCGGAGCATGATTGGTTCTCTCATGTATCTTACTGCTAGTCGACCCGATATTCATTTTTCTGTTTGCTTATTAGCACGGTTTCATGCAAAGCCTACCGAACTGCACCTCAAAGAGGTTAAAAGGATCTTTCGGTACCCGAAGACATCCATTCACATGGGACTTTGGTATCCGAAGGAATCCGGATTTGATCTTATTGCCTTTTCGGATGCACCACGCAGTGATCAAGTTACAACAAAAAGTACATCCGGAGGAGCACAATTTTTGGGTGAAAAGTTAGTAAGTTGGTCTTCAAAGAAACAAGATTGCACTGCACTTTCAACCGCTGAAGCCGAGTATGTGTCTCTATCTGCGTGTTGTGCTCAAGTTCTATGGATGAGAACACAACTCACAGATTATGGCTTTACTTTCGATAAAATACCTATGTATTGTGACTCGCAAAGTGCCATAGCCATATCATGCAATCCTGTTCATCACTCAAAGACTAAGCATATCCGAGTCCGCTATCACTTCATCAAAGAGTACGTCGAAAATGGTACTGTTGAATTATTTTTCGTGAAGACAGATTACCAACTCGCCGATCTATTTACTAAAGTCCTTCCAAAAGAAAGGTTTGACGATTTAGTTCGACGACTTGGAATGCGAAGCCTAACCCCTGAGGAGTTAGAACGTCTTCTCGAATCTTCTTGAAAATGATTTTTCCAACAAGCTTCGCTGTAAATATTTTTGAAAAACAAAATACAAAATTTGAAAAATCAACAAAAACAAAATATAAAAATATAAAACTTTCAAAAAATACAAAAACAATATAAAATCAAAAATCAAAAATATTCTTCTCACGACATGTCTCTCATTATAATCGATATTCTCAGACGTTTCTAGAAATGCCATTCAACAATGATACGGGTATGTACAGATGCTTGAGCGAGAGTTATTTATTTGTTTTCTAAAACATGTCGCTCTCAAAATTTCCCAAAATAATGGCTTTCGTATACTTCAACGATGCGAAACCCGGACTAAAATGATGACTTTTGATTATTTTCAAATCAAAACTCGTGCTTTTTAATGAAAATCAAGTGTACGCAAAGGCACTACATTTAAAATGGTGAGAAATCATCATCATCTTGAGCACCTTTTCAAGATTGTTCAAAAAGATTTTCAAAATCTTTCAAAATATTTTGTGCTCAAGATAACTCCCTCTAAAACCCTTTAATTGATTATGCTTTAATAAAGGGGGAGTATAAAATTAAAATGTTCCAAATTCACGCTTAAATCAAATCCGTTTGTCTCCCCAAAAGATTCTAAAATGTTGTTTAATCCGTTGATATCAAAAATATCACGAATATGCTATTTTTGAGGGGGAGGAGACGTGATTAAAATGTGATAAAAAATGTTTAATGATCGTTGTTTGAATCTCAAAATGAGCTCGACTCAGACGGAACCAATGAATTGACGGGAATCAAAGTCAGGAAATGTACCATCTCGAGAAACTTGTGATAGATATGCACCTTCATGGGTCTAACCTCCTTTTCAAGGAGTGTTTACAACTTCAAGTTAGTTATTAGAGCTAGTTGTCACCTAAAACCTGACAATGGAACTCTTTTACTAGGCAACGTGAACGTCTCGTGGGGAATTGTCTATCATGAGCCGATCAATTCAAAAGTGCGAACTCTACCATCTCTATGTGATTTCGTTAAAACAATATAAGCACATATGAAGGGGGAGTGTTTCTGAAAATATAAAACTCTTAGAGTGTCTCAAACATGTTTTCTATCATAAACACTCTGAGAGATTTTCATGAAAAATGGTTTTATGGCAACAATAGGACAGTCATGGAGTTATAAGGAGACTAAGGATAGGAAATTGTCCTATGATCCGCCAGAGCCGGAGGGATCTACCCAAGGACATCACCAATAGTTAGTATTAGAAGTCCTTAGGTATGATTGAAAAAAGGAGTAATGTGAGAAAGAAGAAAGAAGGGGTTGAAGAATTAAAAAGAAAAGTAAAAGAAAGGGTGAAAAGAAATAGCCCTTCATATTCAACCTTAGGCGTAAAACCGGGTTCAATTCATCTCTATGGTTGTCACTAGATGACACCGTATTGAAGACAAAGACGTCATGGACCCAAAGGACGACCTGCACTCTAACCTTCTAGCCACTCAATTCCTCTTAAAAGGATTTGTTTCATTCTCACTGGGAACCCTACATAATCTATCGACTTTGTCTTAGAGATCGTTGGTATTGAAGAAGGAGACCCTCTCCCTAGTCTCCGCTCAGGAAAACCAAAATGCACTATTGAGTCTAGAGCCACGAGATTCATCAAAAGATATCATAGGAACACATGACATTTCATCTCTTGTTGTTCATCTATAAGGACACAAGTGATATATTCTAGAGTCCTACGCAGATCTTAGCAATGCCGTAACATTTATGAGAAGTTTCACATCCGTGATCTTCGTGATTGAATGGAAACTCCCGCCAGGTTAACATCAAGCAGCCTGACAGCAGGTCACTTCGGTAACTCCCCGTGGATTACGCTTAGTGTGTCTCAAATGGTCTACAAGTGGGGTGATGCTTCGGTGTACCTCAGCGACTCATCTGAATCGTAGATGTACTTCGGTATATCGCGTTATCTCACTTGTGGGACTCCAGTTCAGTAACGGCCTTTGTGAGAATTAGAGATGTGTTTTCACACTATGCCGTTAACACCCTCGAAATTCAAACTTGTAAGTGCCGGAATCCGCTTATTACTAACTGTTTTTATGTTTTCTTCTTATGGAAGCTCCGGAGCGGATGGATCGTGCAGACTCGCCACATGCTCATACCAACGCCACATGCTCATACCAACGACACATGAAAGTTCTCATCACAATCAAAGGCTACACAAAGTTTAAAGACTCGAGAACTACATCATTGGTAACCAAAAGTCAAATAGAAGTGTGAGCATGGTGGAGAAAGACGTGGAGACACCTAACCAACGCAGTTGACAACAGCAGACAACCACATTATCTGATCACAAAGCATGAAGGAACAAAGAATCAAGACTATTCTATATCTACGCACAAAGTTCGAGCTCAAGAAAAGTAAAGACCTAATCAAGTGGAGCATCATTTGAATGACCACCCCTTAGGGGGAGATTGTTAGCCTTAATAATTTATATTAGAAGTGATGGTCATTCACATTTAGGAACTTTGTAACGTGTGTTAGATATCGTGATAGAATAGTCAACGGGCTCGTGGATTGGACTAAACTAAATGGCTAGGCGTTATGATTATGCTAGCCGTTTGAAGCTTAAGTATCCAAAGCCCAATCCATGTCCAACCCACGAAAAGCCCAAGCAAAGCCTTTTAGGGTTTTAAGTTACTTGTACTATAAATACCCCTCAAATGGTCATTTGAGGGGTGTGCTTGAAAGTGTGTGTGTGTGTATGTATTTTCTCTCTCAAGGAATATACAACTTTATTGTGTTTATCTTATCCTCTCACATACACGAATTCATATTCAAGTCACCATCTTTCTCATCTTATTTCTAAGTTTTGTTTGTGTTTGTGTTTCACGTTTTATACGCGTAACTTGGGTTACGTGTGTTGGGTTTGCTTGGTAAAGTGATAAGGTTGATATATATAAGGTCCTACACACGCTAACTCACGCCAGTCGTGATTTTCGGTTTCATGATGTATAACATTAACGCACGACCAGTTTGGACCGTGATTTAAGCATGGTAACACAGTTGCAAAATTAGGGACGACACCAGTGCAATTTAAGCGAAAACGTAGCTTAAGATTATTCGACGTAAAATTTAAAGTCGGTCTATCCAGTTCAATCCTAGGCTTCACTCTGGAGCACTCGTTTTGAACTGGAAAGATGCGAAAAACATCGTCGTCAACGAGAATAACACTCGTATTGGTTAGATTCCGTACGTAGTAAGAATTGCCACCAAAATACATCATGGGAAGATCCTGTCCATTTATGGATGAGCAATTGATTCCCAAACCTTCATAACCACAATACTGACTAGTTTGAGTTTCTAATTTCCAAAGAGGGTAACTGATCTTAACGCCGTTACAATCAGATGAAGGGAAATTTTGGAAAGCTGAAATATCGGTTTGAGCAGATGCAATGGTGGTGATGATGAAGAACAAGGAGAGGAGTATGAGAGCGTAAGAAGGTGATTGTATAAGTCTAGACATGGTTATGGATTTATGGACGTGTGGTTATGTTACTTTAATTTAATACGTTGTTGATATCTATCAGCTCGTCTATCGTTCTGCAAGTGTAGATATTTGAAGAGATAAATATTTGAATAGCAAAAGAACTTATTAATCGAGTTGACAGAATTAAGTAAAAGAATATAAATTTTCCACGTTAACTTGTGGACTTTTTGGCCCTAAACTTTGGTTGTTTCTTTTTTCTTGATATTAAGTGGTGTGGGATATGTGTATGTGAGGACAAATAATAACCCTATGGAGTAAGACCAATATAAATTCTTATCTTGGTTCTTAGAAACAGACCGACTGGGTTTGACAACGTTTGATCTTGATAACCCACCCAAAAATACTTTTAAAATAATACAATGGGAAGTTTTAATAATGTTTGATTCAACTGGGTTTGATTAAAATATCAAAAGCATTGCGACTTGAATTAATATTGATGAAGTAGATTGATCACTACTATATATGGCATGGATGAACTGTGGCGACTGCAAAGGCATGGAGGAAAGGCGGCCACCGGAGGTAGAACAACCTCGGACGAAGTGGTTGCAGGGTGGCGATCGAGTTTACAGTTGAACCATCTTGATATAGTTAGCTGAATTCAGAAAGGGAAGAAATGCATGAACTTGAATTTGATATTCAATGATTCACAAGTTTGAAACAGAATTTGAGAGGAAAAGGTTACAATCTTTAGTGAATGAATAAAAGAAATGACAAGCTAACTATTTATACAAGAAGAGAAGGATGAAATGCTGTTAGCTAATTTTCCCGCCCATTTAACTAACTTTCAAACGTGCAATGTGACTTGCGCGTGACATTTCATTTGAGCGTGTATCAATTTGTTTGATGTGGTTGAAAAAAAAATACAAAGAAGGAAGGAAGTTTCTCTGATTTAGCCTACGGATGGAGAGAGGTAAGTTAGCAGGCAACTCAATAAGAGGCAAAGAAATAACCCATCTTTAATTGATGGTATGATGCATTGTTAGATATAGTTAGCTGAGCTAGGTCAAAAATTTCATGAAGATATCATGTTACTCAAACAGTTACTAACACTAGTGCAATAGTCAATTCACTTTGATGCAATAGTCAACATTCACTTTGAGGGCATTAATATTAATTGCATGACACATTTTAAACTACAATGATACTTGCTCACTTTGTGGTTCACTAAATGCGCTAGCCGGTGACCTTGCAGGAGTACAAAAGAACGGTTTTGGGGGGACTTCCAATACTTCCGTGCTTCCCTCTAACATTTCGATAACTTCATTAATGGATGGCCTTTGCTTTGGATCAGTTTGTATGCACCATAAACCAACTATTGTCATCTTTCTAGCATAGTCGTTTTCCTCTGTAGTTGTTATACCATCTATTAAGTATTCGTCTTTCTTGAGACGCTTGTAAATCCAATTAGGAAAATATATTTCACTCGTTTGCCCAGAACCAACACCAACATCGACTTTTTTTCTTCCTCCAATCATTTCAAGTATCAGCATCCCGTAACTATACACATCAGATTTATGGGACACCCCTCCAAACTTTCTATTAAAAACTTCAGGCAAGATACCCAATGGTACCTCTAGCCTCTAACATAGAAACGATACTCGCTCCTTGAGTACAATTTAGCAAGGCCGAAATCTGCTATTTTGGGGCATAAATCCGCATCAAGGAGAATGTTATGTGGCTTAATATCAAGATGCAAAATACGAGTGTTGCATCCACGATACAAGTAGTCAAGACCTCGTGCTATTCCAAGTGCTATCTCATACAACTTCTCTATTCCTAAGTGCTCGCTTGTCTTGGGAGGATCAGCATGAGAGCATATAAACTTCTCCAATGATCCATTTGGCATGTATTCGCATACCGAGAGCCCTCTTTTGATAGTCGAAACAAAATCCCAATAGAGTAACAATGTTTATATGAGAAGTCCTACCAATGCTTGCAACTTCGTTTATAAATTCTTGTCCACTTGCTTTTGATGAGTTTAATACTTTTACTGCCACAAGACGGCCATCACATAACTTTCCTTTAAAGACAGTTCCAAAACCTCCTTGTCCTAATTTCACTTGAAATGAGTTTGTTATTCTCTTGATATCATGATACTTGTATCGTTTCGTGGTCAAGGAACCATATTGCACGATAAACGCCTCAACACTTTTGTCGTCCTCAGTTTTATGCCTAAATAAGGCACCAAAAGTGTTCGATGAGGATTTCCTAATGCAATAGATTATGAGGATGAACATAATTGCTAGTACAGTAGATCCGACTCCGATCACTGTGATAATAAAAAAAAGTGTGTTGCTTGTTACAATTCTTTTAAATAATCAAAAATCAAGAATATATTAGCTACAATTTATTGTAGCCAATTAGCTACAATTTTGTGCTAACAACTATGGGTCCTTGTTTATTTTTGTGGGTCCCTGATTCTTTTTTGTGGATCTCTGATTTATTGTTTGTGTATTTTTGTGGAGGATTGTAGCCAATCTATCTCCTTTTAGAGGAGTTCAGGAGCATATATGTCAACTGAAATTAAATTAGGAGTGCCCATTGGCCATCTTGAATCTAAGATGTAAAACAAGTGAGTATTTGAGTATATTAAATAAAAAAAGGATAATGTATATGGAGGTCACTCAAGTTTTCAACTTTTAACATATAGGACATTCATTTATTGAAATAAATTTATAGGTCGCCCGACTATATGTTTGTTTTCGTTTTCATCAATTTCGGTCAAATTTATGCCCGAAAACTATAAGATATAAATAAGGAACCAACTTCTAACATATCCAAGCAATTTGAATGAAAAGTTTGATGTGAATAACCGATTATATCATTAATTTAAGTGTAAATTTATATTATTAAAAGTACTTTAGAAGGATAAAACTGAAATTTCGCGACTGACTTTTTATTCGTATTAGTTTAATATGTTAGTGTTAGGTTCATTTTTGCTGTTTGATAATTATCCGTATTAAATTTGAGCGAAATTGATATAAACGAAGAGAAATACATAGTTTGATGGCCTAAAAGTTACTTTAAAAACTGGGCGATGTATAGGAGAAAAACTTAAAAGTTGGGTGGCCTCCCGATATAGTATCCAAATAAAAAATCACATTTTGCTATAGTAAATTTTAAGTTTAGTTAATATTTATTCAATGTACTTTTTATTGAAAAAAGAAAGTTTCAGTTTATTAGTCACACGTTAAATATATTTTTTTAGCTCAAAAAAAGTTTGATGGGCACCCGTTAACAATCACAATAAATTAATAAGACTTACTTAGTTTCCAGGCCCAATTCATTTTTTCACCTGCATAATGACGAAACAAAAAATGTATTAAGGATATTCAACACAATAACTGTATGTATTTAAATTAATCATGCGTGCACTTTTATCTTTTAAGTGCAGAGTTAATTATATAAGCTAGTTGGGTACTCGCGTAATGCGCCACTTCTAAAAGAAGAAAAGAAAGGTTATCAGTGAAAGTTAGTAGCAATAGTGATGATGGATCGATACTTGTTGGAGATACTGACATGACAAAAATAGCGTGTCTAAGGAACGTTGTAAATACTTTGTGTATGTGAGTGGTTGAATTTTCATCTTAAAACAATACATTATATTTCTCTCATCAAATCAGTAAAGTTTAGGTTAATTATTCTCGAGAGAATCAATCACCCTTATTACAGAACTAACAATTTAACATACACTAACAACTTTTGTTATCGAACAGATAATCATTGTTATGTCATTATTTTCAGTTTTGGTTACATTTACTTTTAACTAAATTATTTATAGTGTAAATATTGCATTTATTATTATTAGACTTGTTTGTATGCTTTTTGCATCATATTGTGATACAAGAACATTTTAGATTTTTAAGACAATCATATACATGTATTATATATGAGTAAGATAAGATAGAGCATTGCTAAATATTTTTACAAATTGTTTTTACTAATCTTCCTACTCACACAATAACATGTTATGTAGAACACACTCATTCTTTTTTATAATGTCATCCAATTAACTTCACGCATGTACTAATAAAATTAGTAAGAATACAAGTAAGAATATATTGTAGAAGGAAATAATATTTTTCAATAAGATAACATCTCTAAAAAAGAATGTTGTGAAATTATTACTTTGTGCATGTCCAGGGGTTGAATTTGCCATCCCAAAACAATATATATATATATATATATATATATATATATATATATATATATATATATATATATATATATATATATATATATATATATAGAGGAGGGTTAATGTGAGATCAAGCTTAAAGTTGTAAAAGTAAGACCCAATATGAACCGTTGGATTATTGTACTTGTGTTTGATGAGATTAACATTAAATGAGTAACATTATTGTAATTAAATAGGGTTTCAAGGGTATTTTGGAGAATTCAAATATAAAAATCTGGTCAACATTTTGTATATATTAAACTGTTACTGTGTTACACAACCTATACAAATGGTACATCAGCAGATTCCGGTGTACTGTACGTTTTACCCAGGTCCCTTTTTTACCCGGAATCCGGCAACCTATCCAAATGGTACAGCAGCAGATTCTGGTACACCGGATAAATCCATGATGGTCAAATCCAAACAGCTATCAGATTCCGTACGTTTTACCTAGACTCAGATTCAGATACACGATATCACCTGCTATACCAAATACACAACAATCTTACAAACATCAACTACACCAATAATCTTACAAAAAAAAACTGCTACTACAAAAAAAAGTCTGTTACTAGAAAAAGAATCTGCTATACCAAATGAATATTTTATTCCAAAAAATATATACAAAATAAATTTCCTATTCCAATAATCTTACAAACAGCAGCAGATTCCGGTACACCGGCGATGTATTCGGTGTACCGGCGACACATGCCACAATATATCCGGTGTACCGTAACTTCTCAATAATGGATGGAGATCATAAAAACAGACATCTGTGTACCAAAAAATAGAATGATTCCGGTACATCGCAAACTACGCTTTCCGGCATAACCGGTACACCGCAAACCATGCTTTCCGGTACACCGGTACATCGCAAACCATGCTTTGTTTCCATCACAAAAGGTCTTGTTCGGTTACAGATCTGTAATAAAAGTACCCAAACAAAATAACCCATAAATAATCAGCGACTACGCTTTGTTTCCGATTAATATCGCTATTACACAAATCTGCTTGTGTTATTTTCTTTAGATCAACAAAGGATCAGTAACCAAAATGAAACCGACGACCATAAAAATAGAAGAATAGAGGCGGTGCCGAATTAGATTATTATTAGTTGTAGATCGTCTGTAAAAAACCTCATAAAATATTCATGATTATCAAATGGAAGTTATCTTCATTTTTTGTGTGGGGGCTGTGTTTTGTGGATGAGAGAGAGAGAGTCAAGAGTAAATGACTTTTACGGTTAGCATAAAATGAGGAAAGGTCAAAGTGTCAATACTACCCTTATTTGCATATTAATAATTTTAAAGTAGTTTAATTAATTAATTTCCACTTGTCACAACACTATTGGTTCATTAGGTGATCTTATTTTAACAATTATAAACTTGATCTTATTTGATCCCAATTCATATATATATATATATATATATATATATATATATATATATTACATATAATGCACGAAGGCATCTCACTCTTAATTTTAAGACGTACAAAAAATTAAGCATGATTTACAACACTTTAATGCACCCAATTTTCAGAATTACAACAAAGTAAGCATATTGTACAACAAAATAAAGCGTGGTGTCATTTTAAAACCAAAATTCTATCAAACAACATTAATGCTATTAAAAACACCCCTTCACTAAAAATTACAACCATTTAAGCACAATGTACAATAGCTGCAACCAATTTTCAGATTTACAACAAAATAAGTATAGTGTACAACAAAATAAGCATGATGTAATTTTCAGACTTATTTTAAGACTTACAACATTAATGTTATTAAAGTGGTCAATGTTATTAATGACTATAATGACTACTACTTACAAGAAAAGAAACATAGTGTAGAACACTTTAATACACATAATTTTCGACGTACAAGGTAGAAGCATAGTGTACAACAAAATACCACATTAATGCTATTTAATGTAGTCAATTATTTAACTGGTCAATAAATACAATTAATACAATTATTAAAACACCCCTTACATCAGAAATACATATTATCAAGCATATTGTACAACCAAATTAAATAGAATTACTGCATTAAATTTCACTACTACAAATAATAAAACACATTATAAAATATTCAAGCAGCAACGAGCCAAATGGGCTTGAGCCCGAACGGACGCGTGACCAACGCCCGAGCCCGAGCAGACACGGGCCAACGGGTTCAAGCCCGAACGGGCATGGGCTATACAAAATTCTTGATATCCGTAAATTTATTGTTAAAAAGAACATAATAAACTAAAATACATTATTTATTGAAAAATTTTATTTCGGTGCACGCTACAACGCTGGTCGCTAATATGCTATATATATATATATATATATATATATATATATATATATATATATATATATATATATATATATATATATATATATATATATATATATATGTGTGTGTGTGTGTGTGTTTTTCTCATTGAATCAACAAAGTTTATGTTCATTATCCTAAAATAATCAATCGTCCCTAAGTAGCTATTTTTATACTAAAGCATTATACAACTCACAATTTGTAACAACTTGTCTAACCGAACACGTAATAATTAATATGTCATTATTTTCAAATTTGGTTACATTTAGTTTTGACTAGATTAATTATTTTAATCAATAGTATAATTTTTGCATTTTATTATGATGATTGATGAAATGTATTTTGTAGCATACGCATACAAAATTTGTACTACTTATTTTCTGCATCAAATTGTTGTACAATAAACATTATGAGCTATACCTCTTAAAGTTTTCTAGACAATCACATATATGTATTTTATAAGAAAAGAGTGAGATTATATATCTTCTTTCTTATAAACGCAATAACCAAGGGTGGACCTAATGGGTTCTCAGAGTATCAGAGGAATCCCATGAAATTTCTCCACTTAGTGTAAATTTTGCTAAAACTTCCGATTTTTTCCCGAAATACATCTAGTAACTTTGTAATTCATCTATTTATTTAGGGTATTGATTTGCACACCAAATATTTTGATAAAACAACATTTTGTACAAGCTGTATAGCACACCGTACAACAATGTAATTCACATAATGTGGTGAAAGAATAAAAAGTTGTGGTGTGCAAATCAATCTTCATTTATTTATCAAGATTATGTTGGAATTTTGTTTTTGTTCCTGGTCTTAGATCTGCCCCTAGCCCCCAATGAACAGGCATTTGGTTTCGGTTCTTGACCTTATATATCATTGCTAGCAAGGGTGATCTTTTTATTGATCGATTCCAAGTTTACTAATCTTAAGAGTGGTCACTACATTTTCTATGCACGTAAGATGGAATTTACTGATGTTCGCAATATTAAGGACGATCTTGTCCCCAGAAGGGATAACCAATCTATCAAACTTTTGGACTGCAATTATAGAGCTTCGTTGAAAAATCGGTAAATTGTTGGACATTTTGGCCAAGTGAAAGAGTTGGTAATAGAGTGAATATTATGATGACAAGAGGAAACATTTTTGTGAAGATTATGAGATGAGAATTTAGGCGAAATGAAGTATATTTAATTTTTGTATGAATTGTCAACTAATGTGTAGTAGAAAGAAATTTCCATAAACAAACGTTTAGTTGCTAGTTTAATTTGACTATCGGAATTATTTGACTATTTGATTAGAAATTAAAATTGAAATTTATCCAATCCAATTTCCTTGTTTTCAGTTAATTAGAAAACATTCATAATAGACAACTTTGATAAGCCTACATGCCTAGTTTTGAGGAATACACTTTAAAACTTGAAATATAGCTCTTTGCAATACAAACCAAATTTAGATTCTATTGTGGGTTAGCTCACTATTATAATTCACTATTAATATATATCACGGACCATAGTTTTTGTTAGGAATATGTCAAAATTGTGTACCTACAAATGTATCTAACTACCAAAATCAACACATGTTGCAAGATAAAAGGTGTAGATTTAGAGTGAGAAAATATATGTCATATAATTAACAAGTTATGCATGAATTTAAGCATCTCTTTTTTCTTAAAACATAAATTATTGCTACTTGTAGGATGCATTATTAGAAAACTTAAGCTGGGATGTTAACACTACTACTTTGAGCTGAAGAACGAGCCTGGTGTTTCTTTCTTTAATCTTAAAAAATGAAATCCAATACAATTTCATATGAACTTTTATTGTAACGTTAGAATTTAATTTCTTCATGTAAAAGATGTTTCATATATATGTGAACAATTAAATTGCTTCATATCTTTTAAAGTATTTTATTCTTTCTTTCCTCAAATAAATATAAGTCTCGGTTTTTTAAAGAAATAAGTATCTACTTTATATTTTAACCCATTAGAAAAGACATTCTTTTTAGAAATAATTTTTTTTAAAGAAAAGTGTAGTTAGCATGCATTTATGAAACTTTGCAAATGGCTTGCGTCGATGTTCCTGTGATAAGTTTCTCAATCAAATATTTGTAAGTTCAAGTCCTACTTTAAATATGTGAGATAATTTTGGTTGGGAGGTAAAATAAACACTTTTTAAATTAAACACTTATTTTGAAACACAACAACTATTTGTTAGGTATTAAAATTAGTTAGCCTTTAGCCAATTTGTTGTGTTTGATCAGTAAATTACTTTAAAAATATATACAGAGGACCAAAAAAAAAAAAAAGTGAGCAACAAACCTGAACCTTACAAATCAAACGAGGTATACCGCTAGGGCAAAGGCAAGAAGGAACATAGGAATTTAAACTAGACCAACACGTCTCACCTCTCACCACTGGCGGAGCCAGAAAAATTGATCAGTGGGGGTGTGGTTTTTTTTTTTTTTTTTTTTTTTTATTTTATTTTATTTTTTTTTTATTTTTTTTTTTAAGCAACATGTTGATAAATATTACTTTTTGTTCAAGTTGAAATAAGTCGGATCGGGTCGGGTCAAGTGATTAATATAATTTGTTTCATATCAAAATAGTTGGGTCGGTGTCGATTATAGGTCATGTTTATTTTTTTTAACCTCTAATTTAGACGTAAATGCAGGTATATCTATAGGGTGAATTCTAATTGGTAACTTAAACTGATTTATGCTAAGAGAAATACACACTTTACTTGTATATTGTATCATACATAAACTCATATGTTTAGGGATATCAAAAATTAAATATGGGTCAAAAAGGAATTTGGTATTTTAAGTAGTACTTCAAGAAAGCATTGTGTTAACAAAACTCTAACTTGTAAAAATCTTATAGAACATATTATATTAGAAAAAGAACTCAATAAAGCAATATAAATTTTATTAGGTTAATAATAGTCAATATATAATCATATGTATACTTTAAAAAGGGTCTCACCTTTGATATGTTACCCACTTAACCAATCCCCCAAGAAACCCACTTCCCACCTTCCCAGTTCTTACTCCATTTTTTCCGACCAACTAAAAAACGTTTTCACATTCAATTTGACTCTCTCAGCTTGTCTAATCAGTTAACTTGGGAGGGCACTCGACTTGTTATGCCGAAGGCACTTACAATTTTTTCTAATATTTTGATGTTTTTCCTACATAATATTTGTGTCTCAGAAGAATTCCGTCGAGGGCACCGCCCCCCACTAGTAATGAAGTGGCTCCGCCCCTGCCTCTCACGCCATGAACATATCCCTGCACCATCCACCCTATACTCCATTGGAAAACCTTGCATTAACATATCCTCAACCTGCATTGTGTCTCTCCTATTAAACTCCTCCAACACCATCCTCAAAACAGGCACTCTAGTCTCACTACCACATTGTAAGGAATTCGTTTCATCATCAACAAAACTTACCCTCCCACTTCCATCTCCCGAACAATTCAATTTATTCTTAACAGGTATACGGTCATCATTGTATTCCAAACACGAAAGATATACTCCTAGAAAAAGAAACTTATATGGGATGTAACTTAAAACCATGTACTCAAACATTGTATTGTTAAGAGACTCATGTAGTCATGTTGTCTCAATAAACAAGCATTTGATTTCGGTTCTTGACCCATATATCATTGCTAAGGGTGATCTTATTATTATTTTGAAAAGCAAAGAAATATTTGTTAGGTATTATAATTAGGATATGTTAATGTAGGGTTGGTTATCCCTTCTGGGGAGAAGATCGTCTTTCATATCGTGGACTTAGCGAATTCCAACTTGCATTTATAGACAACGTCATTACGACTCTCAGGATAAATAATACCACCTTAAAATAAACACTTATTTTGAAACGTAACAAATATTTGTTAGGTATTATAATTAGTAAATTAAGCCACGTATTGTAAAAAAAAAATAAGCCACATATCACACAACTACTATGTCCCATATGTTTTCAGTGATTCAGTTTATCTTATTTGTAGTTTTGAACGGAACTCAACCTATTTTAGAAGGATGGGACGTAAAATTCTAATATCACCAAATACGTATTAACGAACAACATCTTCCCACGTCGCCAAATATGCAGTCAATAGAAATAATCTAAAGGGGCAAGTTATCCACACCCTCTCATAGGGAGGGTTTGCAATGATTGGACGCATTAGCGGATTGTACGGTATGCATCACGGGTTGCACGGTTTGACCAAACCCCTATTATGTGACAATATAGGGAGGGTGGGAATAGGCTACTAAGAGCATGTCCATTCCTAACGCTATAATGGCGTTATTGAACATATAACGGCGTTACTGCCGTTATCACCGTTGGAGGGGCGCCGTTAAAACCAAGTTGGAGGGGCGGCGTTAATTGGGCAACGCCCGTTGAGGGCCGAAAAAAAAATCAAAAAAATTACACTTTTAACCCTATAACGGCTAGTGACCGTTATGTTTAAAAAAAATTTACATTTTCAACCCTAACGGCTAGTTTTACTAAAAAATAAATAAATAAATAAATAAATTTAAAAACTTTTATTTACCACTATAAATACCCAACTAAAACACCATTTTTTTCACACTTCCACTAATCAATCCTCTCAATCTTGAATCTTTTATTCACTGAAAAAAAATGTCAGGAGGCAACGATGATACATTCTTCAATCTTCTCGGTGGTGGGTGGAATACCTCAAACCCGGGTTCATCAGCTAAACCGAACGCGGGTTCATCTTCAAACCCCAACATGTCTCTTCCCAACCCACTAGGCTTCTCGAGCCAAGAAATGTGGCAACAACATCAAACATATCTCTTTTGGTAACAACAAAACCAACAAAGCACCTTAAACTCCAACTTTCAAAACCTACAATTCACACAACACTCACAACAATCACAAACTGAAACACATGATGTTGCTGAGACACCCACGTCTCCTTGATGAGTGCTTATTCACTCATCATTTTAGGTCAAATCTGAACTGCAAAACATCTAAAAACACTCCGAAATGCATCAAAATACTAAAAATATCTCAAAATTGTGTTTTATATGTTTCAGATGCAAAACAAATGAAAAACGAACAAAGTTTGCATAATTGGCAGTTTCAGTCCCCCAACTTTTAAAAATGGCAACTTTAGTCCCTGGAATTTCAAAAAATGACAGAATTCACCCTTGGACATTTTAAATTGGAAAACAAACATTTTTAGTCCTTTGGTAATTCTTACTTGTGAAAATTGGTCACTTTGATAAATTTTGGAAAATTACAAGTTTAACCCCCGGAGTTTCAAATTTGGCAAATTTAGTCTTTGTATTATTAGAAATTGTCAAATTCAGTCCTTGCACTTTTGGAGAATGTCAAAACCAATCCTTGGATTATACTTTTCAGAAATTACTTGATTGGTCCCTGGATTTTCGTGAGTTGCACTTTTGGCCCTTGAAGTCTCATTTGGTTTCATTATCTATCCTAAGTCCAATTCAAGTGTTAACTTATCCTAAAACCAAAACTGTCCAGGTCCAAACACGTAACCAGTGGCCCAATATCCAAGTCCAATACCCACCCAACCCTAGCAAGTGTTTAACACCCCACCTCTGTCTTTCTTCCCCATTTTCCCGCCCTAGAACACAATACCCTAAACCTTTTCTCTGCTTCCCAAACACTCCACCTCTCAACTCTCTATTATCCAGCTTCATCAAACCCAAAACCACCTTAATCCTTTTACCCGGATCTTCCCAAAACCCAAACCCACTACCCCTTCCCCCATGACTTGCCACTGTGGCAATCCAAGAATAAAAATCCTCATCAATGGCTCTGATCATGTCTCAAATGGTACCTAACTATTGAAGGGTCAAGATTAAGCTCAAGAAAACACAAGTTTGAAGCTTTGGCTGATTTCACTCACAGAAGAAGCACAAGCTCAAGAGAGTGAAGACCGTAGATTTAGTATAAATAGGTTGATGTAGCTAGTGATAAAGGCACCCCCTAGTTTTAGTATAAAAAGTCCAGTTTTAGTTTCTCCTTTGTAATATTTAATTTTAATGAAAAAGCAGTTTTAAGTTTATCTTATTCTCTTTGTTAGTAGTTATATTTGATTGTTGTTGTTAGTTAGATATCTCAGCTTTCAGAAAAGAAAAGAAGAGGGGGTCAAAACTTTTTAAAAGAGTGTTTGGATTAAGCTAGTTGAATGGGTCAAAGTGGTTTTTACCCACTTTGACCAATTCAGTCAATCTCATTTTAATGTCAATGGTCTGTTTTTGTAAGTTGTATTCAGTTTGTTTTGAGCAAATTTTGAGAGAATCAAGTAAAAAAGGGTGTCTCTGTCCAGTTTGTTTCACTGCACAAATCAGTAGCTACCACTACTGATCTTGAGCTATTTTCTCAGCTTATTTTAAAGTTTAAAATTTGAAAGAATTAGCTTTTCTTGAGTCTTAGTAATCCAACTCACTGTGTGTCCATTTTTGTTGCATCAAAATTCCCACAAAGATAGCTTAAATCAAAGTTAAAAATAATGTTGTCTTGTTCCTCTTGGGTTCTGCATCAGCAGCAAAACAGCCCACAGATAGCTGATCTTGGCTTATTTTGAAGCTGTTAACAGCTTTTTGATGTCTCCCATTTAGCTTGTTTTGATAACCCACTGGCCTAACATTGTTTTGCAGCTGATACCTTTCTTGGAAGCTCACTGATAAGCTCAGAAATAAGCTCTAAACAGACCCCTCCAGTCCCTTTGCTGTTGCAGCCTGCTGCAACCACAGGCCACTTTCCTTCTTTCTTTACTCATTAGCTTATTGGTAATTTAACTTAGCTTATTCTAGTTGTAAAGTGCTAAATCAGTGTATGTAGATTAGTTTAGATATTTGTTAGCTTATTAGTGCTTATAAGTAGTCTTCACCTTAATTTCCATTTTCTTAGTTTTAGGAATCTCCAAATCAAACCATCTTAGCCAACAGCTTTCCCCTTAGAGATTGCTTATTTGTAGCTTATTCTTGTGTACTTTAGCTTGTTTAACATAAAACTTGCTTATTACTCACCCCCAACTGCTTATTCCTTCTCTTGGCTTATTTGGAGTTTAATAATACTGCTAAAGGGGTGTTTGTTTAGCTTTGCTGTCCACTGTTTGGAATAAGCAGTTTTAACTGCTTATTCTAAACCTTTTCACACTTAAGGTTTTTACAAAATGTCCTTGTTTTGATCCTATAAACAAGTTTCAAAAAGAAAGTCAATAAAAAAAGGTGTGTGTGGTTTGGAATCTGTCAAAAATAAGAGAGAGTGATTTGTTGGGTTACTGTTTGAATAAGCTGGTTCAAACAGCTTTTTGACAAGTTTTTAGAAGAAATGTTTTTGCAAAAGTTGCTCATTTGATTGTGTCTTTAAGGTTTGATAAGAAAAAGTTGAAAAAAAAATAAGTTTGCAAAAGTGAAGGAGCCCAGATTCGAACCTGGGTCTCCTCACTCAGAAACCAACGCCTCAACACAACACCACACAACCAACTGCCCTTGGGACTTGTCTCGTTAGATTTCTGCACAATTAACCTTTTAAGGACACTTAGGCAGTTTGTAAGTTAAGCTCTTTTGAGCTTATTTCTAGCTTATTTTCTAAAGCAACACCCAAGTTTTTATTTTTTTTTAGAATCAGTAACATCTCAAGTACTTTTTGTTAAATTTTCAGATTTTTCTATATTAGTTTAGTATTTTTAATCGTTTAAGTAGATTAAACTAGTTTTTAATTCGTAATAATTATTTTAAAAGTCAAAAAAATATTCCGCTTTTTCCTAAAATTATTTTTAGTCGAATAGATCGTAGGAAAATCGATTTCACACCCGTAGCCCTTAAATTTCAAAAAGTTTACGTTTATGGCTCGGGTTGTTTTACCGTTTTTACGTTTTTGCGTTTTAGCACCCTAGGACTTAGTGTAACTTAGTTTTATCATTCCTTAGGCTTAGAGATAGATTATTTTTAGTTTCTTAGGGTTCCCTTGCCTTAATTACTTTCCCGTTAATTAAATTGTAGAATTCGTAATCAAATCCAAATCATTAAAATCCAATTCAAGTTCAAATCACGAAACTCAACGAATCCTTCCATTCACACCTCGTTGGGACACGACCCGGGGAAATCACTTCCCGGTTTCACTTTTATCACACCCGTGAGGTTTGGCACGTTGACATTTTTCCTAAAGGGTTGATTTGTCGGATTTTACGGTTAATTTGATATTGTTGATATTTGTGTTTTTCTCACACTCACTTCGCAACGAATCAAATTTTACATACGCCGGAGGTGTGTTGCGACAATATCGTGAAGTTTTTGCGATTAGTGACTTGAAGAACCTTCCTCGTGAAGTTATTGTTTTATAAAAATACAAAAATACAAAAATATTTTTCTTTTCTTTGTATATATATGTAAAAGATTAAAAATACAAAAGATTTTCCTTGTTGTTTTAAATAAATAGAAGACACAATCAATATAACATTCTTAACTGAGGTGTTATCATTATAAGTTCCCGAACAAAAGATTTAAAACTTGCCTTTGTGTCGCTTGTGTTTTGGTTTACTTTTATCGGTTTAACAAAACGTGTGAGGGTATAAGGACGGCCTGACATTAAATAGCGGTGAAAAGAGACGGGTTTTAATAAGCTTTGTACGACCTACAAAGTCTCTCCGCTCCTTTGTGCGTTTTACTTATAGAAGTGATAATTTCACGTGGGATTATTGGTTTAAGTTCACCGTTGTTTTGCCTCGCCTTGTTTTAATTGAAAGTGTTGTTTTGGAAGTGCATGCGCACTCGCCACAAGTTCGTAGACGAATCAGTAACCAAGCAAACGAATAACCCAAAAAGATTCTTCGCTCCCGCTTTCATAATTCCCTTGTTTCCTCGAGTTTCGCTCTAGTGCATGCGCACTCGTTCTTCTAGATCATTGAGCCCTTTTCGTGATCTAGTAGAAATTCCTAGAAGACGTTCTCACAGACGTCTTTGCCGAATAATAGTCGAACCCGAGATTCGTACTATTCCAAACAACAATATGGCAGACGAACGAACTATGGCGGAAATGCTCCGAGCACCCACCGAGGGTTATGGAGATGCCATTGTTTTACCTCCAATCAATTCTGATCACTTTGAATTGAAGACGCATTTGATCCAACTTGTGTCCACGAATCAATTCCACGGGTTTGATCGAGAAGACCCGTATGCACACATCCGTTGGTTTAACAAGTTGACCTCAACCATCAATTACAAGGATGTCCCACGTAAAGTGATCAAACCGATGCTATTCCGCTCTCACTGAGGGGGCAGCCGGAGTTGGCTGGAAAGAACCCCTCGATCCATCGAAACTTGGGAGGATCTTGTTCAAAAGTTTGTCAACTATTTCTTTCCTCCATCAAAGACGACTAATCTTAAAAATGAAATTTCTGGATTTCGGCAAAACTTCGATGAAAACTTTGGAGAGGCATGGGAGAGATTCAAAGATCTCCTCAGTAAATGCCCCCATCATGAATTCACCTGAGCTTCAACAAGTTAATATCTGTTATAATGGGTTGAACGGTAACGATCAAGATTCTTTGAACGCACGGTGGCAATATCTTGAATCGTAAGCCTAAAGATGTGATTGAGATTTGCGAAATAAAATCAAAAGTTCCTATTTCCCGCAACAAAGCAAATATTCAACACTCGCTTCTTCATCCCAACTCTTCCGAAGTTAGCCGCTCCGTTAGCCGCTTAACGGACGCCATCCGTTGTATGATGAAAGAAGTAAAGGAAATCAAAAGCGAAATTCATAAATCGGAACCAATCAAAGCCGTGAACAAGGTGTGTGAAACTTGTAGTGGTCCACACACGTATTATGATTGTCCAAAGAACCGATGCTTCTTTTACCAAGCTCCCGTAGCTTTCGTAAACCACAATCAATACCGACCACAAGTCGATCCTCAATACCAGGTGCACCTAGCGGATGACACCACCGGTTTTCCCCGTGCAAAACCATGGCAATCGAATCGCTTTGTTCCAAATCAAGGACAAAACTTCAATAACTCTCAAAATTTCAATCGAACCTGAACAATTTCAACCAACCATATCAAGCTCCTAATCAGCAAAGTTATCAACAACCTTCTCAAGCTCCCATACCAAATGACTTCATAAAAATTACCGAGTCAAGCATACGCTCAATGCAAACTCGGATCAATAACATGAGGGTTGAGCTAAAAGGAAATTGATACCACAATGTCTCTGCACAAATGAGTTGAAGAATATGATGAGCGCTTCATGAACATGAATATGAACAAAGCTTCGTCATCTTCGAGGACTCCCAAGCAATACGTTCCTAATCCAAATGCCGATTGAAAGCCGCCACCACTCGTAGTGGTAAGACGCACAATGGACCTTCGACTCCAATGCCCCCTCCTCATGTGGCATTGAGTCAAGTTACCAAGGAGACAACGGACAAGGTGCATTATTCAAGCCCACGGTACCAAGACACGCCCCACCTTCGGTAGTCCAAGCCTCAAGTCCGAACCCGAAGTTCCAAAGACAAATTCCGAGCCGAAAACACTTCCATCCCCAAAAGTCTAGTCGCTTCCTTACCCATCAAGAATGAATGATGAGAAGCTCAAAGACAAAAACAAAGAGCAAATGGAAAATTTTTCCAAATCTTCAATGAGCTTCACTTTGATATAAGCTTCGTTGATGCTCTTGTTCTAATGCCTAAATTTGCATCCACGCTTAAAGGCTTACTGACCAACAAAGATAAGCTGTCTGAGATGGCTAAACCCTCTAAATGAGCAATGCTCACGGCCATTCTTAATAAGCTTCCCAAAAGCTTGAAGACCCTGGCCGGTTTTAATCCCGTGTGATTTCTTGGGATGTTTCAATGCTCCGCCTTGGCCGATCT
Source organism: Chrysanthemum makinoi (assembly GCA_910596185.1). Classification (NCBI taxonomy): domain Eukaryota; kingdom Viridiplantae; phylum Streptophyta; class Magnoliopsida; order Asterales; family Asteraceae; genus Chrysanthemum; species Chrysanthemum makinoi. The sequence goes on along the minus strand of OU343224.1, from coordinate 111,126,619 downwards.
TGGCGCTAGCATTAACCTCATGCCACTCTCGGTATGGAAGAAACGTCTCTTCCTAAACTTTCATCCACTTGTATGACACTCGAGCTAGCGGACCGTACTCACAACTCGTCCACTGGGATAGCCGAGGATGTCGGATGAAAGTGGGAAAGTTTCACTTTCCTACGACTTTGTTGTAGTAGACTTCGATGCATCCTAGAGTTCCCCTCATCTTAGGAGAGCTTTCTTGAAAACGAGTCGCTCGATTGATGTGTTTGCCTGAAGAGTTGACCATTCGGTTGACAACGAAGAGCTCACGTTAAATATCAACCGTAACTCCAAACCTTTGTACAAACAGAGTGTTGCCACAACCGATCAAAAATCCGAAAGATTCAATGCAACACTCTCAAATTTCACGGTTAAGAGGAGTTTTCAAAAACGCTTGAGCTCAAAACTTTGAAAATCACCCCGGTTCAAACAAATGGTTTGAAAGCGTACCATCGTGGAAGTCAAGAGTGTTCTTGATGATGATGATCTAGAATCGGAGACTTCATCAAGTGGTGGAAACCTGCTAGCTCTAAGAGCACACCACTTGTCCCATCTCCGAATCGCTTTGTCGCATCGAGTTTGTTAACTCGTGGATGAAACCAAACTCTCTTCGGCTTCATCGATTGATGGTGATGTTTGTGATCCAATGGGAGACATCCTCCCCATTGAAGAATTACTCAAAAATGATCCATCATCTCCTAGTCTTATCATTTTTGACTCTTCCATTCCTTCTCTCACTCTGGATGAGGAAGATGACAACTTTGGAATGAAGTCGATGCCTTTCTTAGTGATGAGTCAATTCCAACAGGAATTGATAACACTTACCTTGATCCGGAGGGAGACATCCATTTTCTGGAAAATCTGTTGATTGAAGAACCATTTCCCAACCTCCCTCCCGGACATCTTCTTGACAATCACCCTCTAAGCTTCAAGTTTAAGCTTAAAGATGTCAAAACTGGTGATTTGCTTCTCTCTGCTGAGGAATGGACTTGCCTTCTCATGCACTTCTTTGCTCCATTCTTCACAGATGGTGTGGTTGCTCTTTCCCTTTTCTCTTTCGGGAATGAGGACACCATCTTTGACCCCGGTATCATCCTTTATAGTTTCTACTATTAACAATACCGCGGTTGTATCTCGTCGGTGTGGAACTTTCTGATGTTCATATGTTTATTAACACTGTGAACGAAAGTCCGATCGAGATTGGTTTTCCACGTTGCTTCCCCAAGAACAAATGAATGCGAGGTCGAGTCAAGCTAGCGAATTCTGAATCAAAACAAGAGCATGCAATATGGGTTTTTACCCATATTTCTGATTTCTTTCTCCTTTCTACCACCCTAGTGTGGGGGGTTGCCCCACATGTTAAAAAAAAAAAAACTATCAAATAATGGCCGCAGATTTCCCTTTTACGTTCTCGGTTCAGCATAACGCGGTACTTTGAATATTGAGGGCAATATTCATTTCTAAGTGTGGGGGGAATTCTCATGAATTTTATCATGTATTATACCACCTAATTCCCCGCTTTTGGCCAAAATTTTTTTTGGAGTAAGTGTTTTGCACTTACTCATTTGGTTATCAGACCGCCTTGTCTAATAAACAAAAGGATTGGCTAATCCAGGAGCAAACGGCTCTTGGTAAAGATTTCTCAAATCCGTTATATGGCTTGCAATTTGCCCAAAATTGTATGGTTCTCAACTCACCATGTCCTAAAAAGTGAAGAGTTGGCTAGCCCGCAAGGTTATGGCTTGTGGTAAAGGCAATGGAAAAACCATAATTGGTATTCACCACCAAAGATAATTCCGATAATTTATCTAAGAGTTGGCTAGTCCGAGCAAACGGCTTCGGTAAAGACACATCAAACCGTTATATGGTTTATGATTTGCCAATAAATCGATGGTTATCTGTACCATGGTTCTTGCTTGAACTCAAACATTTGGCTACTCCAGAAGTAATGGCTTTTGGTAAAGAGATGCAAATCCATTACGTTTTTCTCAAAAGATTGCTAGGGACTAGCAATGCTTTAGTGTGGGGGAATTTGATGAGTGCTTATTCACTCATCATTTGGTCAAATCGAATCGCAAAACATCTAAAACACCAAATGCATCAAAATACTAAAAATATCTCAAAATTGTGTTTTATATGTTTCAGATGCAAAACAAATGAAAAACGAACAAAGTTTGCATAATTGGCAGTTTCAGTCCCCCAACTTTTAAAAATGGCAACTTTAGCCCCTGGAATTTCAAAAATGACGTAATTCACCCTTGGACATTTTAAATTGGAAAACAAACATTTTTAGTCCTTTGGTAATTCTTACTTGTGAAAATTGGTCACTTTGATAAATTTTGGAAAATTACAAGTTTAACCTCCGGAGTTTCAAATTTGGCAAATTTAGTCTTTGTATTATTAGAAATTGTCAAATTCAGTCCTTGCACTTTTGGAGAATGTCAAAACCAATCCTTGGATTATACTTTTCAGAAATTACTTGATTGGTCCCTGGATTTTCAGAGTTGCACTTTTGGCCCTTGAAGTCTCATTTGGTTTCATTATCTATCCTAAGTCCAATTCAAGTGTTAACTTATCCTAAAACCAAAACTGTCCAGGTCCAAACACGTAACCAGTGGCCCAATATCCAAGTCCAATACCCACCCAACCCTAGCAAGTGTTTAACACCCCACCTCTGTCTTTCTTCCCCATTTTCCCGCCCTAGAACACAATACCCTAAACCTTTTCTCTGCTTCCCAAACACTCCACCTCTCAACTCTCTATTATCCAGCTTCATCAAACCCAAACCCACCTTAATCCTTTTACCCGGATCTTCCCAAAACCCAAACCCACTACCCCTTCCCCCATGACTTGCCACTGTGGCAATCCAAGAATAAAAATCCTCATCAATGGCTCTGATCATGTCTCAAATGGTACCTAACTATTGAAGGGTCAAGATTAAGCTCAAGAAAACACAAGTTTGAAGCTTTGGCTGATTTCACTCACAGAAGAAGCACAAGCTCAAGAGAGTGAAGACCGTAGATTTAGTATAAATAGGTTGATGTAGCCAGTGATAAAGGCACCCCTAGTTTTAATATAAAAAGTCCAGTTTTAGTTTCTCCTTTGTAATCTTTAATTTTAATGAAAAAGCAGTTTTAAGTTTATCTTATTCTCTTTGTTAGTAGTTATATTTGATTGTTGTTGTTAGTTAGATATCTCAGCTTTCAGAAAAGAAAAGAAGAGGGGGTCAAAAACTTTTCAAAAGAGTGTTTGGATTAAGCTAGTTGAATGGGTCAAAGTGGTTTTTACCCACTTTGACCAATTCAGTCAATCTCATTTTAATGTCAATGGTCTGTTTTTGTAAGTTGTATTCAGTTTGTTTTGAGCAAATTTTGAGAGAATCAAGTAAAAAAGGGTGTCTCTGTCCAGTTTGTTTCACTGCACAAATCAGTAGCTACCACTACTGATCTTGAGCTATTTTCTCAGCTTATTTTAAAGTTTAAAATTTGAAAGAATTAGCTTTTCTTGAGTCTTAGTAATCCAACTCACTGTGTGTCCATTTTTGTTGCATCAAAATTCCCACAAAATAGCTTAAATCAAAGTTAAAAATAATGTTGTCTTGTTCCTCTTGGGTTCTGCATCAAGAAAGACAAAAAAACCACGATAGCTGATCTTGGCTTATTTTGAAGCTGTTAACAGCTTTTTGATGTCTCCCATTTAGCTTGTTTTGATAACCCACTGGCCTAACATTGTTTTGCAGCTGATACCTTTCTTGGAAGCTCACTGATAAGCTCATAAATAAGCTCTAAACAGACCCCTCCAGTCCCTTTGCTGTTGCAGCCTGCTGCAACCACAGGCCACTTTCCTTCTTTCTTTACTCATTAGCTTATTGGTAATTTAACTTAGCTTATTCTAGTTGTAAAGTGCTAAATCAGTGTATGTAGATTAGTTTAGATATTTGTTAGCTTATTAGTGCTTATAAGTAGTCTTCACCTTAATTTCCATTTTCTTAGTTTTAGGAATCTCCAAATCAAACCATCTTAGCCAACAGCTTTCCCCTTAGAGATTGCTTATTTGTAGCTTATTCTTGTGTACTTTAGCTTGTTTAACATAAAACTTGCTTATTACTCACCCCCAACTGCTTATTCCTTCTCTTGGCTTATTTGGAGTTTAATAATACTGCTAAAGGGGTGTTTGTTTAGCTTTGTTGTCCCATGTTTGGAATAAGCAGCTTTTAATCGCTATTCTAAACCTTTTCACACTTAAGGTTTTTACAAAATGTCCTTGTTTTGATCCTATAAACAAGTTTCAAAAAGAAAGTCAATAAAAAAAGGTGTGTGTGGTTTGGAATCACAAAATAAGAGAGAGTGATTTGTTGGGTTATCGTTGAATAAGCCGGTTCAAACAAACTTTTGACAAGTTTTAGAAGAAATGTTTTTGCAAAAGTTGCTCATTTGATTGTGTCTTTAAGGTTTGATAAGAAAAAGTTGAAAAAAAAATAAGTTTGCAAAAGTGAAGGAGCCCAGATTCGAACCTGGGTCTCCTCACTCAGAAACCAACGCCTCAACACAACACCACACAACCAACTGCCCTTGGGACTTGTCTCGTTAGATTTCTACACAATTAACCTTTTAAGGACACTTAGGCAGTTTGTAAGTTAAGCTCTTTTGAGCTTATTTCTAGCTTATTTTCTAAAGCAACACCCAAGTTTTTATTTTTTTTTAGAATCAGTAACATCTCAAGTACTTTTTGTTAAATTTTCAGATTTTTCTATATTAGTTTAGTATTTTTAATCGTTTAAGTAGATTAAACTAGTTTTTAATTCGTAATAATTATTTTAAAAGTCAAAAAAATATTACGCTTTTTCCTAAAATTATTTTTAGTCGAATAGATCGTAGGAAAATCGATTTCACACCCGTAGCCCTTAAATTTCAAAAAGTTTACGTTTATGGCTCGGGTTGTTTTACCGTTTTTACGTTTTTGCGTTTTAGCACCCTAGGACTTAGTGTAACTTAGTTTTATCATTCCTTAGGCTTAGAGATAGATTATTTTTAGTTTCTTAGGGTTCCCTTGCCTTAATTACTTTCCCGTTAATTAAATTGTAGAATTCGTAATCAAATCCAAATCATTAAAATCCAATTCAAGTTCAAATCACGAAACTCAACGAATCCTTCCATTCACACCTCGTTGGGACACGACCCGGGGAAATCACTTCCCGGTTTCACTTTTATCACACCCGTGAGGTTTGGCACGTTGACATTTTTCCTAAAGGGTTGATTTGTCGGATTTTACGGTTAATTTGATATTGTTGATATTTGTGTTTTTCTCACACTCACTTCACACGAATCACTCCTCCAAAAAAATACAAAGGTCGTGTTAAACGAAAATCAAAAAAATCCAAAGACCCCGAGCCTGAACCAATCGATGATGATGAAGAGGAAGTTTTCGCTACTGGGCGTTGGACTCCAGCAGAGGAAGAATTAATTGCAAGGTGTTACATAGCTGTTTCGGAGGATCCGAAAGTTGGGCTGTGCCAACCCAAAGATACGTTTGGTATCAGTCACAAATGAGTTCAATAGACTCAACTTTCAACGGCGCAACAAGGATATGATGTTAAGCAAGTGGAAAACGTTGAACGGCATATGCACAAAGTTCAACTCTTATTACAAACGTGCGCAATGGGAACAACGGGGAAAGTGAGATGGATGTGATGAAACGGCAAAGCAATGGTATCGCGAGGAAACCAAAGCAAAGACCGTTTGCTTCTCGATGACACTTGGGAGGTTTTGCGTCATTATAAGAAATGGGACACGCCGGAACCGGTTGATTTAACCGACGATGTCCCAAGCCAAACAAACAAGGCTTTGTTTGGTCATGATGAACAACCACGCCCTATGGGAATGAAACGTGCTACCAAGAAAGCAAGATCCTAGAGCACGACAATTGGGAGCAAGCAATCGAGGAACGAGCTCGTCAACTTATTTCACCAAACTATGGCAAACGAAGATCGTATCAACGCTAAACGCCAGCAACGCCAGACGCAAAGCCCGCGGAAAAAGATGAAACAATAACAAGGTTGGAGGAGTTGAAGTTTTTGATGACGGATCTGAAGGCGAAAGATCCGATGTCGGGCTTGGATCAATGACGAAAAAGAACGAATCAAAAAATATATAACTCAGAACCTCGCCACTAGATTGATATCGCTATTTTCTTTAATTTGTTGTAACGCTTAATTTATGGTGTATTTTTATTTCGTTGTAATTTTTTATTTATTTATTTATCGATGTATTTTTTAATTTCGTATTGTAATATGTTTTCAAATTTAATGTTATGTTTAGTTTAATAAATGAAGTGTTTGTTTTAGTTTATGGGTTGAAATTGAAAATATGAAATGTTAAAGTTTAACTTGGGATGTTATTGATGCTGTTTTTGAGGGACGTTAAAGTGAAATGTTAAAGTTCTACAGAATGACGCTACTTGCTGTTATTTTATAACTTGAGTTATCAATGTAAATGCTCTGATCTAAATGTTGTGTAACGCATTAACACACCAGTGACAACAAGGTTAAATAGTTGAATATGAAAAGTCGTACCTTCGCAGTGGTCCTTTGTCGAGGTACCGTCCAAGCAAAAACACATGAACCCAGTCGAATTGTTATGACCACATAGCCCACCGGACTCTTCACACTTATTACAATCGTCCGTTGTTGTCGTCCAGTTTAGCTCGAATCCTCTCCTCAAAGCGTCAACGAATTCCGTCCCAAGTTCCATACCAGGGACATAAACATCCCTCACAGTCGTTACTACCTCTTCATCACACGTTTCACCCCAGTTGTAATCAGGCGTATCAGGATGTATAACATTAACACACGACCTGTTCGGACCATCATTGTTTAAGCACGGTATCACACGTGCAAAATCAGGAACACCAGTACAGTTGAAATGAAAACTTATATTAAGATTATTCGACGTAAAATTTAAAGGCATATTTTCCAGGTTAATCCCATGTTTCACTATGGGGCACTCGTTTTGAACCGGAAAGACACTAGAAACATCGTAGTCGACGAGAGTAATACTCATATCGGTTAGATTCCGTACGTAGTAAAAATCGCCACCAAAATACATCATGGGAGTGGGACGATCCACTCCACTTATGGTTGAGCAGTTGATCCCCAAATCTTCATAACCACAATATTGACTATTTTCATTTTCTATATTCCAGAAGGGGTAACTGATCATGAGCCCATTACAATAGGTTGGAAGGCAATTTGGAAAATCTGAAATATCAGTTTCAGCAGCTGCAATGGTGGTGATGAAGAAGAACAAGGGGAGGAGTATGAGACCGAAAGTAGGTAATGGTACAATTCTAGACATGGTTATGGACTTATGGACGTGTGGTTATGTTACTTTAATACGTTGTTGATATCTATCTGCTTATTTAGGGAGGGAGGAGTGGAGCATTCTTACCCTAATACCCTGAGAGTGCCACGTCACCTCTATCCAATAAAAACCTTCTAACTCAAAACTACCCAAATACTACCCTAACACTACCCTAACTAGTGAATTGTACTTTTTTTTTTTTTTTTTTTTTAAATACATAATTTCTGGTGCCATTGTGCATAATTTTTTTACTTTTTTTTTTTACACTTTTGTAAATAAAACAATTTTAGCTCTTTGTTGTGTACTAAAAAGAAACTTAAAAACCAATTATATTTAGATTTCGGTATAAATGTAGCAGCCCAAAATGTTTGTTTTATGTCCAAATTCAAAAATTCACGAGCCCAACAAATGTTTGTTTCTTCTTCCTCTAGCTCCATCTGCAAACACACATCACATTTTTCCTCCCACCTGCAAAACAAACAAAAAGAAGACAAAAGAAAGAAAAAATACAAACACAAGCACGGGCATATTATTCTCTGAACTCGCAAAATGAAGCCGCCCCCCTTACCCGACCTACACGGCACGGTGTAGCCGGTCGGTTTCATGAACCCGCCCCCCTTACCCGCTCCCACTCCGTTGGCCCTTATCGTCCTGCAAATGTAGATATTAATTTGAAGAAATAAATATTTGAATAAAATACCAAAAGAACGTATTAATTTTGTAAAAGAATACTAGTACAAAATTTCCACGTTGACTTGTAGACTTTTTGGCGCTAGACCGGGCTGTTTCGTTTCTCTTGATATGAAGTGGTGTGGGGACAAATAATAACTTTATAGACCAACATAAATAAATATGTTTGGGGACGGTTTATGAGGCTTGGACTTCTAAAATAAGCCGGCTTATAAAATAAGTCTCGTTTATCATGCGGGCTTATGTAATCATAAGCCTTTAAAAGGGGTTTAAAACTTTAGCCTCATAAAATAGGCTAAAAGCTTCAACCCGAGGCTTATGAACCATAAATTACATATTTACCCATAAAAATATGTAACATATACCATAAAACTCATTTAATTATATCATTTTTAGTAATTTTGCAATAATAAGGTCCAGCCCCAGCCCATTTGCCAAACAAGTCTACAAAAATAAAAATTTCAACTTCGGCTAATGATAAAAGTCCTAGCCCCAGCCCCAGCCTATTGCGCCAAACATACCCTAAATGGAGTAAATTGCATTTTTGGTCCTTAAGGTATGGCCAAATTGCAGGTTTCGTTCTTAATGTTTTGAAAGTGCAACGGTAGTCCCCATTTTGAATGTTTTGTTGCATGTTTGGTCTCTAAATTACATATTTGGTCCCTGAAAGTTTGAAGATTCCGTTGCATGTTTGGTCCTTAAGTTGCATATTAGGGACCAAACATGCAACAAAACCTTCAAAATGGGGACTATCGTTGCACTTTCGAAATGTTAGGGACGAAACCTGCAATTTGACCATACCTTAAGGACCAAAAATGCAATTTAATCTAAATAAATGTTGTTTCTTTTTTCAGTCTTTTAATATCCACAAATGAGCATTTTACTCACTTCATAAAGGGCTATGTTATACAAACCCTCCCTATATTGTCACATCAAGAGGTTTTGGTCAAACCATACAACTCGCGATGCACACCGTACAAGCCGATGATGCATCCAATGAATGGATACCCTCCCTATGGGAGGGTGTGGATAACTCACCCCCTTCATAAATTCTTATCTTGGTTCTTAGAAACAGATCGACTAGGTGAGAACGTTTGATCTTGCCAACCCACCCAAAAATACTTTTAAAATAGTACAACGGGAAGTATTAACAATGTTTGATTCAACTGAGTTTGATTAAAATATTAAAATCATTGCGACTTGAATTAATATTGATGAAGTATATCGATCACTGCTATGGCATGGATGAATTGTGGCGACTGCAACGACATGTAGGAAAGACGGCCACCGGAGGTAGAACGACCTCTGACGAGGAGGTTGCAGTGGTGGCGATCGAGGTTACAGTTGAACCATCCAGAAAATATGGAGCACTGCAAAATTTATATGTTGTGGTTGAAAAAGAAAGAAAGAGGGAAGTTTCTCTGATTTAGCCTCCTGAGAGGTAAGTTTTTAGGTCTTCCCCAACAAGAGTCTCAGATGAAAAATAAACAATAAATGTGCTAGTTTGGGCCCACGCAAGTTAGCAGTGCAACTCAAAAGAGTCAAAGAAACAGACCCAGTCTTCAATTGATGGTACGATGCATTGTCAGATATAGTTAGATGAGATAGGTCGAAAATTTCATGAAGATATCATGTTACTCAAACAGTTACTAAGAGCATCTCCAATGACTGATGATTTGCACACTCTCATGATTGATTGGTGCACTCTAAAATAGAGTATCTTGACATTTATACTCGCACATTACCTTTACTCATTTTTACTCTGTGAGGGTATAAATGTCAAAACACTCTATTTTAAAGTGCGCTAATCAATTAAGAGAATGTGCAAATCACTTCTCATCTCCAATGCATGGTACAATAGAGAGTTCAGTACATTGACACATCACTGTCACATCAGCATCTCATTAATTTATACAAACTCTCACAATGCATTGAAATTTACGTAATACATTGAACCAAACATTAGACTTATATTATATTGATAGAGACTTATAATACTTTGAACCAAATTTTAGACTTAAATTATATTGATAGATAGACAGAGAAAATGAATAAAATAGTTAAAAAGAAATCGATTGGAGGGTATATTGAATGTGTGTTTAGAGAGACACTAACATTCAATCTATAGATGACATGGAGGTTTTACAATGAATTAAGTGATTACTCATCACTCATTGAACTTATAATAGAATATTGTGGATGCCCTGACACTAGGTGCAATAGTCACCATTCACTTTGAGAGCATTAATATTAATTGCATGACACTTTTTAAACTATAATGATACTTGCTCACTTTGTGGTTCACTAAATGTGCTAGCTGGTGACCTTGGAGGAGTACAAAAGAGCGGTTTTGGGGGGACTTCCAATACTTCCGTGCTTCCCTCTAACATTTTGATAACTGCATTAATGGATGGCCTTTGCTTTGGATCAGGTTGTATGCAGCATAAACCAACTATTGTCATCTTTCTAGCATAGTCGTTTTCCTCTGTAGTTGTTACACCATCTAATAAGTATTCGTCTCTCTTAAGACGGCTATAAATCCAATTAGGAAAATATATTTCACTCGTATGCCCAGAACCAACACCAACATCGACTTTTTTTCTTCCTCCAATCATTTCAAGTATCAGCATCCCGTAACTATACACATCAGATTTATGGGACACCCCTCCGAAGTTTCTATTAAAAACCTCTGGGGCAATATACCCTATGGTGCCTCTAGCCTCCATCATAGAAACGATACTCTCGTTCCTTGAGTACAATTTAGCAAGGGCGAAATCTGCTATATTGAATTTTAAGTTTAATTAATATTGATTATATGCACTTTTAATTGAAAAAAGAAAGTTTCAGTGATCACATGTTAAATACATTTTTTAGTTTAAAATAAATTTGATGGGCGCCGGTTAACAAAATCGCTATAAATTAATAAGACCTACATAGTTTCCTTCTCCAACTAGAGTTTTTACTTGCATAATGACCGAACAAAGAATGTATTAGGCTGGTCACAATCGTTAAAATAACATCGGTCGGTCACCCCTAAAATCCCACCATGATCGATTTGAGATCGGTCGACACCCAATGGGAGATCGATCGGAACTTCTGTCGAGTTCAAAAAACACATATATCGGTTGAAATCTCAACCGATTTCAAACACTCACTTTTAAAAGTTACCATTTAATTAAATAATAAAAAACTTTGGTCATCGACTGTGGCATCCTGGTCATGTCTGGTCGCTGGATAGAGAAAGCTGACGTGGCGCAGGTGACCTTAGTCACGACTGTACCCAGCCTTAAGGATATTTAATGCATCAATTGTTTGAATTTAAATTAATCATTGTGTGCACTTTTATCTTTTAAGTGCTGAGAGTTGATTATATGCTTGAGGGTCAAACGCTAAGTGATCGTGGTGACAAATGGAGCTGGCTTTTCAGGGACTCGACAGGCTTTAGTGTGAAATCAGTCAAAAATTTTCTTAGAAGTGACAAGGATTAATGCAATCGGTCTATCTTCAAATGGTCTAAATGGGTTACAAAGAAATGCAACATTCTTATGTGGAGAGTGGGTTTGAATCGGGTCCCCACAATGGACCTGCTTTCACCTCGTAACTGTGCTTTCGATACTTTGGAATGCAGCTTATGTAAAACTGAAGATGAATCGGTGGAACACCTTTTTTGTTCTTGTATGGTGTCTATGGATATCTGGTATAGGGTGGGTCGTTGGTGTAAGTTGCCCCCTCTTTTCTTGTTTTCTTGTCATGACATTTTTTATCTTCACAAGGGATTGGGTCTGGATAAGAAGAAGAGAGATGCTCTGAAGGGCATCTTTTTCTCCACGTGCTGGTGTATATGGAATGCGAGGAACAGGAGCAGATTTGACAATGCAAATGTTGATAGCCGAAAGATCCTCCAAGACATCAAGGCTCTTAGTTTTCTTTGGTATAGTAATAGGTCGAAAAATGGTTCGATAGATTGGAAAGATTGGTACTTTTTCAACCTCATGTAATCGGTTAGTTTGGTTGGGCCTCCTTCTTTTGGGGAGCGCCGTTTTCCTGTGAATAATAGTCAACTTTCAAAAAAAAATATAAGCTTGTTGGGTACTTGTGTAATACTTTCACAATGTTTTTTTTTTTTTTTTTTTTTTTTTGGTACGTGAGAGGTTGAATTTGCCATCTTGAAACAACATATTTCTCTCACCCAATCAACAATATATTTAATATTTCTAACTAGCATAGTATCCGGGCAAAGCAGCGTTGGTATATAAGATGACAGTTTTTCTCGTACCTTGATCTTTAAGCGGTATGCAATGAGAGTTAGTATTTGACGGTTTACCCGTTTGATAGTTCAAAAAGAGTAGATGCGTGTTTGAATTTCCGTAAAGTATATCAATAAAAATATAGATATCCATACTTACACTCATTTAAACTTTGTATAACTTGAATGTTTATGATAAAAATTGCAAATATAAATTTGTATTATTGTAAGTTTGTAACATCCATTTTAATACTAAAATTTAATGTGTCATTAGTGTATATTATAATGCAATTATTATAATGTAGAATTTAACTATATAAATTATTAATTATAGTAAAATGTGTAGGCTTAAAAAATTAAGACTTTCTTTTTATGAAAAATTCTAAATACATTATAAAGTATTAAAGATGAATCAGTCGCCCCTAAAGGACCATTTTTATACAAAGCATTTCACAACCGACTATTTAATATACATTAACAACTTTTGTAACCGAACACATAATCATTATTATGTCAATATTTTCAAATTTGGTTACATTTAATTTTGACTGAATTAACTATTTTAATCAATATAAACTTTGCATTTATATATATTACATTATAAAAGATTTGAGACTTTTTATAAAAGAAAGTTTGAATATTTTAGAACAAAAAATATCACTATAAAAGAAAAATTAGAAAATTAATGTAAACTTTGAAAATTTAAGTCTTATTTAAACTATATATTAACACCTTTCAATAATGATATATTTTAATAGAATTGTTTATAAGAAAAACTTACTAAACTTTTAACCATCGATTTAATGCAAATTTTTTTTAAATAAAAGTATTAACTATTTACATTATTAATAATTTAAACGTTTTACTTTTGAAAATATATCTAGTATGTTATAAAATATTTGAAAAATGCTAAATAAGGAATGTTTAAAATAAAAAATATTTGTTCATTACAAAAATAGTCGCCAGATACCCGATGCCGCATTACGCAGGTACCCTTCTAGTTATGATAAAACGTGCTTGTAGGTTGTAGCATACACATACAAAACTTGTACTAGTTTTTTGCATCATATTGTTGTATAATAAACATTATGAGCTGTATCTCTTAAATTTTTTTGGACAATCACATATATGTATTATATATTTATATAAGAGTGAGATTATATATCTTCTTTCTTATATAACCAGGGGCGGATCTAGAGGGTTTGTTCTTCAAAGGAACCCCATGAATTTCTCCACTTAGTGAAAATTTTGCTAAAAATTATGATTTTTCCCGAAATGCATCTAGTAACTTTGTAGTTCATGTTCCATTTATTAATATTATGTTGGAATTTGGTTTTTGCTGATCGGCCCTTTGTAATTCATGTATCAATTTATTAATATTATGTTGGAATTTCTCCACTTTAGTGAAAATTTTGCTAAAAATTATGATTTTTCCCGAAATGCATCTAGTAACTTTGTAATTCATGTATCTATTTATTAATATTATGTTGGAATTTGGTTTTTGCAGATCAGCCCTGGCAACAACCCTATACGAGGTTATAAGTGCTTCCCCCTCCCCCCAATGAACAAGCACTTGGTTTCGGTTCTTGACCCCATATATCATTACTAGCAAGGGTGATCTTTGTATTGACCAATTCCAAGTTTACTAATCTTAAGAGTAGTCACGAGATTCTATATGCACGTAAGATGGAATTCGCTAAGTCCGCAATATTAAGGATGGTCCACAAAAGAGATAACCAATCCATCGAATTGTTGGACCACGACTATAGAGCTTCGTTGAACAGTTGATAAACTGTTGACATTTTGGCCAAGTGAAAGAGTTGATCATAGAGTAAAGATTATGATCACTAGAGGAAACATTATTGTGAAGATTGTGATATGAGAATTTAAGCGAAACGAAGGGTGTTGATGCAGGTTTTACTGACCAGGTTTTACATTTATAGTAACTCGTCTACCTATGGCCTACCTAATGCACTAACGGGCAGTGTACCCGGCCGCATGTAGTGAGGGAATGGTAAGACCGAGGTCGTCCCAAGAACGGTTGATTCCTAATTGTCTAATTAATTAAATTAGTCAAATAAATAAGTTTTAATGTATAGATTGATAATATTTAAGGTGTCGCGTGATCAATTGGGCTGATTCTCTGGTAAACAAGCTAATGGTAACGATAGTGGTGCAATTCTTAAACCTAGTTCTTCCACAAGTGGCAACAGTCGATAGACTCCTTTGGTCAATTCGCCTAACCTATGGTTCTTAGAATCCTCACCAAGATGAACAGGTCATCCGGGATCATTCGACAATCTAATAGCAGTCATTAAGAGCTGGGGGTTTACTATCGCAATACATGGGTTCTAAATGTCACTAGATTCTTGTTTCAAGTGGAGAGGAAAACATTTGGTCAATTCGCCCTAACCTATCAGCAAAGATGCTACCACAGGAGAAATCAGGTGCACCGTCATAAGTCATGTTGTTCCTGGTCCCCTAAGCCAAGTCATTAAATACCTCTACATGCTAGATTTATAGTAGTGAGTGCCCGGCCGTTAGGAACTTAGACACTCACCCCCTAATTCTTAAGTTCATCCAAACGGTAGCTGATCAGTTGGTCAAATCGCACAAGTAGAAAGGGTCGTCAGTTGGTCATATCTTACCCCTCCCGTCTTAGTCTACTCACCTAGGGTCAGTTGGTCGTATCTCCTAGGCAACTAGCCTCTACCGCCATTCAAAACTACCGAAACAAGGGTTGCTACCAATAAACTATGCATGCATACACTAGAAACAATTAATTAACGAAAAAGCATTAATAATAAAAGAATCTAAACTAGGCCAAGACCTAATTTCCACATCTTTAAAATACCCAAGTGGGATGACAAATATAATTACCATGTAAAACAATAAATAAACAAGACATAACATCAAATCATTAATTGACTAGTAATAAATTAATAATCAATTAAATATAACACAATATATAAAAATGCTCCAACAATTAAATCAGAATCAAAATTATAATAGAATAATAAAACCAAAATAATATTAAGAGTCGGAAAATAATTACATATCGTGCCAAGGATAATGATATCGATCCTCTAGTTGAGTACCGGGGTTTGCCCCACAAAAACCATGCGCTGCTACTGCCTTTTTCTCTTTTTCGTCTTGTACGGCAAAAACCAAGCGCAACCACAATGATGAAAATGAATGACATGCTTCATTTCAATTTATACTAATAAACTTTGGACTTATCGCACAAATGGCCCCTAGACTTGTGTCACTTTTCATTATGAGACTTGTCATCTTTTCTTCTTTATTTACACAAGTAAATGTGTAAATATTATAACAATTAAGCCCCTCGACGTTCTTGCAATTATTATCTTCAGTCCTCGAAGCGAATAAAATTATTATAAACTTGCCGCATTTAATCCCTGGACCTCGAAACTTTGCGCCCAAGTAATTAATTACGCTGTAACTAGTCCACGGGTTACGCCGTAAGCCTTTAATAACTCACACTTATCCAATCCGAAATAATCTCTACGGCGTAACTAATGCCATGTTACGCCGTAACCTTCATAAAAATAATTACGACGTAACCAAAAGAGATGGTTACGCCGTATCCTTCAAAGCATCCTATTTACGCCGTAACATTATTAGCTAGTTACGGCGTAACCATCACAAATAATTATCAGGCCTTCGTTGTACTAGTTACGACGTAGTCAAAAGTACCCTTTACGCCGTAACTTGTCTCCAGAATATATTTCTTGGCCTTTTATCACTTCTTTTCCGCTCCAGCGCCTCATTTATCCTGAAATGCAAATATGAACGAATATAGACCAATTAAGTACCATATTAATATAAATGAGGCTATAAACACGGGAATTTGATATATAAAAGATCAGGCTAATTTGATGTTATCAAATATCCCCCCACTTGAATCCTACTTGTCCTCAAGTAGACCTTTTAAATAATTTTTAAAAAGATATCTCCCAGGATTAATTGGAAGTTATGAGTTTAAAAATCACCTAAGCTAGAAAATTCCAAACCAAGCACCTCACGAAAAGGGAATTGAAGTCACACTCTCTCTCATAATTCACGTGTTTATTTTTGGGTGATCACTCAACTGCTCAATCATGGCGAGTATTCTATCATAGGCTTGGCAAAGATACTAATCTCCACCACTAGAGTCTATAGATGCAGCTAGTCTAAAAGGCAATGGGTTGACACAACATAGGCTTATGAGTTTATTTTATCATTACTAACGAGTTACGGCGAAGGGGACAAAATCAATGATAGACGACCAAATCCATGGCCAAGACACCAATGATTGCTCGCTTCCTCACCTAAACTCGATTCACGACTAAGGGTAGGATAAGACATGGGAACACATTTAATGGGTGTAAACAAAAAGACACGAAACAAATAGATTCCTAAGTCCACAGTCGCCCCACCACTAGTCGCATTAAATCCTGTTAGCAAAAATCGAGGGTCAAGAGTTAAGGGGTCTTCAATGCACGAGTCAATGCATATAAAATGTAGTGTAATGCCTCATAATCTCCATAAATAGGCAAATAAGATGCATTAACTCGGCCTTCATCATCAATGAAAAAAAAGTATGTGCTATAAAAATTTTAAAAATTTGGTACTTTTAGCACATAATTCTACCAAAATCAGCCATTTCTATCTCTCATCCCCCCACTTGAGATGTACAATGCCCTCATTGGACAAATATTGATTAAAATTTGAAAGGCGAGATAGAAATGTACGGGTTTCTAATTTTATCCGTAAGACAAAACGGATTTTTAAAAATTTGCGCCTAATTGAACAAGGCGAGAATACTTAACACAATACGACACATAAGCTGATTAATAGCACCAGGTAACAAACTCTTGCTTGCATTTTTTTTTGATGCAAGACAAGGTATACATGAATAAAAATAAAACACAATACGAACAAATAAAGCATCCCCCCACTTGAGATCAACTATCATCTAAACCCGACTTTCTTCCACAACCCTTTATTCAAAACCCGCGACTTTCACTAGTGGAACCAAAATTAACCAACAACGCCCGGACCATGGACATAAGGAAACTACAGGGTAGGCTAGGCGATAGGTGTAACGAAACAACATATATTGGGTGAAAAAAATGAAAGGAAAGGCACTGAAGGGTGTATCTAAGGGTATCTTGCACTAATGGTGAGTGCAACAAAAAGGGTTTAACAGGAGGATTGACTGATCGATGTGAAAAGTCAATATACACAATACATATATGGGCTATTTGGGTTTAATCCTAAAATTGCCTTAAATCCTAGCTGCACCGATCACACCAAGTTACCTCAGTGTAATGCTCATGATAATGGTCTCGAAAAGATATGCAAAGCAAAGTTCTAAATTCTACTACAGCCACCGGCACACTCATTTTTATGGAATTATGTATAAGGGGAAAACGGAAAAGCTTATCCACACACAATGGAAATATAGGGTAGGTCTGCCCAGTCTAGATTAATCCAGTTAAGTAATGAAAAACATGTCAAAATTTTACTAATGAAACACTTTTCATCAAAAACTAGAAATATAAGGGCAAATAACATCAAGCGGGTGTCTATGTCTAATCCCTTCCCCCCACTTGGGTCATACTTAAGCATATAAATGAAAAATAGGAAGGGTTAGAGATGGAACGAAAAACTCCCCTGGATTAGCTCGGTATGAATAATAATGCATGTTTAAAAACATGCTCCAATTGTGCCTCCACGAGCAGCATCCATCTTCTCATCAACACTCCTTGCAAACACCATGTCACTCAACTAGGACAAATAAAAAGTATTCTCTTGCAGCCAATCATAGCTCCATAATCAATCTTTATTGCTGCAAGACAAACTAATACCAAAAAGCATAATTCCGGATAGAAAGCAAAAATAGCACGAAATGTGAAAATAAAAAAATAAATAAATAAATAAAACCTAACTCACTTTCGTAGGAATCACGGTTGCATTTAGAGCATGCAACAAGCCTTTTAAACCCCTCGGTGTCCCGAGTGGACGAGTGAAGTCTCGTGAGGGTTTACAGGGAACACACCCACAAAGTTCATTTAATTACTAATACAAGGTGGTGACAATGTTCTGAAACAGTTTTTATTAAAAAATTTCATATCAGAGGATAGTTACGGTGTAACTGGATCGGCCCAGTTACGGCGTAGGTGAGTTGAACTAAAAAAAATGTTTACCAGGAAAGGGGTTACGGCGTAACTGGATCGGCCCAGTTACGGCGTAACAAGAAAGCCCTGAGAAAGAAGATACCTGGAACAAAGACATTACGGCGTAACTAGATCGGCCTAGTTACGGCGTAATTATGTAGAAGTGGGCAGATGGCCTTACTGATCGCCAGTTACGGCGTAAATGGATTGGCCCATTACGCCGTAATTAATCACTGATGTTGTAGTGCCCAAAATGTCAACTTCTTCCTACGTGATCAAGAGGAGTTATTGGAACTCCTATCATCTATCCTTGGTCTTTATACCTGCAAACAGATAACAAAACATACCAAACCCAAAACAAAATCTAAAAACTACCAAAAATATCCAAAAAGGTCTAAGAAATAAAAACAAAAACTAAATCTAGGATAGGTACGGGTAGTCTCCCAACGAGCACTTTTCTTTAACCTCCCGAGTCTTGAAGTTAGACTCCTGCAACAGCCATCAATCGGACGTCTCCAATCATGTCCATTGCTCAACTAATCTCGGCTTATGATCTTGCCGAGATTCCCTCCACTTGTTCTTCTTGCTCAACCTGCACACTATTAAACCTCGTGCATTAAATGTGTAAAAATGATAAACATGAGCAACAAGTGAGATATACCACATCATTCATAATTTAAAGATAACTCGGACTTGGTTACGGCGTAAGTCCAATTACTAACTACGCCGTAACTTCAGTCTGAAAGAAACCTGATAATATAAGAATAGATTACGCCGTAACCATGGCCAAGGTTATGTCGTAATCTCAAGAAAGAAGACATAATTGTAGAATAATATTAATCAAACAGCCAAAAATACGAAGACCGTTCCCCGGCAGCGGCGCCAAAAACTTGATGCAGGTTTTACTGACCAGGTTTTACATTTATAGTAACTCGTCTACCTATGGCCTACCTAATGCACTAACGGGCAGTGTACCCGGTCGCATGTAGTGAGGGAATGGTAAGACCGAGATCCTCCCAAGAACGGTTGATTCCTAACTGTCTAATTAATTAAATTAGTCAAATAAATAAGTTTTAATGTATAGATTGATAATATTTAAGGTGTCACGTGATCAATTGGGCTGGTTCTCTGGTAAACAAACTAATGGTAACGATAGTGATGCAATTCTTAAACCTAGTTCTTCCACAAGTGGCAACAGTCGATAGACTCCTTTGGTCAATTCGCCTACCCTATGGTTCTTAGAATCCTCACCAAGATGAACAGGTCACCCGGGATCATTCGGCAATCTAATAGCAGTCATTAAGAGCTGGGGGTTTACTATCACAATACATGGGTTCTAAATGTCACTAGATTCTTGTTTCAAGTGGGGTTAAAGTCGAGAGGACATCATTTGGTCAATTCGCCCTAACCTATCAGCAAAGATGCCACCACAGGAGAAATCAGGCGCACTGTCATAAGTCCTGTTGTTCCTGGTCCCCTAAGCCAAGTCATTAAGTACCTCTACATGCTAGATTTATAATAGTGAGTGCCCGGCCGTTATGAACTTAGACACTCACCCCCTAATTCTTAAGTTCATCCAAACGGTATGTGATCAGTTGGTCAAATCGCACAAGTAGAAAGGGTCTTCAGTTGGTCAAATCTTACCCTTCCCATCTCAGTCTACTCACCTAGGGTCAGTTGGTCATATCTCCTAGGCAACTAGCCTCTACCGCCATTCAAAACTACCGAAACAAGGGTGGCTACCAATAAACTATGCATGCATACACTATAAACAATTAATTAACGCAAAAGCATTAATAATAAAAGAATCTAAACTATGCCAAGACCTAATTTCCACATCTCTAAAATACCCAAGTGAGATGACAAATATAATTATCATGTAAAACAATAAATAAACAAGACATAACATAAAATCATTAATTGACTAGTAATAAATTAATAATCAATTAAATATAACACAATAAATAAAAATGCTCCAACAATTAAATCAGAATCAAATTTATAATAGAATAATGAAACCAAAATAATATTAAGAGTCGGAAAATAATTACATATCGTGCCAAAGATAATGCTATCGATCCTCTAGTTGAATACCGGGGCCAGAAAAAACATGCGCTGCTACTGCCTTTTTCTCTTTTTCGTCTTGTACGGCAAAAACCAAACGCAACCACAATGATGAAAATGAATGACATGCTTCATTTCAATTTATACTAATAAACTTTGGACTTATCGCACAAATGGCCCCTAGACTTGTATCACTTTTCATTATGAGACTTGTCATCTTTTCTTCTTTATTTACACAATAAATGTGTAAATATTATAACAATTAAGCCCCTCGACGTTCTTGCAATTATTATCTTCAGTCCTCGAAGCGAATAAAATTATTATAAACTTGCCGCATTTAATCCCTGGACCTCGAAACTTTGCGCCCAAGTTATTAATTACGGCGTAACTAGTCCACCGGGTTACGCCGTAAGCCTTTAATAACTCACACTTATCCAATCCGAAATAATCTCTACGGCGTAACTAATGCCATGTTACGCCGTAACCTTCATAAAAATAATTACGACGTAACCAAAAGAGATGGTTACGCCGTATCCTTCAAAGCATCCTATTTACGCCGTAACATTATTAGCTAGTTACGGCGTAACCTTCACAAATAATTATCAGGCCTTCGTTGTATTAGTTACGACGTAGTCAAAAGTACCCTTTACGCCGTAACTTGTCTCCAGAATATATTTCTTGGCCTTTTATCACTTCTTTTCCGCTCCAGCGCCTCATTTATCCTGAAATGCAAATATGAACGAATATAGACCAATTAAGTACCATATTAATATAAATGAGGCTATAAACACGGGAATTTGATATATAAAATATCAGGCTAATTTGATGTTATCAGGTGTATAAATTGTCAACAAATGTGAGGTAGCATGAAATTTTCATGAACAAATGTTTAGTTGCTAGTTTAATTTGACCATAGTTTTGGTTAAGGAAAATGATGTTTCTGCCGAAATTGTGTACCTACAAATGTGTCTTAACTACAAATCAATACATGTCGCAAGATAAAAGGTGTAGATTTGGAGTGATAAAATGTATACATGATGTGTCATATAATGAATCATTTTCGCATGAATTTAAGCATCTCTTTATTCTTAAATAACGAATTATTTTTAATTGTAGGCATGGACGGACTCACATGTATGTTGGGTGTAGATTTGTCATGTGTCTTAACTACAAATCAATACATGTTGCAAGATAAAAGGTGTAGATTTGGAGTGATAAAATGTATACATGATGTGTCATATAATGAATCAGTTTCGCATGAATTTAAGCATCTCTTTATTCTAAAATAACGAATTATTTCTACTTGTAGGCATGGAAGGACTCACATGTATGTTGGGTGTGACACAGGTTACACCTGATTTTAAGTCACGAAGTGCAAAAAGATTTCAAAACTGTCGTTTTTGTGCTATGTGCAACCCTCAAATTGTTTTTACTACATTCATTTCTTACGATGTAACTTAAGTTAGCCTAACATTTGTTTTGTACAACACATTTTTAAAAATCTTGAATCCGTCCCTGATGGCTTACTAGGAAACCTAAGCTGAGGTGTTAACGGTACTATTTTGATATGAAGAACGAGCCTGTTGTTTTCCTCTTCAATCTTGAAAAATGAAATCCAATGCAATTTTTCATACGAACTTTTGTTGTAACGATGGAATTTAATTTCTTCATCTAAAATATGGCCATATATATACATATGTGAACAACTAAATTGCTTCATATGTTTTTAAGTATTTTATTCTTTCCTTCCTCAAATATAAGTCTTGGTTTTCTTAAAAAAATAAGCATTTATTTCATAATTTAACTAGTTAGAAAAGACATTATTGTTAGAAATAATATTTTATTTAAGAAAAGTGTAGTTGGTATGTATTTATAAAACTTCTCACATGGTTTATGTTCCAATGACATCCTTTTGTTGTATGATAAGTTTCTTAGCGAAATGATTGTTCGTTCAAGTCCTACTTTAAATATATGAGGGTATTTGTGGTGTAAAATAAAAACTTTAAAATTAAACACTTATTTTGAAACGCAACAAATATTTGTTAGGTATTAAAATTAGTTAGCCTTTAGCAATTTTGTTGTGTTTGATCAGCGAATTACTTAAAAATAAACAGGGGACAGAAAGAAAATTAAGTGAGCAACAAACCTAATCCGGGACATACAAAACGAGGTATACCATCAGGGCAAAGGTGAGAACGAACAGAGTAATTTAAACTAGACCAACACGTCCCACCCGAGTTCTCACACCATGAACATATCCCTGCACCGTCCACCCTATACTCCATTGGAAAACCTTGTAATAACATCTCCTCCACGGGCATCGTTTCACTGTTATTAAACTCATCAAATAGCGTCCTCAAAACAGGCACTCTAATCTCACCATCACATACTAACGAATTCGTTCCATCGTCAATAAAAACTCACCCTCCCACTTCCATCTTCAGAACAATTCAATCTATTTTTATCGGGTATAAGGAAATCATTGTCTTCCGGACACGAAAGATATACTCCTAGAAAAGAAGCTCATCTGGGATGTAGCTAAAAACCATGTACTCAAACGTTGTATTGTTAAGAGACTCATGTTGTCTCAATAAACAAACATTTGGTTCCGGTCCTTGACCACACATATCATTGCTAGCAAGGGTGATCCTAGAATTATTTTGATTGATACTAAGTACACGAAAGGTGGTTTTATTTACCGTGAGAGTGGTAACCACGTTGTCTATGAATGCAAGACGGAATTCGTTCAGTCCGCAATATGAAGGACGGTCTTGTCTCCAGAAGGGATAACCAATCCATCAAATTGTTGGACCGCAACTATAGAGCTTCATTGAACAGTCGTTAAACTGTTGGACATTTTGGCCTAGTGAAAGATGTAGGATCATAATATTTATTGTGTTGATGATTCGGGTGGTCTAGGATGATGAAAATACATGTTTTCCATAGTTAGAGAGAAAGAGCTGAGAGGAAGTTTCTTGCTAGAGACTTGGTTCACAAATGAAAGGTTAGATTGAAAGAAAAGCCCCACCATGGAAGGGGTATTTATAGTTACAAACAATACGTCCTCCTGTCGGACTGTGGATCAGGCATACAGTGGGTAAAGACCCGTCCTTCCTCCACGGTGTTGCACTAAACTAAACTATGCTAATAATTAACTAACTAACTACTAAATAACGTAAATAACTACAAGTCTACGAGCTAAAATATGCTAGACCATAATTGGGGTGACCGACACTTTAACATGGAATTTCCAATTCCTAACAATCTCCCCCTAAGGGAGGTCACCCCATGATTTACATTTTGAATCCTAGCATTCTATTCTTGACTTTAGTTCTTGAGCTCGTAGACTTTAATTCTTCAAGTTCCGCAATCTTTGTGCTTTAGCAGTGAAACTTCAAAGTCCGCATAGTTTTGTACTTTCAGTTGAGGCCTTTAACTGATCCACATCTTTAATGATCTTCGAGCTTTCTTTGAGATCATCAGCCACAGCAAATCTCTATGGATCATCCATAGTTGTGTTGCCTTCATGTGATGTTTTGACTTTCGGACCGACATGCTCACACTTTCAGGATCATGACATCATTCCATCAGAGTAGCAGAAGCTTTACTGGTTCATGATATTTGCAGCAGCGCAGCAGGAGCATAGTATAAAAATATCAGAACCAGGTTATGTAGATATGCACCAGTCATGATTTCTTTAATTAAGTGTGGATGCGTGAGCATGCGCTTTGGATTGACTCCTCAATTCTGATCAGTTGCAACCGTCCAAATGTACC
This sequence comes from Chrysanthemum makinoi, assembly GCA_910596185.1. Classification (NCBI taxonomy): domain Eukaryota; kingdom Viridiplantae; phylum Streptophyta; class Magnoliopsida; order Asterales; family Asteraceae; genus Chrysanthemum; species Chrysanthemum makinoi. The sequence continues at coordinate 111,102,279 of OU343224.1, read as the reverse complement.
TGCAAACAGCAGTTAGCAATAAAACACACGAAAGTGTCTTTGATCACTTTTTTTGAATTGAGGTACATGGCCCACGGTTCCCCATTGATCAGTACAAGTACTGCCTGTGATCAGGTAGGATTCCTAAGAATCTCCTTGACAGGGTTTCGCAGCTGTTCTAGCTGTTCTGAAACCGGAACGTCTCAAAGAAGACAACACGGAGTGAGTGAACCAACGAATTGAGATTCACTGATTGATGAAAAATGATTTGAAAACAATCGCGTATTGCTTAGAAGAAAGAGTTTTGCAATACGACGAAGGTCTTATGAGAAAGATCAATTTTCAATCATAAATACTTTTTGTATATGAAGAGAGTACACATCCGATGTGCTAGAGAAAAGAAGAGATTTACACATCGAACGGTTTTTCCAAAAGTATTTTTCAATCAGAGATACTTTTTGTGTTTGAAAATGAATACACATTCGATGTGCTAGAGAAAAGAAGATTTGCACATCGAACGGTTTTTCTAAAAGTATTCGTCAATTCATTTCCTTGACCAAGGTTGATTCAAGATTGAATCGCCCCATCGTTTCTGTCCAGTTGTCACAAGCTTGATCTTTTGCAAGATTTCACATGTCACCCACCAAGAGCTTGTTTGATGTTGGCTCTAGAAGGATTTCCATCTTCATTGTGAATATTTGACATATCACTCGAATGTTCTGGCAATACCACAAGGATAATGCGTAGGACTCTTAATATATTCTTACTTTCCACATTGTGTGAAACAGCAAGTCTTCATTAATTTTGTGTCCTAATGAGATATTGTGGATGATCTCTTGGCTCTAGACTTAATAGTGCACATTTGGTTCCTATGCCGGAGACTAGGGAGAGGGTCTCCTTCTTCAATATCAACAATCTCTAAGAGAAAGTCGATAGATTATGTAGGTTCCCTGTGAGAATGAAACAAGCCATTTTAAGAGGAACTTGAGTAGCTTGGGAAGTTGTAGTGCAGTGCGTCACTGGGTCCATGACGTCTTGTCTTCAATACCAGTGTTACCTTGGTAACAACCAGTAGCATATGTATTGAACCCGGTTACTGCCCTAAGGTTGAATTATTGGAGGGATATTTCTTTTCACCCTTTTTCACATTCAATTCTTTTTCATTCTTCAACCCCTTCAGTACTTATCGAGACTTCATAACTAGAACCTTGTTGGGTTTATTCCAGTAGTAGCTCTGTCTCAGTCCGCACTCTTCCCATTTATCATTTTTCTCCTTTTTTTCATCATACCTAAGGACTCTACACTATCTAGTGGATTGTCCCTGGGTAGATCCCTTCGGTTCTGGCGGATCGTGGGAACGAATACCTAACCTAACTATCCTTATAACACCATGCATAAAGTAAATTGGTCGGTCTTTTGGTATTGTTCTTTCCTTCTTGAAACCAATTGAAAAATCATTTGGAAAAATCAATCAAGGTACTTGTGATATAATATCAAAGCATTTTGTACCTTAATAGTTTTGATCATTTAGAAAACCTCCCCCTCAACATGTGCATATGATCTTGAAATTGTTTAGCACGTGGAGGCAAGAGTTCTTTTGAAATAAATTCTTGATCACAATTTTCATGGAAAAAGCCATTTGATTTTCTTTGGTAAATTCTCCCCCTCAATATGTGCATAGGATATTTGAAATCATTTTATCACATAGAGGAAAGAGTTCTTTGAAGTACTTTTCACGATTGCCAATATAAACCATTCGCTCGCCCTCAATATGTGCATCGATATACGAAGAGTTTGACACATATTAGAGAGAACTTGCACTTTGAATCAAAACGTACATCTTTTATCAAATTTCATAATTAAATCACAAATTCTCCCCCGATCAAAAATATCAAACCCTTTGAGATTTTGGATCCCAAGTGATTTAATTAGTTTTAGAAAACATGAGAAAAAATGTGGCCAGGTTTAAATACTCATCTAGTTTTTTGGATAAATCCTCCTCCTCAACATGTGCATTGTGTATTTGAAATTGTTTGGCACATGGAGGCAGGAGTGCCTATAAAGGACTAAAACCGATTCCATTAAAACAGATTTGAGATTTAAATCACGATCTCTCCCCCGATCAAAAATTTCAAACCTTTTGAGATTTGTGATCCCAATTGATTTAAATCATTTAAAAGATTTTGGGGAAAGACGTGGCAACATTTAATTTTGAAAAATGATTGATACGGATCAATTTTAGACATTATAGATTGTTAGTGTCAGGAATGTTGGTTTTAAAGAGATCTTTAAGTAAAATAAAACAATTTCACAATCAAACAAGAACAGAAAAAATTTCATTTTGAAAGATCTTGATTCTAAAGAAAACTCATACCATGACATAACATTAAATCTTTAGATCACCACTTATTTTGTACAATCCGGACTTTTATGAAGAAATATTGCTTGAAAATAATATATTTTAAATCACTCTCCCCTCAATCGATGACCGAAGTCGATAATTGAGTGACATAGGTTTTGATAAAAGAAGTCCAGTGATTTTCAAAATTAAGTCCAATTAATTTTCAAAACAATATTTTCCATTTTCAAAACAATTTAATCAAATTGTTTAAAAAATGGTATCAATTTTCCTGCACAAAGATATGTTAGGTGGTTGAGAAGCTTTTGTTGTTGCTGTAGGGTTGGAAGAAAACCGTCTGCTGATGCAGTGAGACTTCTTACGTTGCATTTTTTTCATGCCAACTGAGGTCAAATTAAGCTCCGTTTCTTCATTCGTCAACCCAAGATATAGTTACCCTTTCCTTTCGGCATCCAATCATCTTCAATTGTGGGATCCGGATCGGGAACATTCTTTTATACCAAAATACCTGCATACGTTAGTGAACACACATACAGATATATGGTGGTCGACATCACCCAAACAGCAATCAACTAAAAAAAGTCAATCCAACATATCAATCAGTTCATATAAAGCATGGGAATAATGTGTTCATCAAACTATAATCATCTAATCCTAACAATCTTATCCTAGGCACCTAGTCCTTCAACGTAGGTTAACATCATTTTTCAGTTAAGCATTTAGGATAATTAGATAATTGCGATAGATGATATAATTTTGAAAACATTATCCCCCTCAATCAATGACTAATTTTCTGAAAAGTTTAAAAGTGCTGAAGTCATTGATTGAGTTATCAATTTTTACGAAAACTCTGAAACTGATTGATTTTCAAGCAACTCATTTACCACCAATTTGTTAAAACAAATATTTTTCTGAAGAATTTTAGACGGAAAAATATTTGAGTAGGAACAGCAGTCCTTCGACATACTTTCCTCATTTTGTTTTTAGGATAAGTGCTCGAAATATTTGAAAATTTGTTTAGCGCAGCACTTTCCTTTCTTGAAGACCGGGTTGCTATCTGAAATAATAGCAAACCATGGTTTAAGCGCGGGTCACAGTCTGAAATAACTGTAAGCCATAGTTTTGTCATGTTTTGAAAAAGAATATTTACACCTCCCACTCGAACTTCATCTATGGTCCTGTGCCATTATTGAATGACATTTCTAAGACCGCAGATGTTATCGATACCAGAAGACATGTCTTGAGAAAACATATTTTTTGTCTTTTTTCAAATTTTCTAATTTTTATAGATTTTTGAAGGTTTTATATTTTTCTATTTTGTTTTGCTGGTTTTATATTTTAGTATTTGGTTTTTCTGATAAATATATACAAAGATAGAGTAGATGATATAGTTTAAGAAGATGATGATACAAGTACCGAGATAAGGATATCGAGCAGCCCCGTTGTAGAAGATAGAAGTCATCATCCCTAAAACTTTCACCACAAAAGCTTCCGAGGCTCTTGCATTAAAGAAAGAAATTGAACCATCTGAAAGTGAGACTTTGGCAGCTTCCCCCCAAACCGAAAATCCTTTAGCTGAGCAGATTCGAAGCTCTATTTCAAGCTTGCCTTAGCCAGGTGCACGAAGAAGCACACCATTATCCAAAATCCCACTGCTCCATTTAAGAACGATAATCGAGGTTCTCAGTTCGGGGTTATATCATCCAATAGAAGAACAACAACGTTTCATCCCACACTTAAATAATCTTCTCATATTTCTTTTCAACTGACGTCTGAAGCGATCCATTCCAAAAGGTGTCAAGAGAACAATTCCCCCAAGTAGTTGAATTGATGCAGTCAGTCTCTTTGTATAATGCTCAAGAACTCTCCCGAATACACATCATGAGGGTAATGAAGAACACCTCCCCAATGTTCACATCTTCCGTCCCTGATGATTGTGTATGAAGCTCAAGAACCCGAAGTACACCAATATCCAAGAACTATCCCGAATACACATCATGCCCGGAGAGAAAATACCTCCCCAATGTTTGTGGTAAACCATGGCTTTCTTCCCTGATGATCGTGTATGAAGCTCAAGGACCCGAAGTACACACATTCCCCAAAGAGAGAACAACCGATAACATTGAAGAAGCAGGCCGAATCACTGATTATCTCTGTGGATGTCAACTCCGGAATAAGTGATTATATCTCTGAATCACTGATTAAGCCCTCAAGTGAGACAACTGAGCACCCCCAATGTACACAATTCTCTCCCCCTAATGATTGCGATAACATCGAGATCATCACATACTTGTGTACCTCTTATATTTTTTAGAAACTTTCTGTAACATCTCTTCCCCCACACAGTTGGAATAAACACTAAACGCCATGAGTCAAACCTTGAGTTTCTCTGCGGTAATGACATTTGTCTTCCCGGGATATCTTCAATCACTTAGAAGTATTAAGTTCATCAAGTTTGCTCGCGTTTAGATACGTGTCTCCTTCCCCCTTGCTGGTTTTGATGCTTCAGAATCAGCAACTCATTGTAAGCCCGTATACTAGAAATTTGTTGAGAAGAACACTTGAACTCTTGTGAGAATCAACTTGCTGAAGTACAATGTAAGCAAGTCTAATTTGGGATTAAATATGGCATTTCACTCTCCCCCAATTAGTGCTCTCCCCTAAACCGACAATCTTTTAATAAATGCCCAGAATAAGAAGAAGTCTTTTGATAATCAAATGCAACTCGTCTTTTAGTCTTCTAACATACAGCAGAAAATGTAGAACCAACTGTAGACTCGACCTTCTTCAAGATTGTCCAGTTGGGGATAGATAGTTAACATCCTCAACACACCAAAAAGCATCCCAATTAACTAACATCTTGCAAATCCCCTTAATTAAGATCCCTCCCAATCAAACAAGAACATAAAGATGTTCATCAAGGAAATCAGCAATCTGCCCACAACAAACACACGAAGTGGTAACACCAAAATACCAATCACATCAAACAAGAACAGAGAGATCGTTCGGAATCATCATGTTGATGTGTACGTGAAGCATTAACCGGAAGCACTGTGTCGATAATCATATCATCCGGTGTGAAGATGTCAACCAACGGCTCATAGAAGAAAACTCCATGTAAAGATGACCCGATAAGAAGAAGCTCGGTTCTTACATGAGTTTGGAGCCGTTTGACCATTTTATCTCAGAAATCAATCAATCATGCAAGAATTCACACTTTTTCTCCCCCTCAAGAATTGCATACGGAGTTGCCATTCTTGATTGAATAAGTGAATATCTTAACCAAATGTAGTCTATTCACACTTCTCCCCCGCAATATTAGCACATGATGTCTCCATCTTCATTATAGTTGAGCAAGTGAAATAAGAAAACAATCAACAGTAGCCCGGTTCACTTGATAATCAAAAGAACATGGAAAAAGCATGAAGCATGTTGATGAGAATGGTCATAATAAGAAGATTTCTCTTCTTCAGAAGATAAAGCGCACTGACACGTACACTTTTCTTTTCTTTAACGAACGAGGCATGAACTGTTGTGTTCATACGTCATAATCTCTCTCTTTTCAAACTTTCTTGGCACATGTAATCAACCCCATTATCATTCAGTAGGCTCTTTGTAGTGACAGCTGATGGAGAAAACCCAATATGATGAATTTGACCCTGAAGTAAACCACCCCGAATTCGTGACTTAAACTTGCACATATGTAACAAAGAGCGGTACCGAGACTTCATGTCCATTTGAATCTCAAAGTACTCTATACTCTTCAACCAACCAACCATCGAGTATTAGACGTATATCACCTCTTGAAAATCCACAATTGAATGTGACACTAAGCACTGCAACGTAACTCCTTTAAGTGATAGTTATTTTGTGGTGGTAAGAGCCCAATTCCCCCAAGTGGTAAAAGAAAAAGTAAAAGACACCCAACAATAACTAGATTTCCAAGTCTTCGTTTTTTGATAATAAGCTCGAACAAGGATCTTGAAGAATCTTCATCCAACCATCCCCGATACCTTCAGATAATAAGTACACACGCCCGTGATATTTCACTTCAACCTCAAATAAATAATAGTGAATTAACCCCGTTGTCACATCTTCTAGATAAAAGCTTAAATCTAGCCTCCTTTGATATTAAAAGTGAACTTTGATAATGGTTTCATCCCGACCATGGTTAAAAGCACGTAACCCCGTAAAACCATGTAATAACCAAACTGTCATGAAGACAACCCAAACACACACCCAATTCATGAAGTACACCCTTTTATCCCTTCTTTGAAGCAGAAACCGTAGCACCAGCATCAGATAAGATCCCGAAATACACTTTCCTTTCTCCATGATGGTTCCATCATTACGGGATTTTACAATTCTATGGTTTAAACCGAGAAATAGTTTCTTTCGCGGGATTTTACAAAACCAATAGTAAACCGTAAGATAGATCCGGAAATGCACTTTACTATTACCAGGATGTTTCCATTTGTTGGATATTGGATTTTCACTTACACATCAAACCATAACACAAAGTGGGCGTATAAGTGGAATTCTAGAGAGAGAAAGTTAGAGGTTTAGGGAACTTAGTGAGAGAAAGTGAAAGATATTATTATGAGCTCCAACTCTCTACCTTGGGAGGTAGAGAGTATTTATAGTCTTACATAAATCGCCACACAACGGGCTGTGGATCAGGCATACAGTGGGTAAAGACCCGTCCGTCCTCCACGGTGTTACTTAACTAAATACTATTTAACACAAAAGAACTATGACTACGAGCTTTCTAACGATTACATATACTTGAGGTGACTGACTCTTTAATACCTGGAATTTCTAATTCCTAACAATCTCCCCCTAAGGGAGGTCACCTCAATCATGTACTAAAATTACATTGAATACAAACAGATATTACATTAACAATTGATCTTGCATTCTTGATGTAGTACTTTGCTCCGAAGCTCGTAGTCATTGATTCCACTCATTGCATGCTTGGTTAATCCAAGTGGAGGTCTTTTACTGATCCACGTGATAATAATGTTGAGCCAGCTTTTGAGATCATCAGCTATCAAGAATCTCTGACACATCCTTTGTGGTGTTGGTATTATGTGAAGTTGTGACATTCGGACCGACATGCTCACATTCTGGATCATGATATCTTCTCATCTGAGTAGCGGAAGCATTCGTTGATTCATGATATTGGCGCAGCGTAGCGAAGCATGGAGTGAAAATATCAGAGTCATTGATGCACTTATCATGATTTCTTTTGAGATGAATGTGTTAGGTGAGCATGCGGCTAAGGATTGACCGCTTCATTCGATCACAGCAAAGCGTCGGGGTGTACCTGCATAAGACAGTTAGCAATAAAGCGCGAAAGTGTCTTTGATCACTTTCGATGAATTGAGGTACACGGCCCACGGTTCCCGTTGATCATACAAGCTTGTGATCGGTATAATTCGAAGAATTTCCTTGACAGGGTTTCGCAGCTGCTCTAGCTGTTCTCAAACCGGAACGTCTCAAAGAAGACAACACGGAGTGAGTGAACCAGCGAATTTGCGTCCACTGATTGATGAAAAGAGATTTGAAAAACAATCGTGTATTGCTCAATAGAAATTGTTTTTGCAATATAACGAAGGTTTTAATGAAAATCAATTATCAATCATAAAACACCTTTTGATTTGAAAAATTAGTACACGGTCGACGTGCTAATGAAAAGAGTTTTAAAGCACAAAGACCGGTTTTCAAAGGTATCCGTCAATCCATAACCTGAACCAGATTGATTCAAAAGAATGAATCGCCCCATTGTTTCTGTTCAGTTGTCACATGGTTGATATGTATAATAGATATCACATGCCACCTACCGGAGCTTGTAGATGTTGGCTCCGAAGGCTTTCCATCTTCACAGTGAATATGTAAACACATCACTCAGATGTTATGGCAATACCACAAGGATAATGCGTAGGACTCAAGATATAATCTCTTTCCACATTGTGTGAAACAGAGAGTCTTCATTGACAGTGTCCTAATGAGATTTATTGATGATCTCGTGGCTCTAGACTCAATTTGTGCATATTTGGATCCTATATCGGAGACTAGGGAGAGGGTCTCCTTCTTCAATATCAACAATCTTTAAGAGAGAGTTGATAGATAATGTCGGTTCCCCGTGAGAATGAAACAAGTCCTTTTAAGAGGAACTTGAGTGGTTTGGAAAGTTGAAGTGCAGTGCGTCACTGTGTCCATGACGTCTTGTCTTCAATACCGATGTTACCATCAGTAGCATATGAATTGAACCCGGTTTCTGCCCTAAGGTTGAATAAATGGAGGGCTATTTGTTTTCACCCTTTTCTCATTCAATTCTTTTTAATTCTTCAACCCCTTCAGTGCTTACCGAGACTTCATAGCTAGAACCTTGTTGGGTTTATTCCAGTACTAGCTCAGTCTTAGTCCGCCCTCTTCCCATATCTCATTTTTCTCCTTTTATCATCATACCTAAGAACTCTACACTAACTAGTGGATAGTCCCTGGGTAGATCCCTCCGGTTCTGGCGGATCATGGGAACACATACCTAACCTTATCGTCCTTATATCACCATACATAATGTAAAGTTGGTCGGTCTTTTTGGTATTGTTCATCCGCCATAGGAACCAATTGAAAACCATTTGAAAATCAATCCGGATACTTATGATATTTTATCAAAGCATTTTGTACCTGAATTGTTTTGATATTTTTAGAAGAAGAACTCCCCTCAACATGTGAATCAAGTATTTGAAATAGTTTTCCACACGGAGGCAAGAGAAAGAATTAACTTCTTTGATTACCATTTTCAAAAAATATCAACATCACTTTCCTAATCGAATCAAGTAGATAAAGCATTTTGGGGAAGGATGAGGTTTTCATGATTTTGCTCCCTCAATATGTGCCTCGAGATTTGAAAATAGTTTTGCACATACTAGAGGGAACCTGCACATTGAGATAAGTGATCACGTTTCAAATCATTGTGGTTTAAGATAGATGCTCCCCTCAACGTGTGCATGGAAAATTTGAAATCGTTTGTCACTTGCGGGGAGGCAAACATGCTAATCACTTAAGAAACCATTTATCGAATTATCGGTTTAAATCCTATTTAAATCACAACTTCTCCCCCGATCACAATTATCAAAACATTTGAGATTTGTGATCTCTTTAGATTTAAATTGATTTTGAAAGCTTTTAAGGAGAATTGTGACTTGATTATGAAAGCGTTTTAACTGATAAGGATCCGATTTTGAGATTTTAAACTCCATTGGTTAAACATGCATGATTATCTTTTGAAAACAATTGAATGCCAAATAACTTTTTAATTTAATTGAAATCATTCTCCCCTCAATCAATGACATAGGTTGTTGATTGAGAGATAGAGATTTTGACAAATAAGTCCTGATGATTATCAAAAATACAGACCGAGTTATTTTTCAAAGCATTTAGTTTTCAGCAGATAAATGTTTATAGAATCAGAGCATGGAATTTGAAATCATGATAAAATATGGCTCTGTTCTTTCTTTTAAAACCGGGTTACTGCCTGAAATGACAATAAACCATTGTTTCTCTTTCTCCCAAAAATATTTTTTGATTTTTTGATTTTTTTTTTTTTTTTTTTTAAATTCGAACAACATCTAAAGTCCCGTGTCATTCTTTGAATGACATCACAAAGACCGTAGATATAATCGAACAGAGAAAAACATGACAAATTGACAATATTTTTTGAAGATTTTTCGATTTTTTTTTCAGATTTTTATGGATTTTTGAAAGTTTTATATTTTTCTATTTGGTTTTATAGGGTTTTATAATTTTGTATTTTGCTTTTTGGATAAATATATACAAAGATATAGATGAAGGAAAGACCTTTACTCCTCGTCTTCCTCCTGAAGACGTTTGAGTGTTTCTGGTTGAGGGCTTTTCAAGCCAAGTCGAGGAAGAATAAACTCAAAACGTTCTCTCGGAAGAGCTTTGGTGAATATGTTTGCTAACTGGTATTCTGACTTAACAAAATAGAGTTCCACCACACCGTTTTCCACTTGCTCCTGATGAAATGATGTCGGATGTCAATGTGCTTTGCTCTTGAGTGTTGTACGTTGTTGCATGAGAGAGCAATAATACTTTTATTATCACAGATCAGAGGGATTATGTTGAATTCAAAGCCATAGTCCGATAATTGGGATCTCATCCAAAGGATTTGAGCACAACAAGATGACATGGCTATGTATTCAACCTTTGTAGAGGAAATAGAAGTACTCATTTGCTTCTTTGAAGACCAGCTTAAAAGCTTATCACCCAAAAAAGCGAGCACCTCGATGTACTTCAACGTGTATCTTGACATCCTGCATGATCAGCATCTACATAGGCTGTTAGTGACATACCGGTGTCCTTCGGTACCATAGTCCCATATTGATGGTTCCTTGGAGATACCGAAAGACACGTTTAACCGCTTCAAGGTGCTTTTTAGTAGGCTTAGCCTAATATCTAGCACACATGCAAACAGCGAACAAGATGTCCGGTCTACTAGCTGTGAGGTACATCAGGGATCCAATCATACTACGATATTTTGTTTGGTCAATCATGATCCCTGAGTGGTCCTCATCAAGTTTAGTACGTTCAATCATGGGAGTGTCAACGGTGTCACGTGATACAAATCCAAATTTCTTTAAAATTTCATTTGCATATTAAGATTGATTAATGAAAATGCCTCCGGACTTTGTGAAATTTGTAATCCCAAGAAAAATGACATTTGTCCCATCATCGACATTTGAAATTTGGAACCCATTTCTTTTGAAAAACGATCACATTCATTGGGGTCGGTCGAGGCAAAGATAATATCATCAACATATATTTGAACGTGAATTAAATGTTTGCACGACTTTCGGTGAACAATGTTGGATCAATGCTCCTTTCTGAAGCCGGTCGATAGAAGAAACTTTGATAGCGTATCATACCATGCCTTTGGAGCTTGATTTAAACCGTAAAGAGCTTTCTTCAGACGATAAACGAGAGTAGGATGCTCTGGATTCACAAAGCCTTCAGGTTGGCTGACGTCGACAACTTCTTTAAGATCTCCGATCAGAAATGCCGTCTTTACATCCATCCGATAGACTACCATGTTCTTACTTGCAGCATTGGCTAAGAATATTCTGATTGCCTCGATTCGAGCCACTGGAGCAAATGATTCTTCAAAGTCTATACCCTCCTCTTGACGGTATCCTTTAGCAACTAATCGAGCCTTGTTCTTTAACACATCACCATGCTCATCAAGTTTCACTTTGAAGATCCACTTTAGAGCAATGATCATAGCACAATCTGGAGGAGGTACTAATTCCCATACATCAAGTCGATCAAACTCATGAATTTCTTCTTGCATGGCATTGAACCAGCTGTCTTCATTCATGGCGGTTTTAACATCTTTTGGTTCGATCTTAGAGAGTACGGAGTTGAAGAAGCACCATAAGGCATCTGTTGCAAGTTGTTTCCGTGTGGATACAGGATGAGAGGGATTTCCAATGATGTTGTCCAATGGATGATCATGAGTCCATTTTTGAGGTGTTCATGTGGCAGTGGTTGAGGGACTGAAGTAGCAGAGTCGATGTTTCCTGAAGAAGATGGTTCGATGAAGATTCGGAGCAAATACATTTTCAAATGGAGCATCTTCGGGAGTAGCAAAGGGATTAACTTCATTATTGATACCAGACATAGTTCCATGATGTACCCTCGAAGTTTGATGAATTGTTGATGAGACAGTGATCGCGTGAGGGCTTCTTGACTTAATGATATTGAGATTGAAGGATTGACGTCATTCACGGAATATGAGCACCTCTGAAGTAGGAATTGTCAGTTCATTAGCACTTGGCTCACAATGTTCATCAAACATGGGATCAAACAATTTCTTTAAATCATCTTCAGATGGAGGTACATATGGAGTTTTTGAAGAAGAATTTGGTATAAGGGATGAACTAATGGGACTGTCTTGAAGTGCGGGTCCTGAACTGGAGTGTCCAGGAGCCATAGGACCAATGCGATAGAAACTCTCTCTGACTATCTTTATCAACCCATATGTAGACAATTTGAAGTGACCACCGATAAAAAAAAGCTGATATACCAAACTTGAAACTGAAGAAGAATTCCATGCATTTGCATCTTAAGCTCGCCTTTGTGAATTTTAACTTCAATCTCAAATAATTAATAATTGATTAACTCAAGTAATCACTTGTGTCAATGCCCAACACGTGAATAGTACATAACCGGATGTACGTCGATCCACTGAATGAACCGGAACAAATGATTTCTTGACATTAATGCATTCTTCCTAAAGGTATACATGTAGAGCTGATCGGAAGATTCACCACAAATGTCTTCGGCGAATGAGGTAGTCATTTTCCTTAATGTTCATGTGGTTGATTTATAGCGTGCACGATGAGAGGAACAATAATCCGTAAAGATTTGGCAAAGGAATACCAAAGAGCGGATCATTATTCAATAATGCAACTTACAATATCATGATAGTCATTATGAACGCCTTGTGAAATAACTGGAGATAAGGTTTCTTGAGAATTCCAAGAAGTACTTCTTAGATGGTAAACCAGTTGAGTCAATGATGCGAACATGAGCTTTGGATGATCAACATTCGTCGAAGGTTGAAGGTACTCATCAAACATATCTTTGAAAAACAATGAATCCCAAACATTGATTCCTAATTATCCTTAGTAAGTGAAGCATTAGGCGTTGGAGGAGAGTCATCAAAATCAAAACAATGAATCCCAGTTATCCTTAGTATATTCACTCATAATCCAAAAGAATATACACTCATCATCATCAAAAATAAAGTCGTATAACCATTATTCAAACATCCATCATCATGTAGTATATTCACTCTTCTCCCCCTCAAAAATTGCATCCGAAGTTGCCATTTTTGATTTAGCAAGTGAATAAGAGTATACACCAATGAACATAGATCCACTTGATGATTGAATGAGCGTGGAAAAACATGAAGCTTGTTGATGAAGAATGTAGATGAGTATGGCCATTCATGAGAGAATTTCTCATTAACTGAAGATAAAGCGCTTACGAAGAGCGTACACTTTTCTTTTCTTTGAAGAACGGGGCCTAAAGTGTTATCTGCAGACACCATAATGATGAAGAACGAGGCCTGAACTGATGTGAGCAGACGTCATTGTTAAGAGCCCAGTTATATGTTTAGAGCGCCCAATCCAAATACCAAGGGGCGACTTATGTACGACCTGCTTTGGACAACGACAAGACAGAGAATTGGAAACATTGGATCCCCCCGTGCTCATGGGGTCCTTTTGGTTAGTACAAACAATCTTTGAATCAGCAGAAACCCTAGGTGCAATGTCATTGTCACTAGGAGCTAAACTAGTAGAAGCATCCGACTTAGTCGAGGGACATTTTGTGCTTAATGGGATTATTCTACCAGTTGGCTTCCAAACCTTAACAGGCACTACTCTAGGCATAGTGGGTCTAGTTAAGGGGCAAGGTTTGCCATTCGTGAATATTCGACCTGTTGGCTTCCACTGAAATCCTACATTGGTAAATACCTTCCCTGTAGGTTTCCGTGATTGCTTAATCTGCTTTTGCTCTCCAAACTTTCTTAACGGGTTATGAATCTTAGACCTCGAAATAACACATCACATTTATCATGATTACCGAAATTAAATTTTTTTGCATGTTTTTGCAGACAACATAAGGCCTCGAATTAATTTTAGTAAGCTTAGAGCTAATACTAGAACTAACACGATTCTTTTGTTCAAATCAAACTTCTTGTCCCTATGGTGTTCTTTCACTTCCTTATCATGATCACTTTTATTTTGCGTAATCCTATCCTTCTTTGCATAGCTTCTAGGTTTTGACCCGCTAAATTTAGTGTCAATCTTAACATCTGTAGAAGTAACGATGGGAACATTACATGGCTTCACTACTTTCTGCAATCCTGGTCTAGAAGTTGGGATTTGAAATTCTAGGAGGCACATCAAAGGTTGCTTGCTTGAATTTAGATATGGAACAAGGCATATCAAGGGTCACATGCTTGGCTTTAGGCATAGAACGGATTTCCTGTTTGGCACTAGGCATAGAACAAGGCTTCTCAGCTTTGCCTTTTTCACCTAAGGGTTTTGGACATGTTGCAATTACACATTCAAGCAACTCTTGAGATCGTTTGGCCCGGAGGCAAGCAAACCTAATTTCACTATCAAGAGGTTTGTTAATGAAATCCTCTTCGACAATCTCACGGAGACATTCTAGACTATCCTTAAGGTGAGCACAGTAGTCATGAAAAGCATGTTCATTATTCCTAAGATGAAGAGGAATATATTTAAGCGTCAGTGTATTTGCAATCTAAGGGTGACTTTGAGACAACATTCTTATTGAAAGCAAGTGGTAGTTTCCATTTCCACGACTTCTCAGATTCTCAATTTCCTTTTGTAAAGACGTTACTTTTTCGTTATTTTGGTCACGGGTGACTTTTGTTGAATCATATAACTCTTTAAAATGTCTTTTAACTTTTTCATTTTCTTCTAGAAAACTCTCGTTTTCCTTTTGTAAGGCATTAACTAAGTTTTGAAGATGAAAAGTTTGAGAATTTCGAGAATCTAAAGGAGGAGGCATTTGGGAGCCTGTCATATTGTTCTTTTGACCCTTTAATTGAGAGATTTGGGCTTTCAACTTTCTGATCGTGTTCCAATGAGCTTGAATCTGTTCATCACGTTTGTTAATTTGAAAACTGCATCAAACTCTGGAGCATTTGAGGATGTCTTGATATTTGAAGTTTTGACATTTTCTTTAAGATGTTGATATTTTAGTTGTAAATTAAAATGCTCAACTTCTAGTTTAGACAAATGTTTAACCAAATTGTCGTGATCATCAGTTCAATTTTCTCAGATAGTTTAGAATTAGTTTTTTCAAGCTCAATGACACGATCATGGGAGACTTTCAGAGCAACGAATAATTCATGAAATTGAGAAGCATTAATGGAACAATTGTAGCGATGTAAAACACATCTTGAGTAATACATTCTGAAATAAGATTCTCATTCAAGGTATGCAAGTTCTTCCTCTCAATCTCATTATATTTTAATTTTCGCTCATAGTCACTAACCTCAACTATCATTGCATCAAATTCCTTTTCCATTTCTTTAATATCTGATTTTATCCCCATTTTAAGACTCTCAAAATGATCTTTTAGTTGTTTAAAGAAAGGCATGACCTCGGTTAAATAACATTCTTTCATTTGCTCAAAACCCCTCCCCTTGATTATCCGATGGGTGTGATCCTTTTCTTACAAGTTTTCTCAAAATCGACAAATAGTTGAAGAATAACATATTGGGTGATTAAGGTCTTGCTCTTAGTGGCAATAGTTCTAGGAACTAAATGCATTGGTGCATTTGGAGGATACATAAGCTTTAGGAATTTCCTACAAGGGGGATTCTTTTCAACAAGATTTTCAGCTTTTGCAAGTCCATATCCTTTTTCCAGAACACTTGTTCAGGGGTCAATAGAGTCCGAGGCTTAAACATGTTTAAGGATATCCAATTTTCCTTAGTGTAATCATGGGGTTTTATCGTTATCTTGTTCTTTTTACACTCGGGATCTTCTAGCTTCTTATTCATTTTCTCCCTAGTGACTTCATCTGATTTCTTATCTTCCTCGATGCACTTTCAGTAGCAACTAGGTTTTGTCTAGGCTTAAGGATCTCATTACCATCATACAGTACCTTATGAGCATTTCTAGCCTTTTTAATTACCTCTGGATTAGGTTCCTCAACAAGGGGAATGCTATGCTTATCGCTTAAGACTCTATGCTTAGTGATCATGTGAGCAGTCTGAATGGTATTCCCTTGTACGTACAACTTATTTTCAAGCTTGTTTTTCAAAGTTTTTAGATTGGAAAAATCATTCAAAAGTTTTGATTCCTTAGCCTTGAATTCTTGCTTAAGCATTTTAACATTTTCTTGAAGTTCGTGTTTTTGCTTAGCGGTTTTAGAAAGCTTTTCTTGTAAGGAGTTTAACTCTTGTTTTAATACTTCTTCTCTAAACCTACTTTTCTAATAGTTGTACGTATTTGGACATCCATTTCACGCTCCACGGGTGGTCAACTCAAACTTAGCATTTGTTCATAAATAGCAACGATCCTTATATATGTTAAGCTCGAGTGGTAAGGGAATCATCAGCACAAATGCACGTACTCATGCGGTTCATAATCATCATTTTGAGTAGAAGAGGCACAACTAGGTACAAATGGAAACATCTATGCAACTTACGAGCATTGACATGCAGCACTTGTTGTGACGGTGCATCTCTATCTTGGGTACATCCGAAGCTTCCATGGAGCGTTCCTTTGCATTAACTTGCACAGGTTGTGTCCGGTGCACCTCTCTCTCTTGTGAATTTGAGCATGAAGATTCCATTTTTCCATTATCCGACTCGTCATTTTTTGTTGTCTGCGACATTACATTCAGCAACACCCGATTCTTCAACAGATACATTACCCAACTTATCACAACAATCTTTCAAGCGCACGACACTCATTCACGTCTTCATTCTTTTGAGCGGATTCTTCAATGTACTTTTTCACATTATCCATGAGTTGGATAAATGTCTCAATAATTCAATTTCCATTCGGTATGTTTTTGAAGGAAATTCAGTCAAGTGTTGATCGAATCTGGCGAATATTCCCCGCGATGAATGGTGAAATTGTTTGTAGATTACTTGAAGAGCTGCATTGGAACCATCCTTTTGAACCTCTTTATTGGTAAGTTGCAGCTTTAAGTGTTCTAAGTTCAACGGCAAGCTTCTTGTCAATGTAGGTAAGTTCTGGCGGAAAAGAGCACTACATGTTCGATCCCCAGCTATGGATAACAGTTGTATGAGGTGCGGTAACGCCCCGACCCGACAAGGGTAAAGGAATCACAAGTAATGGTGTCATATCAAAGCAAACATATAAACCAAAAGAAATCTCAACTTAAATATTGAAATAATCCAAGTCAAAACAACTTCAATACATAGGTCCCAGCGGAAACTAACTCCAAAAGAAAAGTCTAAAATATAAAGTCTTAAATGGCATCATAAGATCAAAGCTAAAATCTCTAAGGTAAGTCCACTCAGCACTCATCCCAAAGCAATACCCAGCTCCAATGCTTAGATACCTGCCGCGGAAAAGAAAAGTGCGGCTGAGCTTCAAAATCCCGATGAACGGATATACAAGCAAAATGAAATACGAAATAAGAGCGAATCGAAATATAGTGAAAGAAAGATAGTGAAATCATAATCATTTCGAAAGATAAATCAGGATATGCGAATAAGTTTTATAGCTAACTACCTCGAGCCCAAACACATATGCCATATCAAAAACATATCATAAACACATAAGGCAACAATTTGTAGGGGAGACCTACAGAAATGAAGGGCGTGCATGCACGCAGCATCAATCATCAGATAACATATAGCATATAACTTATAATATATAACATATATACAGATCTAGGATCGCCCATACGCCCACAGACATACATTGATAATATAATATAAATTGAGCTCATAACAAATAACGAGATAAGGGGCGTGGCGTAACTTCCTCTCTTGCCCTAGAGTCATGTCGAAGTGCATTTCTTTGACACAGCACATGGAACCCCATGACTAGTTAATAATTGGCTCGGGTATCAAACTATCTTAGGTCAAATAGAATGTCATAACTAACATAGATCATGTTTTATCAAATATTTAATCATGTTTTCAAAATCAAAGTCTTCATATCATATAGTTCAAAATCAATGTTTTATGATTCAAAAATCAAAGTTCGGATAAGCAACATTTCAAATAGACACATTAGGGTTCATCGCATGAGGCTTAGGAAATCCTAATATGAAAGCGAAAAAAACATTATACGAAACCTTCTTTGAAAAGGTCAGAATATCGTACCTTATTCCAAAGCAAATGATCGAAAGAAGACCAGGGAAAGCAAAAGAATTACTCCTTCTTCACAGAACCTATATACATTAATGTAGATATATATTATTAATGATTCCATAATCATCAAAATGATCTTTTAATATTTTAGGGTTTTATAATTAAATGAGACTTAAATGTTTTATAATTAATATTGTAGATTAGGGTTCATTATGTCATTAATTAAAGTTTAGGGTTTAATGTGAAAATAGTTTAAACGTCTTAACTCACACATAAAATAACGATTTAGTATATTTAGCTTCAAAACCCTAATCAACTCTCGTTTATATTCTAGGGTTTCTATTCTTTAATATCTCATTAATATGCATTAACTTACATGTTACGTCTTTTAATGACTCGTTACTTAACCTAACACGTCATAAAACAATCTTTCCTTTTATGTTTCACCATACACGTTTATGATTTTATGTGACATACAAGTTACTTATTACTCGTATTAATTACACGTTTACACCATTAGGGTTTAGCATTCCTTATTAGATTAACATGTCAAAACTAGGGTTTACCTTTACATAACCTTTACTTAATTAATATACTTCCAAAAACTCATATGTGACTCGGTTCAAATTAGGGTTTTCGGCTATTAGGTTTTACACAAGTCCTAGCTCATCTTCATACTTTACTTATTCAAGTTATCAAGTTTATACCTTATTCGAATATCAAGCATGGTTTGGTTATAGTTTCCTATGATTCGGCCCTATATTAAATCGACACAAACATGACCCGATTCAATATTACATATTACGTACATCACTCTTAAATACTTGTAAGGTTTAATTATTAAGGTTCCCTTGTTTTGGTTCCTATTCGGCTTGACACAAAAAGAAAAGAAACACAATCGACCAAACACAACATATAACAATATATTAGCATAAGGTACATCAAACAAAGACGAGAACAAGTTATACCTTGACTTGATTGAGCAAAATCTCGACACCAAGGGTGTTTGAGACTCTCGGCCGAATAGGGAGAAAAGAAAAAGGAGAGGCAAATAAACCTAGGGTTCCAATCTTGTGATTATGTGTTGTATATATAGTAGTTGTATTTGAGTTAGACTTGGAAAGGGATTGGGTTTTGGTTTGGCCAACCGAACACACCATCCACACGCCACACCATGGGCTTCGGCCTTAGGTCCACGAAACAAAAGAATCACGACCCAAATCATTTGAAACATTAAATCTTCGTTAAAGTACCAAAATCGATCCGTAATATATATTTTAGTTAGGTTTTTAAATATTCACAAGTTAACTTTTAATTTCATTAAATGTCATAAATATATTTTACGTATTTTATAAATTTTAGTTCCAAGGGTATTTTAGTCTTTACTCAGTTTTTAGATTTTCGGGTTTTACAATTCTTCCCTCTAAAGAAAAATTTAGTCCTCGAAAATTGAAATGAAACGAAATGCAAACAACAAAACTAAACGTAAGCGAAATGAGAACATACCAAACTATTCAAAGAAATGAGGATAACTAGCTCGCATCGACTCTTCGGATTCCCAAGTAGCCTCCGTTGAGGATGATTTTTCCAAAGAATCTTAACGAATGGAATAACTTTATTTCTCATAACTCTTTCTTGTCTTTCGGAATAGCTTCGGTTCTTGAGATAAAGACATATCGGATTGAACTTGATCAAACGGATAAGAAGCAACGTGTAACGGATGGTAGTTGTATCCCCTTAGGAGTGATACATGGAAAACGTCATGAACATGCGATAATTGAGGCGGAAGTGCTAATCGTCTGAAACTTCTCCTATCGTTCTAGAATCTCAAACGGTCTAATAAATCGAGGACTGAGCTTGCCCTTGATTCCAAAACATTTCACGCCTCTAAACGGCGAAACTTTCAAAAACACACGATCTCCAACCCGAAATTCTAAATCACGATGCTTGTCGGCATAACTCTTCGGCGAGACCTAGCTTCCTTCAACCTTTCTCTAGCCACAGCTACTTTCTCATTAGTGATCTCGATCATTTAGGACCTTCAATCAAGCTCACCTACTTCATCCCAACAAATAGGTGCTCTACATTTCCTTCCATAAAGAAGTTCAAGCGGTCCGCCTTAATGCTAGCATGCCAAGCTTTGTTA
The DNA here is from genome assembly GCA_910596185.1 of Chrysanthemum makinoi. Classification (NCBI taxonomy): domain Eukaryota; kingdom Viridiplantae; phylum Streptophyta; class Magnoliopsida; order Asterales; family Asteraceae; genus Chrysanthemum; species Chrysanthemum makinoi. The sequence goes on along the minus strand of OU343224.1, from coordinate 111,081,870 downwards.
TATGCAAACTCTACTAAACATAAATATTCATCCCAACTGCCAGTCCATTCTAAAGCACAAGCCCATAGCATATCCTCTAAGTGCGTATAGTCCTCTCTCGGTGACCATCTGTTTGAGGATAAAATGCCGTACTAAAATTAAATTAAGTACCCAAGCTTTTTGCAAACCTTTCGAAAAGTAAAAGCAGCGGATCTCATCGGACACAATAGATCTTGCGGAGTACCATGAAGTCTAACGATCTCTTCTTTGAAAAATCTCGCCAATTTACCAATACCATAATCTTCTCGATTGGCAAGAAATGAGCAGATTTGGTTAGTCGATCAACAACTACCCAATTCGCATCATGCTTCTTCAGTAAGAGGTAGTCGATCACAAAATCCATAGATATCTTATCCCTTCCATGTTGGAATATCCAATGGTCGTAAAATCCACTAGCCCTTTGATGTTCGATCTTAACCTGTGACAAATCATACACCGACACAAGCATTAAGCCATCTTGCTTCATGCCATTCCACCAAAATCTTTCAAATCCTATACATCTTGGTAGAACCGGGATGGATAGTGAAAAGGAGAACTATGAGCTTGATCATAACTTTCTCACGAAGTACCTAATCATTGGGAACACAAAGCCTATCTCCATACCATACAATACCGTCATTATGAACCTTAAACTCCGTGCGCTTCTTCAACATTTTCGCCACGGCCCCGGTCATAGCCGTCATTTTTCCGAGCTTCTTTAATTTGCAGTATAAGGTTCGACTCCACCTTCATACTTGCCCAGTATCCATCAAAACCTCGTACACACAACTCAACATCCAAACTCTCTAAGTCACGCAGAATCCTAGGCTCAATCTTGATACTGCAAAGAATGCGATTTCGTAGCTAAGTGCGTCGGCAACTCACCTTCGTTAGCCTTACGGATGGTCTGAATGTTGGTGTCATAATCCTTAAGAAGTTCTAACCATCGTCTTTGTCTCATGTTAAGTTCCTTACGGTGAAAATATACTTGAGACTCTTATGATCAATGAATATATCACACGTCTCTCCATACAAGTAATGTCTCCAGATCTTCAACGCAAACACCACCGCAGCTAACTCAAGATCATGAGTGGGGTAATTCTCCTCATAAGGTTTTAGGCGCCTCGAAGCATAAGCTATTACCTTTCCATGTTGCATCAAAACACAGCCTAATCCCTTCTTAGATGCATCGTTGTAGATTTGAAATCCTCACTGGAACGGTTGGAAGAGTCAAAATAGGAGCCGACACCAATCTCCGCTTCAACTCTTCAAAACTCTTCTCTCGTTCATCCGTCCATACAAACTTTTCACCTTTCCTCAGCAGTTGGGTTAGGGGCAAAGCTAAGCGAGAGAAACCTTCAACAAAGCGTCTGTAGTAACCAGCCAAGTCCAAGAAAACTCGACCTCGGTCACATGCGTAGGTCTTGGCCATTTAGTGATAGCCTCAACTTTAGACGGATCCATGGTAATACCATCAGCCGATACAATATGACCAAGGAAAGCGACTTGTCTTAACCAAAATTAGCGCCGAAAATTTGGCGTACAACTTCTTCTTCCTCAAAATCTCCAAAACTATCCGGAGATTTTCTTCATGCTCTTCTTGACTTGGAGTAAACTAAAATGTCGTCGATGAAAACAATAACGAACTTGTCGAGGAACTCATGAAAAACACGATTCATCGGTCCATAAACACGGCAGCGTTGGTCAAACCAAAAGGCATAACGAGAATTCGTAATGACCATATCCGTGCAAACGGTCTTAGGAACATCTTGCTCTTCACACGTGCGATGGTAGCGGACCTCGAGTCAATCTTTGAAAAGAACTTAGCTCCTTGCGGTTGATCAAACAAATCATCTATACAGCGGCAAAGGATAGCGGTTACGAATAGTAATACGATTAAGTTCACGGTAGTCGATACATAGACGCATGCTTCCATCCTTCTTCTTCACAAACAAAGCAGGTGCCCCTGGAGAAACAGCAGGGGCGAATAAATCCACTTTCTATCATCTCTTGCGGTTGTTCCTTCAACTCCTTGAGTTCTGGTGCCATACGATACGGAGCCTTGAAATCGGTTCGGCACCGGGAATTAACTCAATGCTAAACTCAACTTCTCGGTGGGGAAGTCCGGGGAGTTCATCGGAAAAAGCGTCGACAAATGCAAACAAGCAGAAAGATTTTCAATGTTAGGACTCTCCAAAGATGTGTCCTTAACAGATGCTAGAAAACCTTGGCACCCATGAGCAATCATGATCCGTGCCTTCATAGCGGAAATGAGTTTAACAGATTTAAGGGGTTGAGAACCATGATAACTTAATTAGGATGTTTTCGTCTCCAAAGATCACCGTTCTAGCATGGCAATCAATTGAAGCTCTATGATAAGCCAACCAATCCATGCCTAGAATGATATCAAAGTCGACCATATCGAGAGGATACAGATTTGCAAAGCGAATACAATCATCAAACGAAGAGGACACGCGTATTTATGATCAATGATCAAATGATTTTTCATAGGCGTAGAAATCGATAAGTGATTTGTTAACGGTTTGGGCTTCATATTAAGTTTCTTAGCAAATGTGATAGATATAATGGAGTGTGTGGCCGGTATCAAATAAAGCGAGCGACAAAATCATCAATGAAAAGAGTGCTGTAATGGTACACGAAGTGCTCCGCTTTGGTTGCAGTAGTAGCCAGCATGAACTGCGTCCGATAGTGAGTCGGCGCTTGATGTAGTTTCGAGGCTGCGGATTCTTCTTAGGGCAATCTTTAATCTTGTGGCGGTGGAACCACAAGCAAAGCATCCAGGTGGCCTTGAAACGCCCTTGATGAGCCTTTCCACAAGTAGTACAAATAGGTGGGGGTGGCAAAACTTGGTGTCTGCTGTACTTAGAAGATCACGAAGCCGACCACGATTTGATCCTCGGCTGGGCGATCCTTGTTGTAGCGGCGGTTATTGTTACCTTGGTTGGCGATCACTTCCATTCTTACCGGCATTTCTATTATCTTGACCCTCGTCTCGATCGTCCGAGGTGTCCAACATTCAACCTTCGTGACTCGATCATAACTCCTATCCACTTGACTCCTCGAATCATAACTCCTACCAGAGTTTCCCTTATAGTCATTGCCTTGAGTCCTACCTTGCATCCGATCACCATCGCGATTACGCTTGTTAGAACCCGAAACCTCATGAAGATCTCAATGTTGAAACAGTAGCGTCATTGCGGGGCCGACACATTCTCATACTCAATATTAAGCAATCGGTCAACACCCACTTCTTACGCGGTCCCACTTGAAGTGCTTAGCTTGCGCCTACCATCTCCAGCAATCGCTCCAACAAAACTCACCAACCTCATAAACCTACTCATGTACTCATTGGAGTTCTCATAATCAAAGCGGTAGATGGCTGATAATCCCTCTCATATGTCCTTTCTTTTCGGCATCGAGGGAAATGCGGTTATAGAAGATAGTCGAAACTCGGTCGAGTACAAGTCACGGCAAAAGCATCTCCTCCTCTTGCTTGTTTGAGCGCCTTCCACCAACTTAAAGCATCACCTTCCAATTTGAATGAAGCCAAACGAGTCTTAAACTTCGTCTCCACAACCCGATGTACTTCAGCGGCTTCTCATATGAGTGATCGGTCCAAATTTCGGCCTCGGTAGGAGTAGCAGCGATTGCTAAGCGAAAGAGGCTTAAGCTTACCAAACGCTTCGAGCCAAGTGTGAATACCGGCGGGTTGATTTCCTCCACCACTACCGGCACCATTACGATTACGAATATTGTTGATCACTTTTCCATCATCATCGGGTGTAGTCAAACCGAGGGAAAAGAGAGTTGAGGGCTTTCGCATATGTATCCATGTCGGTAGCATCATCGTCCCTCCCGAGTGGTTACCGTTCGGACGAGTTTGAACCATCCCTGAGCGATATCCAAACGATTAGCAAAATGAACAAAGGTGAGATCTGAAATGGAAATACTGAAGGAATCCTAAGGTCTACCCAAATCCTCCGGTCAAATCCTAAGCTCTAAAGTCTCAAAACCTAGGCTCCATATATCACGGTCCACGACTACAAGTCGTAAAACGGGCTCGATGCCATAAATTGTAACGCCCGACCGACAAGGGTAAAGGAATCACAAGTAATGGTGTCATATCAAAGCAAACATATAAACCAAAAGAAATCTCAACTTAAATATTGAAATAATCCAAGTCAAAACGACTTCAATACATAGGTCCCAGTGAAACTAACTCCAAAAGAAAAGTCTAAAATATAAAGTCTTAAATGGCATCATAAGATCAAAGCTAAAATCTCTAAGGTAAGTCCACTCAGCACTCATCCCAAAGCAATACCCATCTCCAATGCTTAGATACACCGCGGAAAAAAAAGTCGGTGAGCTTCAAAAGCCCAGTGAAAAGATATACAAGCAAAATGAAATACGAAATAAGAGCGAATCTGAAATATAGTGAAAGAAAGATAGTGAAATCATAATCATTTGAAAAGATAAATCGGGATATCTGAATAAGTTTTATAGCTAACTACCTCGAGCCCAAACACATATGCCATATCATAAACATATCATAAACACATAAGGCAACAATTGTAGGGGAGACCTACGGAATTATGAAGGGCGTGCATGCACGCAGCATCAATCATCAGATAACATATAGCATATAACATATATAATATATAACATATAACAGATCTAGGATGCACCCATACCCCCATCCTGAGGACATACATTGATAATATAATATAAATTGAGCTCATAACAAATACGAGATAAGGGCGTGGCGAACTTCACTCTCTGCCCTAGAGTCATGTCAGAAGTGCATTTGCGACACGACATGGAACCCCATGACTAGTTAATAATTGGCTCGGGTGTCAAACTATCTTAGGTCAAATAGAATGTCATAACTGACATAGATCATGTTTTATCAAATATTTAATCATGTTTTCAAAATCAAAGTCTTCATATCATATAGTTCAAAATCAATGTTTTATGATTCAAAAATCAAAGTTCAGATAAGCAACAGCTCAAATAGACACATTAGGGTTCATCGCAAAGGCTTAGGAAATCCTAATATGAAAGCGAAAAGAAAACATTATCTGAAACCTTCTTTGAAAGGTCGAATATCGTACCTTATTCCAAAGCAAATGATCGAAGAAGACACCGGGGAAAGCAAAGAATTACTCCTTCTTCACAGAACCTATATACATTAATGTCGTATATATTATTAATGATTCCATAATCATCAAAATGATCTTTTAATATTTTAGGGTTTTATAATTAAATGAGACTTAAATGTTTTATAATTAATATCGTAGATTAGGGTTCATTATGTCATTAATTAAAGTTTAGGGTTTAATGTGAAAATAGTTTAAACGTCTTAACTCACACATAAAATAACGATTTAGTATATTTAGCTTCAAAACCCTAATCAACTCTCGTTTATATTCTAGGGTTTCTATTCTTTAATATCTCATTAATATGCATTAACTTACATGTTACGTCTTTTAATGACTCGTTACTTAACCTAACACGTCATAAAACAATCTTTCCTTTTATGTTTCACCATACACGTTTATGATTTTATGTGACATACAAGTTACTTATTACTGCATTATTAATTACACTGCGTTTACACCATTAGGGTTTAGCATTCCTTATTAGATTAACATGTCAAAACTAGGGTTTACCTTTACATAACCTTTACTTAATTAATATACTTCCAAAAACTCATATGTGACTCGGTTCAAATTAGGGTTTTCGGCTATTAGGTTTTACACAAGTCCTAGCTCATCTTCATACTTTACTTATTCAAGTTATCAAGTTTATACCTTATTCGAATATCAAGCATGGTTTGGTTATAGTTTCCTATGATTCGGCCCTATATTAAATCGACACAAACATGACCCGATTCAATATTACATATTACGTACATCACTCTTAAATACTTGTAAGGTTTAATTATTAAGGTTCCCTTGTTTTGGTTCCTATTTTAAATCGACACAAAAAGAAAAGAAACACAATCGACCAAACACAACATATAACAATATATTAGCAAAGGTACATCAAACAAAGACGAGAACAAGTTATACCTTGACTTGATTGAGCAAAATCTCGACACCAAGGGTGTTTGAGACTCTCGGCCGAATAGGGAGAAAAGAAAAAGGAGAGGCAAATAAAACTAGGGTTCCAATCTTGTGATTATGTGTTGTATATATAGTAGTTGTATTTGAGTTAGACTTGGAAAGGGATTGGGTTTTCGGTTTGGCCCAACCGAACACACCATCCACACGTACACCATGGGCTTGACCTTAGGTCCACACGAAACAAAAGAATCACGACCCAAATCATTTACTGAAACATTAAATCTTAAATTCGTACCAAAATCGATCACGTAATATATATTTTAGTTAGGTTTTTAAATATTCACAAGTTAACTTTTAATTTCATTAAATGTCATAAATATATTTTACGTATTTTATAAATTTTAGTTCCAAGGGTATTTTAGTCTTTACTCAGATTTTAGATTTTCAGGTTTTACAGGTGCAGATGAAGTAGCTGATATGGCTCAATGCTGCATTCCATTTGCGTGGCATTCTCATTGTACTCAGAACATGAAGATCTCACATCCTCATTGTTCAATTCAAACATCTTTAACCGTTCAGGGTAGCATACTTTATCATTGTTGTCCACAACATAATACAATTTAAGCACCACGAAATCACTTTGGGTCGGTAGAGTAAGACATGATGTGGTAGAATGCATGGGATTTTACAAGTCTATGATTTAAATCGAGAAATAGAATCTTTGTGGGATTTTACTAAAATCAAGACCAAACCGTTAAGCAATGACCAATGGGATGTGTTAAGATGACTGATGGATCGACACAATGATAGACAATTGTGTGTTAGGACTTATGATTGTTTGTGGGATAAGCAGAGATGTTGTTTGGTTGAGATTTAGATTGGTTTATGCACGCGATTTTCAGAAATTTTGGTCTAAAAACATAAAACCTCAATAACTTTGTTCAGAGCGGATTTATTTTAGTTTATTATTGACATTCTCCTCGTTCTCACGGTCGTTTTGATGGGTAGAACGTCGAAAACGGAGTTACGGATCAAAAGTTATAGCCGTTTGAAGTTTTGTCGGGAAAAGTCAACAAGTCGCTAAGAATTCTTGAACCAAGTCGCTAAGACCAAGTCGCTAGGACCCAAGTCGCTAAGTAACAACTCGCTAAGCTCCAAGTCGTTAGCAAAATTTTGACAAAGAAGCTAAGAACTAAGTTAAGCTAATTTGTCAAGTCGCTAAATAGCAACTCGCTAGGTACCAACTTGCTAACACCAAATCGCTAACAATTTTGGCGACAATTAAGCTACTCAAGTCGCTAAAAAAACATCAAGTTAAAGAGCAACTCGCTACTGAGACCAAGTCGCTACCACCAAGTAAGCTACCGTAGTGGAGAGTCCACTACTTGTAACCTTTAATCATCGCTAGGTCTAAGTCGCTAGCTCCAAAACTGTAACTCGCTACAAAATTGTGAAGCAAGTCGCTACGAAGAAAAACAATCCGTGGCTCAAGTCGCTAGCAAGAAAATCTCAAAAACACCACTTTTCAATCCAAAAACAACCCAACCACGATGATTCAAGCTTACCAAATCAAAACCTAAACCCTTGTGATGATTCTAAACACAAAAGTACTATCAAAATCCAAACTTTAACACTAGAAATCAACCAAATGATGCACAAACCACTAAACTTTTTCTAACTCAAAAACCACCTAAAAACCACTAGAAATCCAAAGATGTGCAAGATATGATCTAACCATGGCTCTTGATACCAATTGTTGGATATTGGATTTTCACTTACACATCAAACCATAACACAAAGTGGGCGTATAAGTGGAATTCTAGAGAGAAAGTTAGAGGTTTAGGGAACTTAGTGAGAGAAAGTGAAAGATATTATTATGAGCTCCAACTCTCTACCTTGGGAGGTAGAGAGTATTTATAGTCTTACATAAATCGCCACACAACGGGCTGTGGATCAGGCATACAGTGGGTAAAGACCCGTCCGTCCTCCACGGTGTTACTTAACTAAATACTATTTAACACAAAAGAACTATGACTACGAGCTTTCTAACGATTACATATACTTGAGGTGACTGACTCTTTAATACCTGGAATTTCTAATTCCTAACACCATTGTCACGGGATTTTACCAGTCGATGATTTAAACCGAGAAATAGTTTCTTTCGTGGGATTTTACAAAATCAAGACAAAACCGTAAACAATGTCAGTTTAAACGTGTTATGACAACTTTGGTTTCGGCGAATATCTGTTTTAGGGGAACATGCAGCGGTTCATCAGTGGTTCATTATCCAAACTCAACAACACCATCAACATTCTTTACCCTTATGTAGACAACTTCACAAACCATACTAAGTCAGGTAGTATAAACTACTTCCCCTTGGAGGTTGACCGTAAAACATCAAAGTACACGTTTCTTCCCCATGATGGTTTCGAACTTTCGGAAGCATCATAACGTGTATGACCATTTTCACGAGAAGTTCTTGTCATAAGCAAACATCTTGAAAAGTCATGACTGACGCTGAAGATTCTTGAAAGATTTTGCTTAGACTATGAAATATCTTTGACATTTTGTAGCGAAGAATATTCCATGAGAATTGTTGATCACATCTCATCCAATAAACACTTTGGTAAACACATTATTCTCGAATTCTGACGGCAATTGTTGTGACCATATGGTGAAGTAAACCCGATATACTAAACTTGAACATGAAGTAAAATTCCCCAGAATGATTACTTAAACTTGTACTAATCCTTGTGAAAATGAAACGGTGTACCCAATGTACAAAACCTCTTGACATATCCTCTACAGCGTGAGACACCGAAGTGATAGCTACGTTGTGGGTTAAGTGAGAAATAATAACAAAAGTAACTAAATAGCCAAGTCATTATCACACTCTATAAAAGCCCAAACAAGTCATCTTCGCGACAGGGAAGAAAGAAAGAAGACGAAATAAGTAAATGCCCCCGGAAAACCTCACTTCAAATCTAAATAAGAGATATCGTATAAAGACAACCCCATAGTCAACATTGTTCAAACATCAATTCAAGGCGTGACATAATAACCTAAATTTCATAACCGCATAACTCAAAAAATTTCATCATCACATCTCATAGCCCAAAACTCACATGTCTAATAAAATTCAATCCTTGAGAAATTACATCAAATCTCATATTATGTGTTCCAATTATGAGTAGCCGATCAATCCAACATCCAGACCCAAGTGATATTTTATTTGACCAAAAACAAATCAACAATCTTAAATCCAAATCTTAACACCAAAAATCACCAAATTCAAAATTTATGAGATCCAACTCATTTAATCCCGATAGTAAGAAACGACACATGATGATCTTAAATGCCAAAGTTCATGTTTCACATACTTATTCGGCCTAAAACATATATCTGGTCCAAAATCCCATTCGTTAATTATCACAACATAACATAGGTCCATACTAATAATTAAGCCCGAACCATTGTTAGCCCATCCACGAGTGATATAGCAACATCCGGCCCCAATCAAATCAGTCCATATAACCGGTTATATAACTCACCCTAATCTCACGCTACAAATTACCCTAACCCTAAAACACACATTGTAACATGTACGCCTACCACACTTAACAATCACCTGATTATTCTCCATCAATAAACCAAACGCATCTCAATCATAAACATATCTTGCTCAAATCATTCACAACCGATCAATAATGAATACCAACAATCATCTCAACCTATGAACACCCTTTATCTTGTTATGCATTTCAGTTTCAATACATCACAACCATGTCTTCAAGATCCTTTTGAAATGGGGTCACAGGTAGGTATCCTTATTGTGATATTATTTTTTATTATGGTCTTTGAACGAGCTAAAGAAAAAGGGAATAACATGGTTGTTATAATCCTTGTCTTTGTGTTCGGATAATTAATGAAGCTATGCTTCAATATTTTGGATCAGTGATGATGTTGTTCAACTTAAAAAATCTTTAAAAGTTTGAGAGGTTGAATTTCTGAGATCGAATGTTATTTTAATTTCCTTTTGAATGGGTGTAGAAGTTGGAGGATATGATAGAGTGTGATTACTTGGTGAAGTTGTGATGTGGGATTTAATTGATTCGGATCAATTATGCTTTGTTTTTTTCGAATTCTTGTACTGAAAATGGACCAATGATGGGTTTCGTTGACCCTTAGGTCGAGTCTGTTTTGGTATATGGTATATGTGGTCGTTGGTCAAATCCTCTCATTCATCATTTCTGTCTTGTTCAAGGTGGTCAACAAGTCGCTACATTTTGAGAGTCAAGTCGCTACCTTCATTAAGTGACAAGTCGCTAGGTCAGTTTTGTGTCAAGTCGCTACATAATTTATTTGACTAAATAGTCAAATAACCACAAGTCGCTAAACAGCCTACAAGTTGCTACGACTTGTAAATACAAGTCGCTAGGCAGATTTTGACTCAACTCGCTACTTGATATAAGTACAAGTCGCTAGGTCCATTTTTGTGATTATTCCGATGAGTTTTCCGACAAAGTTCCGACCAACTTCATATTTAGCTAGAAAAATTGACATAAAAATGCATTCTTTTTTACCTGTTTTGACCTCAAGAATCTTGGCTAGAAAAACCCAGGAAAGCAGCCTAAAGACACCAAGAAATACCCGTTTTGACCACAAATTTGACCACTTGATAGAACACATATTTGGTAATATAAAAGTCATAAAAGATGATATACACAATCTGTTTGGACCAACAAAGGACACGACACAGATGGTAACAAATAGACAAGATGACCTTTTTGTTTTTGACCAAATGGAGGATACAATAACTTGTTAAAAACTGTTTTGCTTCAATATTTGAGAAAAAATGTTTCGACCAGCAGAAATAGTACAACAAAAAACATCATAAAACATGTAGAAACCACAACAAAATCATCAAAACACAACAACCTTGGCTCTGGTACCAATTGTAGGATCATAATATTTATTGTGTTGATGATTCGGGTGGTATAGGATGATGAAAATACATGTTTGCCATAGTTAGAGAGAAAGAGATGAGAGAGAGTTTCTTGCTAGAGACTTGGTTCACAAATGAAAGGTTAGATTGAAAGAAAAGCTCCACCCCTTCCATGGATGGAAGGGGTATTTATAGTTACAAACAATACGTCCTCCTGTCGGACTGTGGATCAGGCATACAGTGGGTAAAGACCCGTCCTTCCTCCACGGTGTTGCACTAAACTAAACTATGCTAATAATTAACTAACTAACTACTAAATAACGTAAATAACTACAAGTCTACGAGCTAAAATATGCTAGACCATAATTGGGGTGACCGACACTTTAACATGAAATTTCTAATTCCTAACAAAAGAGTTAGTAATAGAGTGAAGATTATGATGACTAGAGGAGACATTTTTGTGAATATTATGAGATGAGGATTCAGGCGAAATGAAGGTTGTAACTTGTATGAACTGGTCAATGAGGTGCCTTGAAATTTGCTTGAAGAGATGGTTTAGTTGCTAGATATAACTTGACTTTTGGAATTAATTGACTATTTGATTAGTAAATAGAAATTAAATGTGAATTTTATCCAACCCAATTTCGATTCTATCTTGGGTCGACTCACTTTAAAATTCATTATTAAATCATCATGGACGATTCCACAAAAAAATGGTGTAGATTGGCGGGAACACCCTGACCCCGGGTGCCTTTTGGCACCAGCCATTGTCCACCTCACAAGGATTAGCTCCGACAACTCTCCTAGCTTAGTGGGGCACCAACTGGAGTGAGCACGAGCCAAGACTCGGACCCCTGAGCTCCTATTCCACAAAGTCTCTCCAGTATAGGGCTGATCATCGGGCGAAAACCAGATCGGACCGAGAAAAACCGGACCGGACCGAGACCGAATCCGGAAAAAAACCTAGACCAAGACCGAGACCGAATGTGGTCGGTCCGGTCCGGTCTCAGTCGGTCGGTTCGGTCCAACAAGGCTAAATTTTCGGTTTGTGGTCCGGACCGGACCGGACCGAGACCGAATTTGCCAAAAATGGTAGACCGAGACCGGACCGCCGGTCCGGTCTGTTTCGGTTCGGTCCGGTCGGTTTTGTCGGTTGGTCCGGTCCATCCGGTCCGTTTGCTCACCCCTACTCCAGTATGCCCATAGGTTTTGTGGAGGTGGGTACCTATATGAAACAAATGCAATGATGGGACTTGAACCTGAGTCAATTGACTCAAGCACAAGTGCTCCAACCATTGTACTAATGCTCCATTTGTAAATCATCATGGACGATAGTTTTGGTTAGGAAAATGATGTTTATGCCAAAATTGTGTACCTACAAATATGTCTAACCACAAATATAATACATGCATTTTGTATGAAACCAACAACCACGAGCTAGAGCGGATAATGCGATCACAAGAACTCTAACATTCTAACACAGTCGAGTAAATACACACCAAAGATCTCTAATAGTCGACTAAAGTATTGCACAAGAAAGACCCAAACGATTACATTGTATTAAACGTTTGTACAGAAAAGAATGAGTACATATCCCTCACCCCTCATCTTTATTTATAGAAAATGAGGGGGTAATCCTAGTCCTAAACCAACTAGCTAAGCTGCTAAACAAAAGAGAAAACGTTAACGAAACCGAACTAAACTTGGCATAAACTGACGCCAAGACCTTATATTCGGTTTTGAGTTGGCCATCCAACATGCAACCGACCTTTCTTCCTATTTGACTAAAGATACATTGCTAAACTAACACATAACACCCAATACTTTGAGCGTATAATATCAAGACTAATACATAACATGTGATAAAATAAAAAGTGTAGATAGTGTGTCAAATAATGAATCAATTAGCATGAATTTAAGCATTTCTTTATTCTTAATTAAATGACAAATTATTTATACTTGCACTACTACAAAACAAGCCTAATGCAACATTTTTTAAGCAACACTTCCAAAATGTGTTGCCTTTTTGTTAAAATTTGTAATAAGGCAACAATTTATAACAAAGTGTTGCATTTAAAGCTCTAATGCAACAAAATTTTTAAAGTGTCACGTATTTTACAATCTATTGCAACACTTTTGTTAAGTGTTACATTTGCAAAGACTTAAAGGCAACACTTAATCAAAATTGGCTCACATACGTTAGGAGAAATGTACAATTACCGAACTCGAATACGCTAGATTGGCTCAAATACGTTAGGAGAATTGTTTGCAATACTTATATGAGTTATATCTTACGACATTCCATTTATATATGTTCAATTCTTTTCTTTGATATGCCTCTAACTTTCATCTTTATATGTTTATCATATCACCAAATGTAAAATAATTGGCGCCAATGACATTCCCTCCATTGTTTCAAATTCATTAAATGGCACCCAAATAATACCTTAGTATAGGGGTGAGCTCAGTTCCGGAACCGCACGGAACCGGCCGGGAACCGAGAACCGAAAAAAGCATATTTTAAGAACCGAGAACCGGACCGAAAATCATACTTCGGTTCCGTTCGGTTCTCGGGTTCGGTTCGGGTATTTCGGTTCTACCCGATTGGAACCGATAATTTAAAAAACTATATCCAAAAAATCAATATTTTCATATTCGTATTGAAGAGCAATCAAATTTTGTTACTTCTGTCAGTGAGGTAACTTCTTTATTTATAGAATCATTTAGTAAAATGTTTAACACCCTTTCAATTCAAATGCAATTCGTAGATAATCATTAGACATCTTTGTAAATTCATGCATCATTATTTCCTGAGAGTATATATTTAACCATTTAGTTAAATTACATAGCATTTAACATCCTTTTAATTCCTACGCTAATTGTTTATATTCATCAAGTATAATATAGATGCAAGAAACATTATGAAACTTGTTACGTAGATGTATAAATATGAAATTGCAATGGGATATAACTATAGTAGCCATGTTAGACTATTAAAATCATAAATGTTTGAAGTATCATGTAAAAAAAACTAGAAGACTCTTAAGAATTCCATATACATATGAAAATCGAGCGGTTCTTCGGTTCCGGAACCGAGACCCGCGGTTCGGAACCGAATAGAACCAAGAACCGAATTTTTCAATATTGAAGAACCAAGAACCGAACCGCGGTTCTAAAATTCGGTCTGGGTTAGGTCGGTTTCGGTTCGGTTCTCGGTTCCAGTTCGGTTCTCGGTCTATTTGCTCACCCCTACCTTAGTGCCACATTTTTACACATTCCCTCCATTTTCCCTATAAATTAGAGTAATAATCTAATCTAAGTCTAACCACGTAATCCATGTTTGACATGTTTTGGCGCCACATTTAAACATTCCCTCTATTTGCTCAATTTATTATAGCATGTCTAATTTGACCGAGTCTAATATCTGTTACAAATAAAATTATACTAATGAATAAATTGACATACAAAAAACTAAATATATCAAATTAAACGTTTTACAAGCTGTTAAATAAATAAAAAATAAACAAACATGTAAACGTTATACAAAAGTACAATAATCTTTTGAGTTGGTTGGCCATATTTAAATTATGAGCTTATTTAGCTGTCGTCTTATATTTCAAAAGCCTCAATTTTTCAACTTATTTTGAGACTTTTAGGCTTATATAAGTTTATTATGATAGAGTTGCTAAACTCAAAATCACATGGAACATTTCTGATGATTGACTTATTTGGTAATTTGTTAGGTGTTTCATTAGAAGCATTGCTTAATTGATGTACTTTTTGAGTTCAATCTTCTAATTAGTGGTCGTCGTGTCTTTGAGCTTGTTTAAAGCACGTAGTCGTTTCCTATAGAGTGGTGCATTACCACTCTCTTATACACTTCAACGTTTTTCCATCAATGTATTTACGGGGTATAGTCCTTTTACCCAAAAAAAAGCTGAAAAATTGGGGCTTATAAGATATAAGCCGAAATCAAATAAGCTCATAAGCCCGCATATAAGCTTAAACAAACACCCCCAAACTACCAAAAAAAAAGTTTTTAAGAACAGTGCAACAAAATAAATCTTGTATATAACTAATGAAGAAATTTTGGTCTAAGTTAAAGTGACCAATCAACTTTGTCAATATTAGGTAATGCAAAGTGGTTAGCTTTATTAGTGATTGAGTCAAGTTGGACGTTTTGTGAGCCATTGGATTTGATTCAATAGTTCAAATCAAAAGAACTTCTATTGATTTGAGCCATTAGATCAAATCCAATGGCTCACACTTTCCCAACTTGACTCAAGTTATTTTTACAACTTGAGACAATCTCCTTCCATATATATAGGTTACATAATGACTTGATAAAGAACCTAACACAATGGGCTAATTCTAAACCAATAATATTTGGGCTAATACTAATCCTTATTCTATTCGGTTAATACACCTCCACAATTAGAGTGGGAGACATTTGGACGTTCAAACTGGAGCGAAAATTTTGGAACAACGCAGTAAGTAGACCTTTGGTATATCGGCATACTGAAATCTGGATATAACATGCATGACACATAAAAGACCCTTAGCCACAAAGTTACGAACAAAATGAATATCAAGCTCTGTATGTTCGGTATGCTGATGTTGAACCGGATTATTGGAGAGATAGGCAACACTAACATTATTAAAATAAACCAAAGTAAGAATAAAGATGGGTGCATGCAACTCACACAAAAAGGTTACGAACCCAAGCAATTTCGACAAAGAACATTAGCAACTCCTCGATATTCAGCCTCAACACTGGATTTAAATATTTTAGCTTGGCGCTTAGCATACCAAAAAACAAGTTGTCCCCAAGAAAAATATAATAGCCGGATTTGGAACGTCGGGTGATAGGGTAACCATCCCAGTTAGCATCCGTGTAAGCAATTAGTTGAGAAATAATAGATACATGCAGCTGTAAACCATAATCAATAGTACCTCGACATTACCAAAGAATTTACTTGAGGCAGAAAAATGCGGCTTCCGATGATCATGCATATAAAGGCATACCCGCTGAAAAACATATGACAAATTAGGGCATGTAAATGTAAGATATTGAAGAGCACCAACTAAGTTTCGGTACAAAGTTGGATATAAAAACTGGGGAACCATCAGGTCCAAGCTTAGAATCCGTATCAACAGGTGCCTGACAAGGATTACACTTCTACATATGAGCACACTTAAAAATCTCCTCAATGGTACTCTAAGATAAAAATAAACCTAGAGAAGAACATTGAGCAGGCACGCAAAAAAAACAATTAAGAGAACCCAAGTCAGTCATAACAAATTCTCCATGAAGCGAGGAGATAACTTTCTGTAGAAAATTTTTGGAAGAAGAAGAGAGGATAATATCACCCACAGAAAGTAGCAAGTATGCAATATCTGTCCCGCGATGAAAAATAAACAATGATTAGTCAGTTTTGATGTGCTGAAAACCAACTCGTGTAGCATAGGAAGCAAATCGGTGAAACCATGCATGAAGGGCTTGCTTAAGCCCATAAAGGAAACACTACAAGTGATAAACATAATCAGGGTGATGAGGGTCCACAAAGCCAGGTGGTTGATGCATTTGAACGGTCTTCGATAACTGAACAAGAAAAAAAAAAGCATTCTTCATATATAGCTGATGAATACACCAATTTCTAGAAACTGCAAGACTCAAAATAGCGCGAATGGTAACTAGTTTAACAACCGGACTAAAAGTCTCATCACAATCAATACCCAACTGCTGAGTGTGTCCATTTACTACAAGTTGAGCTTTGTACCGACTAAAAGATCCATATGCATTAAATTTATGTCTGAAGAGCCACATACAACACGCAATCAATAACCTTGCGCGTGACGGGGTTCACATAATTTTTGCATTATGTATTAATATTGATTAATATTTTGTATACTTTTTTATTGAATGAATGACTTTGTTTAATTGGCATGACGTTGAAGATGATCTTGTTTAAATTTAAATATTGATATCATGTTCTAGACATCATGCTTGTTTAGTAGCACATAATGATCGACCTTTAAAAATATGTGTCCTTGCTATATGTACAACCTCCTCTATTTATTTTCATCTGATAGTAGAGGTGGCAAAACGAGCGGGCACAGGCAACAGGCTAAACGGGCACGGGCTTAAACGGGTACGGGCCAAACGAGCTTATGTTATACAAATCGCTTTAGAAAAAACCTAAAACGACAAAAAAAAAAAAAAATTATCAAACGTAACACCTCATTTATATTTGAGTAACTAAATATACTATATCTATAAGTTTTTATTGAAAACAATTTAATGTTCGAGAAAAACATGTGACCATTATGCCCATTTAACTTCTAAATGGGCAATACACAAAAAAAAAAGGGGTTAATGTGACCAAATCCTTTAAAAAGTTGCCCATATAACTTTTTTTTTTTTTTTTTTTTTTTTTTTTTTTAATTATTTTAAGCACAAATTGCCACCTCTATCTGATAGTAACCCGTGAGGTCATGCATTCATTTTGATATTTATATTCTTGTTCATAATAATATTAGCCGTATTTAATTTTCAAACCCGTGTACGCACTAGTTAAAATTATAAAGAGAACAAACATGAGTCATTATTGAATGCCGATAGTTTTTTTTACGCGGCAATTTAACTATCTCACAATATTTATACCACAAACCTATCTCATATGTCCTAAGCAGGACTTGAAGCTACAATCATTAGGTTAGATAGTTTCTCACACAACATGAGTACTATTGGATATAAGCCATTTGGTTAAAAAAATTGTTCTTACTTAATCTCATAAAAAAAAATACGAGTCATTCGTATATGTATAAACTCGTGTTTTCATTTTAATATTTATAAATCCGTGCAAATAAGTTAGTTTAATACGTACTGAAAATAATACTTATAAATAACAACAACATATATGCGATACTTTTTTTACAAAAATATAAAGTATATAGAGTCTTTATTGAATCTACAATATTATTAAAAAAAAAAAGAAAACTGATAATTATATTTCATTTCATATAATTTACTTAAAATTTAACGACAAAATTTTATTAATTATCTTCTCATTTTTTAAGTTCTTTGTCAAATTGACACATGCGTTTTTATACATATTTATTTTGTTAGATGAACCAAATAAAATTAAAGCCAAATTTGACTTTTAACTTGCCAATAAAAATACGCAATTTTATCACTTAGGCAAAATAATGCACTTACTTGGGTTCGATTAAGTTTTTCTAACATTATTTAAATAAAAATAGTAAGAAAGAATTGTAGCCACATATTTCAAATAAAAAAATAATAATAAAATGTATTTATTTTTATTGATGCATCTAATATTTGTGGTTGTGGTTTCCTCTCATTTTTCACATCTTAATTATATTTCTCATTTGATTCTACCTCATCATAAATAAAATATGTATAAAATAAAAAAACAAATATGATAAGTTAATTTGTATAACCATGAGTAAAACTGCATCTCCCTTTTCTCCATGTGAAAGTGTTCACCCAAGTGACATAATAATTACCACTCTCTTGTTCCTTTCAAAACTATCAAAATAAAATATAAAAGAAAACCAACACTCAACCGAGTGAGCTGAGGTTATCGCACAATTGCAATCGTTTGCATCAGGTAAAATTGCAAATTTCATCTTATTTTCATATGACTTTAAAAAGTTCATTTTAATTTTAGGCTTACTCTATGTATGTGTATGTGTTAATTTTAGGGTTAATGTATATGTAACTTTCTTGGGTTAATTAGTTGTAGGCTTATCTGTGTATGCGTATGTGTTACCTTATTGGAGCCTTAATTAGAACTTAGGGTTAAATTTATAGATCTAACTGCAAAGAGGTAATTGATGGTTTGAAATTTTATAACTTATTGTTTTTATGTAAGAACTTGAAACAACATGGTAATCCTCCATCTTTGAAATTCCCCATTCTTTACTTCTTAGAACTTAGTGTGCAATGCTCTGGTCCAGTTATACATTGTTTTGAAGAAACTTAAACAATATTAAAGGAAGACACGAGAAGTCCTTAGGCAAAGATGTATCCGTAGTTCACATTTGCTCATCTTAGTTTGTCGGTTTAAAGTGCCCAAGTTATGTTGATTAAATTGGTGTTAGACTAACTTATCTTAAATATGTACTTGTTATTCGTACTTGTGATCATATATGGGCAACAAGAATGTACGCCATCAGTGCCGAGGCGTGTACCATGAAAAAAAGGTACTTTAATGATTTATTTACAATTCCAAAGGTTGATGAAAGCATATCGTAAGGCTGTTTGGGTAATCTAAATTTCCTGGTTATATGAGGCTGTTTGAAATTATTGATTCAATTGGCTTATGTTTTATTGCAGCTTGGGAAGGAAAAGCTAAACTAGGAGGAAATTATTTTCGACATTGTTGAAATGCAAGTAACTAAAGTTTTATGTTTGGATTGGACTTTTGAAAAGGAAAAAATATATGTTTACACTTCTGTGTTATGTTGACTCATACATGAATGTAGATATTTATATCTTCTTTTAGTAAGCGAATGGACTTCGATCTGCAGGAGGTTGAGCATTCTTCGTTTCTTATTTGTACTAAGGTAATTATGGATATTTATGTGCTAATGAATAATCCTAATATACGCATGATATAAAGTCTAAACTTTACTCTAAAAGCTTTTCTCTATATTTGATGCATCGGAAAGAAATAAAGCTTAAGAACAAGATAACTCAAGCTTGGCTCTAATGTTCTATTCAATCACTTGTGGTTGTTCCCTAGATAACATGACAATCAAATAAATAATCACAAAACATCAAAGTATTCAAGCGGAAGTGTATAGGATTTATTAACGAATAATTAATTAACATAAAAGAATATGCGTACCTTTTCTTGATTCTAGCCGAACAAGAATCAAATCCACAAACTAGCAATGGAAGAACCCTAATTTGATTTAATTAGGATTATATGAATTACCCCTTACCGTTTTGTAATTCAATCCAAGAATAATAACAATATTGTGTTATTACCACTTTCTTGTACACACGTACTAAACCGAATTAAAGTAATGCTAGTTTTGATAAAACAAATAACTTGGTTTATTGGGCTTTTCCTCTTGTGGTGAGTGGGATTCTTGGTTTCAGTCATGGCACACATCTAAGGAAAAGAAGGATCGCGCTTACGCCATTTTTGCAGCTTCTTGTTGGGCCATTTGGCGTTATAGAAATAGTATCACATTCAACTCTCATTCTATGAGGAAATGTGATATTTTCGATTATATATGTATTTTTTCCTTTTCTTGGATTAAGTTTAGAGGTAAGTTTTGTATTACTTGGAACGATTGGTTGCAATCGCCTTTGTAATTTTCTAGCGCCTTGCTATTTCTTTTTTATAATATATCGCCGTTCAAAAAAAAACTTGGTTTATTGGAAAAGAGTGGATCGACACCTATGAAGGGTGGCCGATCGGTTTGGAGCAAAGAAACACACACAAAACAGTTTTAGGGTTTAGCAATGAGCACAAGAGATAATTTACAAACACCATAGGTTTTGTATATATACTCAAGCAAAATTGGTGAATAAGTTTAAGTTGCAATTGGGTTGGGTTTGGTCCTTGTGGCCGATCGGTTCATGCTTCCCCAAAGGGATTCCGGAACCTTCCCAACTTTTGCAATTTAGTCCTTTTCCAAATACATTTAACGCCCGTTAGTCCATTACATTAATTACTTAACGTCCGTTAGTTATTTCGTTTAATCAATAAATAAATATAACGTTTATATTTAATTATTAACTTTTAATTCTCATACGTAAAGTGTGCAATCCCGTGGTCTCGAATTCGATCCTAACTCACGTCTACTAATTTATATCCATAAAACTAACAGCTCACACTTGGATATATCTTAATAGAGTGATCACATCGGTTAGAATCTAGCAACACTTCGATGCCTCTAGTACAACTCGAGTAAAGCTCCTGGAAAACCTTTTAATGATTTCTCATTATTATTATCCTTTTGTTTCTAATACCACGTTAAATAAAGATATGGAATTAAGTCATTCTTTATAAAACTATTTTGTTTCACGTTATAAGTGATTGACCAAGATTACCGAATCATCTAAACATATTTAGGGGAGATTTGGGTGCGGCCGCACAAACATCCTGTCAACCCTACGAGGGGCCCAGCATTATTAAACTCCAAATAAATTTGAAGGAACAAATTCTATCTTGACTACAAGAATAACCCACAAACTTTGTAACATTTCTGAAAACAACCCTTATGACTACCAATTACGTATAGCGTTAAGTTGCTTCACAGAAATGCACTACATTCATGACACTTATCTGGTATCTCAAGTATGAGGATAACTATTCATAATTTACTTATAGCAATATCCACAAAGTAAATTATGTAGTTGGGATAAGTCTTATATTCAATTCATTGAATATCATCCGAAATTGGTATGCATTCTCATCAATATACTTTCAAGTATATTCTACCACATCTCTCAGATTTGTCTTAATTTAATGATACTCCCATATCATTAATCGACAACGAACATTTAGAATAACTTAGTTACTCATGGATTAAACATGCAAATATAGGACAACAATATTATAAATGAAAATAAACATAATCCAAACTTTATTTCATTAAAATAATAAATGTTTTACAATATCCTTTATCCAAATACTAATCACAGTTATGCATGAAACTATTAGCTAAACGAAGTCCAATTCCATTGACAAGTCCAATAAGCTTGTCTTTAGCTAAAGCCTTAGTGAAAGGATCAGCTAAGTTATCATCTGTGTGAACTTTCAATAGATTAATTTCACCTTCACGGACTTGTTCCCGAACATAGTGATACTTCCGTAGAAAATTTCTGGTGCCCTTCATGACTCTAGGTTCATTGGCAAATATGATTGCAGCAGAATTGTCACAATACATATCAATAGGTGATTCAATTGAAGGCATAACACCAAGCCCTGAAATGAATTTCCTAATCCAAACAGCCTCCATTGCAGCTTCCTAAGCAGCTATGTATTCGGTTCGTCGTAGACATCGCAATCGTAGTCTGCTTCTTGCTCTTCCAGTCAACTGCTCCTCCATTGAGGACAAAGACATAACCCTTCCGAGACTTCAGATCATCTTTATCACACTGCCAGACGCATCACAAGAACTGTAACACCAAGTTCTCGTGTCCGGATTTCCTCCATACACTAAAAACATATCTTTCGTATTCCTAAGATACTTTAGAATATGTTTAACAGCAGTCTAGTGAAGTTCACCCGATTCTGTTCATATTGATGGTCATGTTTTAGCTTAACGCCACATCTCGCCTTGTGCATCTCACAAAGATACATAATAGATCCTAATGCCGAAGCATAAGGAACTTTCTGCTTGCGTGCCACCTCAGCAGGTGTTGAAGCACACATATCGCTACATAAGCCATGCTTTACTTCCATCGGCAAATATCCTTTCTTGGAATTTTTCATATTGAATCTCTTCAATATTTTATCAATGTAAGCGCTTTGACTTAAACCAATTAACCGCTTTGACCTATCTCGGTAGATCTTGATTCCTAGAATGTATGCAGCTTCTCCTAAATCCTTCATGGAAAAACACTTCCCAAGATATGCCTTAACACTTTGCAAACTTGGAATGTCTTTTCCCATAATTAATATGTCATCGACATAAAGAATTAGGAAAATTACATCACTCCCACTAACTTTGTGATATACACATGGCTCATCAAGATTTTGAATAAATCCATACCTCTTGATTTCTTCATCAAATCTTTTATTCCATTGCCTTGATGCTTGCTTCAATCCATAAATGGACCTTTGAAGTTTGCATACACGGTTTGGAAATTGTGGATTCACGAACCCCTCAGGTTGCTTCATATAGATGTCTTCATCTAAGCGACCATTTAAGAAGGCGGTTTTGACATCCATTTGCCATATCTCATAGTTATAGTATGCTGCTATAACTATGAGAATTCTAATAGCTCTAATGTCCGCCACAGGATAAAAGGTCTCCTCGTAATCAATGCCATAAGTTTGAGTAAAACCTTGCGCAACTAGACGAGCTTTATAGACATGTATATTGCCATCCATGCCAGTCTTAATCTTATAGAGCCATTTACTTCCAACCACCTTGGCGTTTGGAGGTAAATCGACCTCTTCCTAGACTTCATTTTCTCTCATGGATTGCATTTCCCCATTCATTGCAACTTGCTATTTGTCCTTATCAGGACTTTCCATGGCAGCTTTATAACTAGTAGGCTCTCCAAGATCTCCTAACATAGTTTCCTCAACCTCTACGTTAAGACATAGACGTTCAGGTGCACGCGTAGTCCTTACGGATCTACGAACCGAAATCACTTCAACTTCTGGTGGAGGACCCGACTATCGGTTCTACCGGAAGTACGTTAGTGTTTTCGAAGGTAATGCATCTTCTTGATCATCTTCCGATCATAAACTCTCCCAATGAATTCTTGAGATACGAGATCTCTTTCAAGAAAATCTCCATACCTAGCAACAATTACTTTATATTCAATTGGATAGTAAAAGTAGTAACCCATAGTTTCCTTAGGGTATCCTACGAAGATACACTTTACAGATCTTTGTTGGAGTTTATCTGCTGAGTCACGTCTAACATACGCCTCGCAACCCCACACCTTTAAATAAGACAGGTTAGGAGCTTTACCATGCCATATTTCATATGGTGTCTTATCAACCTTCTTTTTGGGAACCATATTTAGAATGCGAACAGCTGATTCCAAAGCATAATCCCAAAAGGATAAAGGTAGAGTGGTAAGATTAAACATAGATCGTATCATGTTCAACAATGTACGATTTCTTCTCTCAGATACACCATTTTGTTGTGGAGTATATGGAGAAGTGAGATTCTGGACAATTCCATTCTCAGCTAAGTAATCTTTAAACTCTTGGCTTAGATACTCGCCTCCTCTATCGGATCGAAGAGCTTTAATCTTCTTTCCCAATTGCAGTTCTACTTCAGCTTTGAAAACCTTAAATGTTTCAAACACCTCATGTTTATGCTTAAGTAAATAAACATAACCATAACGGCTGAAATCATCAGTAAAGGTTAAGAAGTAGCTAGCACCTCTCTTTGACACATGTCTAAGTGGTCCACACACATCAGTATGAATAAGACCAAGTAGATCAGAAGCCCTCTCCATATTGCTATGAAAAGGTTTCTTCGTCATCTTCCCAGATATGCATGACTCACATTTATCAAATGATTCATCATTGATATTTTGCAAAAGTCCTTCTTGTTGCAGCTTATGCATGCGAGCCTTGCCTATATGAGCAAGTCTACAATGCCAAAGATAAGAAGAATTCAAGTCTAACTTTATTCTCTTGTTAATGCTAAACATCGAATTATTATTATTGTTAGATTCATTTCCAATCACATCAATTTCAAACACACCATTCACAGTAATTGCTTTAAAATAAAAAACACCATTTAAAGAAACAGAAATTCCATTACGTGAAATAGTATGAGTAAAACCATCATCCAACAAAACTGTAAAGGAAACAACACCTCTAATTATAGAAGGTGCGTAATGACAATTGTTCAATAACAAGTACTAAGCCCGAAGGCAATACTAAACTAAACGTTCCTATGGCTTCAACAGCTGCATGTGCGCCATTTCCCACGTGCAGATATTGCTCCCCATAGGCAAGCTTCCTTTCCACTCTAAACCCCTGCAGTGTATTACAAATATGAATACCACATCCAGATCATATACCCGGAATTTTTATGATTTAGAGTAAATAATTCAATGACAAATAAATTACCAGAAGAACCGGCGCCCATGGACCCTTCGTACTTCATTTTATTTGCCCGCAATTCATCAAGATAGAGAGCACAGTTTCTCTTCCAATGCCCAACGCTCTTACAGTGGTGACATGCTTGATCCTTTTTAGGATTTTACTTCCTAGGAGTAGGGTTCTTCTTGGGTTGTGGTTGATAGGCCATAACTTGTTTGCCTTTGTCAACCTTTCCCTTACCCTTCCCCTTCTTGTTGTTCGCACGCTGCAGTTTTGGCTTATTTATCCTTTCACCCTGAATAGCAAGTACCTGGGAGGTAGGAACCTTTTGAGGCAACCCTTTCTCATAGTCAATTAGCAATGTGTGTAGGCCAGTAACTGTCTTCCCCACGCAGTGCATATTGAAGTTTCTAACAAAACCATTAAAATCCTTGTTAAGGGATCTATTAATCAGATTCACAGCCATGTCATCATCATAAGTTTTTCCAAGTGCCTTTAGCTGGTCCATGTAACCTTTCATTTCCAGTACATGAGCACTTACGGGTTTACCCTCTCCCTGCCTTACACTGTGTAATGCGTCGGTCAAGTCATAAATCTCGACGGCAGCTGGTTTTTCAAACATAGTTCGAAGTTCATTGAGCATATTATATGGGAAATAATGTTCGAACTGCTTTTGAAGAGCAGATTCCATCATTCCCAACATAAGACAAGCCACATCATTATGACGCTTATACTCAAGTTGCCAAGCGTCCTTATCAGCTTGAGTAGTCAGAGGTCCAGTTGGTTCAGCAGGGCAAGGTTCATAAAGATATTTCAACCGGTCAGCAACTCTACAGACAATTCTCAAAGAGCGGTGCCAATCATTGAATTTCTTAGAGCCAGTCAACTTTTCTCGATCAAAAAAGCTTTTGAACGCAGAACTTAGTGCAGTGTTAGTGTTATTGTTATTTTGAGCCATTTCTACCGAAAAAGTTCAAGTATTAGTATTTTCGATAATACAACTTTTCAAGAAAATAAAATATACCCAACGGTAATATAAACATATAACCATATAATTTTCTCGAAAAACTAGGATCCAAATTATCATAGGTTTATTACATCAGTTGATCTGCTAGTAACGAAAGCATATAATAAGGTAATCTGTCGAACATTAATTGGCAAACAATTTCCAACTCCTAGATCATTATGGGATTTATATTTTCCAACGCTATTGCAAATATAAACATGTTTCATCCCATCTTATACCTTGAGTCCAGTTCTCACTTACTACTCAACTTAAGTGTCTAACTTAAAGAACTGCAAATATGTCCATGTAAGGTCTGACTTTACATAGAGATTTACCTCTCCATCACAATCTAGCCAAGTACTGTCATGACGTAAATTGCAACTTCAAGTGTTCCTTTTAATTAGATGGCATATAACTTAATTTTAAAGGGTACTAATTTTGATTTTATGTGGTCAAATCAAATATGTACAAAGATGTCATGCATTCATCTTGTAGCATAATTTTAATAAAAAACTTTTTATTGCCAATTCATAAAGATCAAATTATCAAAGTTTTGATTGAGGTATTGGGTTCACCAATCAAGGAATTTAGTGTTAATTATCGTCCATTATACCGTACTTTTGCATAAGTGTAAACACTTAGTGTTTCGGGTAATTACCACTGAAATGGCGCATGGAATTAAAACTAATTCGCCCTTAAGATGAGTTTGTACATTTTATGGCTTACTAAGTAGCTCCATTCAAACTTACAAGGGGCAGAGGACCAGGTAAGCGCAAAAGCATAACCTTAGACATCCTTTCAGTGTGAATGTGCGCCCTTCTTTATTAACCCCTTTATAGTTCATTCTAGTGGGTGAGCCGTTCAGACCACTTGTACCAAAATCACCAATCAATTAAACTATTGAAAACTTAACTCTTCCAAAACAAATCAAATTTCTTCATTGTTTAGTCCGTATTATTTTTCTTTTCAAAATTACCCTTTGCTTAAAACTGTCTAACATAATAAACAAACAAGTAACAAATAAAAAATAAACTACTAAAAAACAATAAGCACATAATAAACAATTTATACGTGTAAACAAGTAGCCACATGCAACTTATTCGATAAAACCCTATTAATAATCAATATCTAGGATAAATTAATATATATATTAATTAGGGCTTTCACTCCCTCAATTGAGAGTGAGCCACATACATCGAAGAATCGATTGCGTAAACCTATAATTAATAATATACCAAATTGCACATAATTGATTCATTAATATATATAATTGGAGTCTTCCCCAATTCAAGATTTATCTTAAATAAATATATCTTAACAATTAAACAAAATCAAAGTAACTTATCCATGACTAACATTCATGTATAATCATGGATGTATCATAATTATTATACAAACAGTCACAAGATCGCATATTAAAAATTCCATGACACATAACAAATTATTCATGAATTAATCACGTAACTTATATATTAATTCTAGGTTTCAATAAGGTTAGCAAACAATTTTCAAAACCCTAAAAATTTTATATGTGTCGACTTAAAAAAATAGGGGTACGCCCCAATTACAAAAGAAAATCGACCCAAAAAAAATTAAACATAAACCCTAGATTAACCATATCAAACAACATACAATTATTTGTTTTATTACGCGTTTATGTAATTAATTACTCATTAAAAACCAATGACTCGTGATGCCACTGTTGAAATTAGATAACATGACAATCAAATAAATAATCACAAAACATCAAAGTATTCAAGCGGAAGCGTATAGGATTTATTAACGAATAATTAATTAACATAAAAGAATATGCGTACCTTTTCTTGATTATAGCCGAACAAGAATCAAATCCACAAACTAGCAATGGAAGAACCCTAATTTGATTTAATTAGGATTATATGAATTACCCCTTACCGTTTTGTAATTCAATCCAAGAATAATAACAATATTGTGTTATTACCACTTTCTTGTACACACGTACTAAACCGAATTAAAGTAATGCTAGTTTTGATAAAACAAATAACTTGGTTTATTGGAAAAGAGTGGATCGACACCTATGAAGGGTGGCCGATCGGTTTGGAGCAAAGAAACACACACAAAACAGTTTTAGGGTTTAGCAATGAGCACAAGAGATAATTTACAAATACCCTAGGTTTTGTATATATACTCAAGCAAACTTGGTGAACAAGTTTAAGTTGCAATAGGGTTGGGTTTGGTCCTTGTGGCCGATCGGTTCATGCTTCCCCAAAGGGATTCCGGAACCTTCCCAACTTTTGCAATTTAGTCCTTTTCCAAATACATTTAACGCCCGTTAGTCCATTACATTAATTACTTAACGTCCGTTAGTTATTTCGTTTAATCAATAAATAAATATAACGTTTATATTTAATTATTAATTTTTAATTCTCATACGTAAAGTGTGCAATCCCGTGGTCTCGAGTTTGATCCTAACTCACGTCTACTAATTTATATCCATAAAACTAACAGATTGGAATTTTGAAAAGGAAAAAATATATGTTTACACTTCTGTGTTATGTTGACTCATACATGAATGTAGATATTTATATCTTCTTTTAGTAAGCGAATGGACTTCGATCTGCAGGAGGTTGAGCATTCTTCGTTTCTTATTTGTACTAAGGTAATTATGGATATTTATGTGCTAATGAATAATCCTAATATATGCATGATATAAAGTCTAAACTTTACTCTAAAAGCTTTTCTCTATATTTGATGCATCGGAAAGAAATAAAGCTTAAGAACAAGATAACTCAAGCTTGGCTCTAATGTTCTATTCAATCACTTGTGGTTGTTCCCTAGGTTTTTCTAAAAGAGTTATAAGAGTGTTAATTTAGTATGTGATTCATTGTAGTTGCTTTTTGGAATTTGAAGTCAAAAGCTAAAGAAGTTGTTAATTCGGGCTTCATAACCGACTAGCCGAGTATAGATTCCATTTCTAAAACAGGGCTCTGTTTGTGTTTCACATAGAGTCCCCACCCTTTACGACCCGTCTGAATATTATGACCTTTTTCAACCTAGCACTTTGAGCTCTTTTGTAGTAGTGAGTTGATAAGGAAAGCGGATGGCAATGAGATATTAAATCTGGTTCAGGGGAGCTTATTGGCTACTATAGAAGCTGAAAACACTCTTGGTTGGAATGCAAAGATTGGAGAGGATTATCATGAAAGAAATATGTTTGAACTATATGTAAGGTGCAAAGAAAAGTTGACAACAAGCGTGACAAGTTAGTTGAAAATGCCATGTAAAAGCATATAGAAAACCTTTCATATGGAGTTGCGCGACTGTTAGTAGCATGAGTTATTATCGAGGTTTTGTAGAAGGTATGACTTCGTAATTCATATCCTATTTAATACTAAATGCTGCAATAGTATATGTGACTTTCGTATGTAGTGCTAGTTTGACCATAAAGATTATATATCTGTTGAAATTAGTCGCACATTAATTTTGCCACATTAGAGGATATGGAATGCCCCATCCCCATAAGGACCCAAAACTTCATGTATGCTATAAGGTCTACTGGTTTATTTTTGTTTTGATTGAGTTTTTTAGAGAACTACTTGAATGATATTGTATAAATTTATAAGGGTTTTTATTTTTATAATTAAATATATATATATTTTACTAATGGTATATATCCTTTTAATTTCAAGATATGTAGAAAAAAACTAATCTTATATCGTTTTCGTGTATTGCAGGCTACATTGCTTTGACGTACTTTACCAAAAAAAGCTGCACGTCAGGAGTTGCAAAGAAGATGTCAAGATTTGGAAATTTGATTAGATAACTTTTCAATCAGATTATGTATGTTAGCTATTTTACATTGAATAACTTGGTCAAAGTACAATATCATATTTTCTTTTTCTATTTTGGAATGGAAATATCAATTTGTATATAAGACTTACTGAAAAATTGTGTATTATAAACATTCAACACTCTGTGTTGCATGAAATAAAAGTGCTACAAATCATTAGAAAAAGTGTTGCACAAAAATGATTAAAACCAGAAAGTGTCGCACTTGATACATTAAAGTGTTGTATGTGTACCTGTTCCAAATGAAGAAGTGTTGCACATCAATGTGAAAAGTAGTGTTATTGAATCTAAGAGTGTTGCACCTTTGTGTAAAAAGTGTTGCATTGTAATTTAAAAGTGTTGCACAATGAAGTATTACAAATTTACAATTGCTAAACATGAGCAACACTTTTGAAAAATGTTGCATAATCCAATATAAGTGTTGCATATACCTAAGGCAACGTTACATAACGTAGCACTTGGCAAAGTGTCGCATAATGCGACATTTTAAAGGAATAATACAACACTTTATTGGTGTTGCTTTAACTTCATTTTGTTGTAGTGTTGTAGGATGGCTTGCTAGAAAACTTAAGCTAAGGTGTTAACGGTACTATTTTAAGCCTGGTGTTTTCCCCTTTAATCTAAAAAATGAAATCCAATGCAATTTCATACGAACTTTTATTGTAACGTTAGAAATAATATTTTAACCCGTTAGAAAAGACATTATTGTTAGAAATAATAGTTTATTAAAGAAAAATGTAGTTAGTATCCATTTATAAAAGTTTGCAAAGGGCGTATATACTAACTATACCTCTTGTTGTTTTGTTGTGTGATAAGTTTCCAAATTAAATGGTTGTTGATTTAAATCTTACTTAAAACATGTGAAGTAATTTGTGATATAAAATAAACACTTTTAAAAATTAACACTTATTTTGAAACGCGACAACTATTTGTTAGATATTAAAATTAGTAAATTAAGCCACGTATCACGCAACTGCATGTCTTCAGTGATTCAGTTTATCTTATTTGTAGTTTTGAACCCGAACTCAGCCTATTTTAGAAGAATGTGTAATAAATCTGATACCACCAAATAATAATATATGCTCACGAATAACATCTTCCCAAGTAAGCTAATATAATCATTGACTAATTCCATGCATGTGGAGTGAAATGTTATGTATATATTTTAATATGCGTATGACCGGATTCGAACTCGAGACTTCGAGATTGCACACATTACGTATGAGAATCAATGTTATATAACTAATATATAAATGTTATATTTAATTATTATTATTCACAAATTAACACTTAACGAGAGTTATTATTTGACGGTGTTTGGCTAACGGTCGTTAAATATAATGTTAAAGGACTAGAGATGAAAATAGAAGTCGGGAATGTTCTAGAACCTTTTTGGGTTGGATGGCCAGTCGTGGATGGGTTTCCATAACCCATTCATGCCCTAACTTGGTCATCAAGTTTAGATTAATATAAATACAAACCCCTTGTATTCATTATATCAAAATCTTGGATCACCAAAGAACCCTAACTTCTTCTCCTTTCCTCTTCTTTGTGCTTGGCCGATCGTATATTTCCCTAAACTCCTTAGGGTCGATTTTTCCAAGCTTAAATACAAGTGTTTGGTTGTTTGTGTTTCAAGAACCTAGTTTTTCTCATTGATTCGCTAGTAATACGTGTGTACAAGAACGGAGAGCTAATACACTTGTGTTAGCACAATCTTGGTGGATCAACTACTTTGTGGAAGTCGATTATCTAACCCTAATTTATTAGGGTTTAGGGTTTCTTGGTTCTTGATCTTAATTAGGGGTTTTCATAAACCCTAATTGCATGGATTGATAAAAGGTACGCATTCTATTTAAATTCGGTTAATTAGTTTACATGTATTTAGATCCTACTTGCTTCCGCTATTTGCTTTGATGATGTTTATGTTTTATATTTGTTAGGTATTCATAAAACCCGACAGTGGCATCATGAGCCGTTAATACTATGTAATTAATTATCGAAACACATAAAAATTGAACCTTTGTGCAATTATTACATGTTTATGGTTTCTAGGGTTTTAAAAATTGAAAACCCTAATTTTTTAATATGAGTCGAATACCCTAATTTTATTTAATTAGGTTTTAGTATTGTTAAAACTTGTAGAAACCCTAAGATTGCATGTAGAACTTTTATGTGGATAATTATGTGTAATTGTTATGTGACATAATTATGCGTATCTTGGGAATTCTTGAATAATTGTTATGTGGATTCCATGGTAAAAACATGCATGTTTTATCATGGATTATTGCCTATATATTTATTGTTAATTGTTAAGTATATATTTATTGTTAATTGTTAAGTTTATTCACATGTAATTCGTTTGATAAATATTGAATCAGGGAAGACCTCAATATATCTAATGATCAATTATTTGCTATGTGTTATGTGTTTTAGCTAAGACTTATGCAATCGATTCATCGATGTATGTGGCTCACATTGTATTTGGTGAAAACACGTGGAAGTCTTGGTTAAATATATGCATTAGTAAACCTAGAATTGATAAAACGATCGAAAAAATATGCATGTGGCTATTTGTTTTTACATATGTTAATTGTTATGATATATGTGCATTATTTGAGTTGGTTAATTGTTACTTTTATTTATAAAATTGTTTGACATGTTTGTAAGCAAACGGGTATTTTTTTTATGAAAATAAAAATTAACCGGACTAAATAATGGTGAAATTGGATTTGTTTTTCTAAGTATTAAATCTTGAACTTTTAGTCGACTGATGCGACTGTACTAAATGGTTATAACGGCTCACTCATTATAACAAACTATAAGAGTGGTTTAAGGAGGGTTCGACATTAAATTGCGACTCGAAAGAAGAAGGGTTATTCATAATATGCTTCGCGCTGACCAACTTCTCTGCCACTTTGTGCGTTGTATTTGGAGCTACCTAGTATAACTATTCTATGTACGAAGCATTTTAATGCAAAGTTGTAAGGTTCTCAACGCATCGATTAAAACTTTGTAGAATTTAATCTTAGCAATTTAAAAACTTAATGAGTAAAGTTTTGTAAAACTTTATGTTATGAAGATGTATGCATGCTTCTTCATAAGTTTTGATTACACTTAAAAAATTTGTACACTTAAATTTAAGTTTATGCCATCTAATGATAAGAAACACTTGAAGTTGTAATTTATGTTATGTGAGAACTTAGCTAGATTGCAATGACAAGGTAAATCTTCATGTTGAGTGAGACCTCAACTCGAATAAATTTACAGCTTCAAAAATAGACAACTTAATTAAGTTAGTTAGTGAGATCTACGACTTAAGGCATAAGATGGGGTGAAACATGCTTACATGTGCATAAAGGTTTGGCAAATTGTAATCCCATACTTAGGAATTGAAAATTGTTTGTCAATTATTGTTCGACAATTACCATGTTGAATACTTTCATCACTAGCAGATCAACTGATGTGGTGAAACTATGACAATTTGGGTCCTAGTTTCAAGGAAAATTCTATAGTTAATATGAATATTTACCAAGGGTATTTAGTTTTCTTGAAAGATTTAATTATCGAAAATACTAAAATTGAATTTTGTTGATTCTTTTGATTGTATTAATGCAACATTAAACCGTAAACGTGGTTTGGGCTTTGGTAAGTTGATCTAGTTATGTTTTCAAACTAATGTTTGATCAAGAAAAATTTACAAAAAAGACAAACATAGTCTCTTTTTCTTGAAAGAAGAGTGAGACTCAATCCTATTCCTTTTCATGATTGAGAAAGGTATAATAGGAACATTAGAATCGTCTAAATTCTAATATATAACTCATAGCAAACTTTAATAGTTAAGAAAATTGCACACCTTGTTTTCCATAAGAGATTTCATTACCCTATGTTGGTGATTGAATTCTTATAGGACATTTTGGTCAACTAGAAAACATGTTTGACATTTTATGAGTTATTAAATTAGAAGCTATACTAATTACCGCAAAATTGGTAAAATACAAACTAGTATATTTTATCTACTTGTTTTGCTTTGACCAATTAAAGGTGCTACACACCATTATGGGGATGGTAGACCTATTAAGAAAGAAATTACATGCTCAATTTTTCAAGTTAATAGCATTGATGAATGATCCATCATCTACAGAGTAGAATACACTCTTTTAGTACCTAATTAATTGTTACGAATGGTCTTACAAAGGGGTAGCAACGTAATAGCACGCTATTTTCACTAGTTAATAAAACACTTATAATGTTGTCAAAGCCAATGGGAGTATTGTGGTGTATTACTGATTAAGGCATTATTGTAACGTTGTCTAATTCAAAGGGGAGTTACAAGCTTTATTATCTTGGTAGTAACTCAGATTATTTCCAGATTTTCTTGAAATAATACATTACGTTCAAAAATGTAGACATTCATATTCTCAAGGATAGTCATGAACATTTCCTTGATAATTAAGTGGTCCTACATTTACTTGTAATGCTTATATATCTATGACACTATCATATTGCTCACATAAACAAACGAATGTCATGGTGTTTATCTACCATATGATGTTGTTCTATGCACAAGTGGGAAAAGTATTTATTGTTTGCAAAGGAACAACACATACAAATACTATTAATGGATTCTCTTGATCGTGAGGTAAGAGATTAACATTCTAATAAGATTTTCTTGTTTAAAGAACATGTGTCAAGATTATAGCATAGACTACTTTTATGTCTTATGTAATTCAAATTGTAGAAACACTTGAAGTTACATTTTAGGTTAAGTGAGATCTTGGCTAGATTGTAATCTTAAGGTAAATCTTCACTTGTCGTGGGATCGGGCGTGGATGCTTTTGCAGTTTCTTAAGTTAGACACTTCAAGGGATGACATAATTAAAATAAAGTAATCTAATGCTTCTTTAAATATTTGTGTATTCTTGGAATGACATAAATAGTATATTAACTTGAAAATTAATTGATTGAAGCCAAGTAGTGGTGTTCATAATTACTTTAAATTATACATGGTTATGTGTTTCTGTGTAAACTCACAAACATGAAGTCTTTTAAAGACTTATAATATAAAGTAAGACATTATAATTGTTATGTCTTTTGACTTTGTCAAAGAATACTTATGTTATAAAGCATGCAATTGGCTTGGAATTTTATTTTACCATTAAGATGATTGGTTGGTAAATAGGTAGGTCAAAAGGATAAGTGTATCTTACTTATTGTTAGATTGTCTTACAATATAAATTCTAATGAAATACTGTATGTATATGGTATCTTCAGTTAGAAGAATCAAACATTTGTTATATTGTTTGATTCAAGATAACTATATCTTCTTTTCTTCCAAAAGTTATCAAGGTTAGAAAATTGAGTATTGATTGGATATACTTAATAAAACTCAAACCTAGAAGATTAATAAGACACTATTTTAGTATGGAATATGATGAATCACATTGAGTCTTATATTGAAGTTCTGATTTGTTAAAACTACTTATGGAGTAGGTTATTAGCGAACAAGATTTACGAACTGTCAATGTGTATTTGTAATATCCCAAAAGAAAACAATTTAGTGTTGTTCTACTTGCTAAAGTATTTATAGGTAGTCTTTAAATTACAAAAGCAAGTGAGAGTTTTGTTTAGATCTTGAAGAGATTAAATTGCAAAACACTTAATCTTCTATAATACACTAGTAAATATCATGATGAGGTGAGGTCAATTCTGATAGACCTCAAAATGATGGAATTCTCATTCATAGATCCGCAAAGATATCTCAGATATTTGATATGATGAGAAATATGAATTACAGGATCATGGTAAACCTGTTAATCATAATGATATATTATCTAATATTGAATTGTGGTAAATTATTCATACTATGAATGTTAAGATGTTGTCCATAAAGATAATCAACTTTGAAAACTTGGTTTATCTTAATAAAGATGAGTTTCTTCAAAAGAAGGAAAACCCTACTGGTTTAAATCTTTGTGTAGAAATCATATGGACAATATTGTACATGTGTTTAATGCATGACTTGTGACAAGATTATTAATCACACTTAAGCAATTAACTGTGATTGAATATTCTTTCCTAGACACAATAAATATATAAAGATGATAATTGTCATACTTATTTTCATTGATATGAAAAATGACAATGGAATATTAAAACTCTTTCTTCTGTGATTGCTTTTGCGAGGACGATAAGTAATACAAAGGAGTTTTATGTATTCACATAATCTTTGGAAATGTACAAACTGCAAGAATCCATGAATGAATATATGCATGCATCTAGGAGATGATTCTTATGTTTAACTATTAAATCAAAGTTTTGATTTAAAATTAAAATATGATAATTCCTAAGTATTCCTGAAAGCTAGTGGGAGTATTATGCTTATTTAAAATCTTATATGTTGTATAACACATGAAGTAACATTCTATCTAAGCTAATTGTTAAGTTTTAGTTTGGAATAGAACTTCACTTGAAAGATTTAGAAAATAAGACATACAATCTTGGAGTATATGTTTATTTTTAGTAAACATGTGCGGTATTAAATAAATGAGTCTAATAGAACATGATATATCATTTGGAAAATGGATATGTAGAACATGAATGAAATCTAAGTTTGACAGAAGGATTTTTCATGTACATGATGTTATTGTTGTATCATGCTTGATGGCAAGATGATTTGACAACATTGATATCTAATGAAGTTATTAGATAACTGGTGTAATGAATATACTAATGGAATATGTTTGAATTTAGAATTACATTCCTCAACCTGGAGTTGCTCTCAAAATTCTATGGATGAGCAATACAACAATTGTTGCATAATTATCATAGCTAACAAACTTGAAAGTTTGGAAGACATCAAACATTACACTGCAGATATTGAAGTTTACAGAGATTTTAAAGAGCATATTGTTGTTTTGAATACAATGACGCTGGTTTAATTGAGATGACACTCAATACTAGTTATGGAAGGATTTCATCTTTGTTGATGGCCATGTGAACTAGTTGTGCTCCACTAAGAGCATAATTGCATTATACAATAAAGAATAAGAATACTTTAAACTTTAAAGTGTTTGAAACTTTGATTGTCATAATTTGGTGGTTGAGGATGTCACACACTTTATGAAATATTATGTGGCAATATCAAGATATTTTTAATGCACACATACAAGAACTTCACTAGTTGAATTCTTGAAATAAGTATTCTCAAATTCCGATAGATCAAAGTTAGTTGAAATTATGCCTTGTCAACAAGTATGATTGTCATTACTTGAGGCATAATTCATTAACAAGTATTATCATGCATTGATCTATTTAGTATTTGGATAAGGAATGTTTTGAACAAATATTATTTAAATGAAATAAAATATTGGTTATGTTTATTTTTCATTTTCTTAATATTATATCCTATATTTGCATGTTTAATCCGTGAATAACTTATGTTATTCTAAAAGTCCATTGTCGATCAATGATGTGGGAATGTCATTGAATTAAGACAAATCTGAGTTTTGGTAGAATATACTTTAAAGTATATTTATGCGTGGGACATACCAAATTCACATGATATTCAATGAATTGAATATAGGACATATCCCAACTTAACATGATTGTATTTTATGGATCTTTATCATTAAGTAAATCATGTATATTTATCCTCAGACTTGAGATACCAGATAATTGTATGAATGTAGTACACTTGTGTGAAATAGTCTAACGCTATCTGTAAAAGGTGGTTATAAGGGCTATTTTCAGAAGTGTTGCAAAGTTCATGAGTTTTGCTTGTAGTCAATAGAATTTGCTCTTTTGAATTTGTTTCAAAGCATAATACTGTTTGGGCCCCTCGTAGAGTTGACAAGATGTTTGTAAGGCCTTACCCAAGATCTATCTGGAATACGTTCAGATAATTTGGTAATCTTGTTCAATCAGATATAACGAGAAACAAAATATTAACTTGTGAAATGACTTGATCCATATTCACAGTCAATGAAGTATTAGAAGTAAAAGGATAAGTATTAATGATGAATCATTAAAAAATGGTTTTTCGAGGAAAACCACACTCGGTTCAAATCTGGGGGCATTGGCGTGTTAAGCTAGACTGAACCAATGTCATTACTATATTAAGATATATCCAAGTGGGAGCTGAAAGGTTATGTATATATTTTAATATGCGTATGACCGGATTCGAACTCGAGACTTCGGGATTGCACATATTACGTATGAGAATCAATGTTATATAATTAATATATAAATGTTATATTTAATTATTATTATTCACAAATTAACACTTAACGAGAGTTATTATTTAACGGTGTTTGGCTAACGGTCGTTAAATATAATGTTAAAGGACTAGAGATGAAAATAGAAGTCGGGAATGTTCTAGAACCTTTTTGGGTTGGATGGCCGGTCGTGGATGAGTTTCCATAACCAATTCATGCCCTAACTTGGTCATCAAGTTTAGATTAATATAAATACAAACCCTTTGTATTCATTATATCAAAATCTTGGATCACCAAAGAACCCTAACTTCTTCTCCTCTCCTCTTCTTTGTGCTTGGCCGATCGTATATATCCCTAAACACCTTAGGGTCGATTTTTCCAAGCTCAAATACAAGTGTTTGGTTGTTTGTGATTCAAGAACCTAGCTTTTCTCATTGATTCGCTAGTAATACATGTGTACAAGAACGGAGAGCTAATACACTTGTGTTAGCACAATCTTGGTGGATCGACTACTTTGTGGAAGTCGATTATCTAACCCTAATTTATTAGGGTTTAGGGTTTCTTGGTTCTTGATCTTAATTAGGGATTTTCATAAACCCTAATTGCATGGATTAATAAAAGGTATGCATTCTATTTAAATTCGGTTAATTAGTTTACATGTATTTAGATCCTACTTGTTTTCGCTATTTGCTTTGATGATGTTTATGTTTTATAATTGTTATGTATTCATAAAACCCAATAAAATGATCTGAATGTTGCCTACCTCATAACACACGACAAGTGACAACAAGGTTAAATAATTGAATAAGAAAAGTCGTACCTTTGCAGTCGTTCCTCGTAGAGGTACCATCCGAGCAGAAACGCATGAACATGCCGGTCGAATGGTTATACCCACATAGCCCACCGGACTCTTCACACTTATGGCAATCGTCCGTTGTTGACGTCCAGTTTAGCTCGAATCCTGCCCTCAAAGCGTCAACAAATTCCTCCGACTGCCGTTCAGTAGAATTAGCGAATACATCTATTACCGTTGTATTCACCTCCTCGGCACATATGTTCTCCCATTCGAAATAGGGCATATCAGAACGAACAACATGAACACAAGAACTATTTTGACCTTACTTCAAGCATGGTAATGGTATCTCCTTTGCAAAACTAGGAACTGTACTGCAATTATAGTGAAAACTTAGTTTAAGATTTCTCGACGTGAAATTTAATGGTAGGCTTTCTAGTTCAATCCCATGGTCCACCTTCAGGCTTCGAGATTGAACCGGAGAGGCACTATAAACATCGTAGTCGACGAGAATAATACTCGTATTGGTTAGATTCTGTACGTAGTAAGAATCACTACTTAAAGAATCACCACCAGAATACATCATGAGAGTGGGACGAACCTGTCCTTCTATGGTTAAGCAGTTGATTCCCAAACCTTCATAACCACAAAACTGACTAGTTTCATTTTCTATTTTCCAAAAAGGGTAACTGATCTTGAGCCCATTACAATCAGATGGAGGGCAATTTTGGAAAGCTGAAATATCGGTTTGAGCAGATGCAATGAAGGTGATGAAGAAGAACAAGGAGAGGAGTATGAGAGCAAAAGAAGGTAATGGTACAAGTCTAGACATGGTTGTGGACTTATGGACGCCAGAGACGTTGTTTATATCTATCAGCGTATTTATCGTTCTGCAAGTGTAGATATTTGAAGAAATAAATATCTGAATAACAAAAGAACTTATAAATCGAGTTCACAGAATTAAGTACTCCAAAAAGAATACAAATTTTCCATGTTGACTTGTAGAATTTTTGGCGCTAGACTTTGACTCTTTAATTGATTGTAAGATGCGTTGTCAGGTATAGTTGGCTGATGTAGCTCGAAAATTTCATGAAGAGATCATGTTACTCGGGCAGGTTACTAATAGTCGAACACTAACTGAACAAGGAAGATGGCATCCGCGACTTGCCCCAGAGCTTTTTGGTTGTCATTTACGTGACGAAATTTTATGTATTTATTTGTTTTGTCAGTAAATATACTTTTTCTTTTAGGTTTTTGTGCAAGTATTTTTTGTAAATCATTTTCATATGACTTATGCATGGCTTATTGGGAGTTTGTTACGTTCTTGCATCTTGCGGCGGAGTTTTTGAGTTTGCGCAAGTAACTTTAATAAGAATCTTTTTAATATTATAGCTACGTTTTCGTTATAAAACTTATTTGTTATATACCCGTTCTTAACATCACAGCACAATATCAATTATTTATATAGAATTCAAACTTTCATGTACGTCTTTGACCTCGGTGATTTAAACAAACGTTGAGGTAGTTTTTAAAGTTATTTGATAGGTTAAGGGTGCATTTTGAAAAAAAAAATTATAAAAAAAAAATATATTAGACATCGATAAAAATGAATAAAAACAAATGCTGTAAATCGTAATCGAGCTAGATGTGCGATGGTATTAAACTAATAAGCAGAACAACAAGTTTACTTTATTCATGAATCAAAGGTACAATAGTCGGCACAGTTTGAACAATAACAATCAAACTGTTGCAAGACTTGAACAAGATCAAATGATCAAAGAACTAATACAGAAATGGATCAACATATCAAAACATATAAGTGTTTGTGGGAGAGTGATATAGCAGTCGAAGAAGACTGCGTATGAATGGTGAAGATAACCCTAGCCAGGGTTATCTCTTTTATAGCAAAAGATGTTCAATAAGCCCCCCTCAACTATCACTGAAGCTTCATATGCAGCATGACTTAATAACTCTTCTCATCCAAGAATAGGAAATGTGCATAATGAGTCCCTGACAATAACCTGCACATACAACATTCATAACAACATATTTGGACATAGATTATGTAGATGATTTTGAACATAACCCCTTAATCTGTTTTCCAAATATGTCAAATAGTTTCAGTTTTTCACAAAGAAATTTGTGTTGGTACACAGGAAGGTGTTTGGTTAGAATGTCTGCAGTTTGGTTTGAGGAGCCAATTTTGATGGCACTCAAGAAACCTTTTGCAATTTTTCTCTCGATGAAATGGACATCTATTTCAAAATGTTTGGATCTCTCATGGAAAACAGGGTTGACAGCAAGTTGTAAAGCAGATTTGTTATCACAAAACAGTTAACAGAAGGTTAAGATCAACATTTAGATCTTTTAGGATTTTTTGAACCCAAATGATTTCACAGGCTGCAGCAGCCATGGATCTGTATTCGCTTCAGAGAAGATTTTGAGAGAGTGTTTTGTTTTTTACTTTTCCATGATATCAAACAATTGTTAAAGAAAACACAATATCCAGTAACAGATTTCCTGGTTTTAATGCATTTTGCCCTATCAGCATCACTGTACCCTTCAAGAACATTATTAAGACTGCTATGATCATACCTAAGACCTTTACCAGGGGCACCTTTTAAGTATCTTAGCACATTTAAAGCAGAATCCAAGTGAGACTTTAAGGGAGTATGCATATGTTGTGCAAGACAATGAACTGAATATGATATGTCAGGTCTGGTATGAGTAAGATAAATCAGTTTTCCAAGCAGTTTTTGGTACCCAGTTATGTTATCAAGCAGTGGGTCATCTTGGGTTGGTATGAAAGGAAGGACAGAGTTTGGTTTCATGGGTGTAGACACAGGCTTACATCCAAGGAGACCAAATTCTTTTAAAACTTCAAGACAGTATTTTCTTTTGGAGAGACAGATGTCATTCCCAGTTTTTATTACCTCAATACCAAGAAAGAATTTAAGAGTACCCAAGTCTTTTATGTTGAATTTAGTTTTAAGAAAGATTTTGAATTGTTCAATTTCCTCAACACAGTTGCCAGTGAGAACAATGTCATCAACATAGACAAGTAAAGCAATAAACTTGTTATCTTTGTTTTTTGTAAATAGAGAATGATCACTCACAGATTGAACAAAGCCATGTTCTTTGAGAACACCAACAAGTTTCTCATTCCATTTTCTGGGAGCTTGCTTAAGGCCATATAAAGATTTAGTAAGTTTGCAGACCATGTTTTTGTTGTTTTCATCAGAAAAACCTTTTGGAATAGTCATGTATATGTCCTCATCAAGTTCACCATAAAGAAAAGCATTATTAACATCTAGTTGGAAAAGAGGCCATTTATTCTTAACAGCTAAGGCAATAAGAATTCTAACAGTGGACATTTTTACAACATGAGAAAAGGTTTCATTATAATCTATCCCTTCTCTTTGGTTAAAGCCCTTGGCAACAAGCCTGGCTTTATATCTGTCCACTTCACCATTGGATTTGTACTTGATTTTCCAAATCCATTTGTACCCAATGGGTTTTCTATTAGCAGGTAAGGTGGTTATGATCCAAGATTTGTTAGTATTTAAGGCCTCAATTTCAGCATTCATGGCATCAACCCAGTTCGGGTCAAGGATGGCTTCCTCATAATAGGTAGGTTCAACACTTTTATTTATGTTGGAAGTAAAGCAGTAATTTTCAGAATCAAGATTAGAATAATTAACAACTTTTTCTATACCATATTTAACTTTGCCTTCAACAATAAAGTCATTAAGGTTTTTAGGCAATTTATTGGGTCTGGTTGACCTTCTTGTGGTGATGGCTGGCAAGTCTCCTTGTTCAGGAGTTGACTCAGTTGAGTCAGAATCAGAGTTAACATCAGAGTTGATGTTATTGGAGTTTGTTTCAGGTGAAACAGTGCCCTCAGGGTGTGTATTTTCTTCTATGGATGTTGCAACTGGGTTACCATCCTCATTGAGAGGATTCAACTCAGTGCCATCATCATTGGAAGACACTCTCCCTTCATCATTGGGTCTTTTAGGGTTGTCAGTATCAAAAATATTTTTGTGACTTAAATCTTCAGTATCAAAGAAGTTTTTATGGTTTAAATCTTTTGACACACCAGTTTCAAAGACATGTTTTTGAGGATTGTTTTTCATTTTGAAAGGGAAAACAGTTTCATAAAACTTGACATCTCTTGAGAAGAAAACATTTTTTGTTTCTAAGCTTAAAAGTTTGTAGCCATTTTTTTCATTAGAGTAACCAATAAAAATACTTTTTTCAGATCTGCTATCGATTTGTCGAGTTATTTAGGATAGTAGCATAGCAAAGACAACCAAAAACCCTAATATGAGAGAGTGTAGGGTCATGCCCATACACAAGAGAGAAAGGAGATTTGCCAGACAACACAGAAGAAGGTAACCTGTTGATAAGGTAAGCAGCAGTGAGAACACATTCAGGCCATAAGTAAAGAGGTAATTCCCCCTGAAACATAAGAGATCTAGCAACATTGAGAAGATGTCTATGTTTCCTTTCTGCAATTCCATTTTGTTGAGGTGTGTAGACATAAGAGGTTTGATGTAGAATACCTTTGTTATGCAAAAATTGGTGCATTTTGTTGTTGACAAATTCAGTACCATTGTCACTTCTAAAAACTTTTATATTACTTTCAAATTGATTTGACAGCATTTGAGAAAAATTGACAATGGAATCATAGACATCTCCTTTGTTTTTAAGCATATAAACCCAGACAGCCCTTGAGTAATCATCAACAATAGTTAAAAAGTATTTGTAGCCATCTCTGCTAGTGATTTTATAAGGACCCCAAACATCTAGGTGGACAAGTTGACCAATTTTAGTTGACTTATGTTCACTTAAGGGAAAAGGTTCCCTGGTTTGTTTAGCCTTGTTGCAAGTGTCACAGAGATGGGTAGGATCAGTTGGTTTGTCAAGGTTAAGACTGGGTTTAAGTACTTGTAAGACTTGATCAGAGGGATGACCAAGTCTTTGATGCCAGAGGTTTCTAGAGACAATGCAATTATTGGAGACAATCTTACAATTAGTGTTAACATCAAAGAAGTACAGGCCATTAGATTGATTACCAATCCCCACATTCCTTTTTGTTGCAAAGTCCTGAATATAACATTTAGATTCATCAAAACTAACAGATAGTTTGCTATCTCTAGCAAGTTTGTGAACAGATAGCAGACTTACAAAGGTACTCAGGCAAAACTAAGACATCATGTAAGGTAACATTGTTGTTAATTTTCATGTCACCAATCTCAGTGATAAGAGCTTGAGTGCCATTTGGGTGTCCAACAGTAAGACCAAGTTTTG
The DNA here is from genome assembly GCA_910596185.1 of Chrysanthemum makinoi. Lineage (NCBI taxonomy): Eukaryota > Viridiplantae > Streptophyta > Magnoliopsida > Asterales > Asteraceae > Chrysanthemum > Chrysanthemum makinoi. The sequence continues at coordinate 111,037,881 of OU343224.1, read as the reverse complement.
AAACATCAATAGTATTGATTAAAGGTTTTGAAGACAAGGTCATGTGTTGGTTTGCTCCAGAGTCAACAATCCAACCAAGACTGATTTTTCCTTTTAAAAGATTGGTGTTTCCATTAAAGTGTTTTTCAAATTTTAGATTGAATTTGACACTTCCATTAAAAAAGGTTCCTGAAAAACATTTACCTGCCATATTTGAGTTGACAGGGCTATCATTGAGAAGACTCATTAGTCTGACCATCTGATCATTAGACAAAGAGACAGGAGAGTTGCTAGTTCTACACTCAAGATTGGCATCAGTAGAAGAAGAAGAAGCATTGTTACTTGTAGGTTTAATATTAGAGTTAAAGTTCCTTTTTCCATATCCAGCAAGATATCCAACAATATCATAACATCTATCAATGGTGTGACCAGGTTTGTTACAGTTAGAGCACTTTCAATTAAGATTGGGTCCTCTATTGTTGGAGCTGTTACCATAAGTATTATTCCCAAATGTGGGATTTGAGCTTTTGTAATTGTTGTTTCCCCTTTTTTTTGTTATCAAAGAACTTTGAAGCAAAAGCAGACACATTTGGTTTAATGGATCCAGTACCAGAGGAGAAGTTCCTGTGGGATTCTTCCCCTGACACAATAGAAAAAGCAGTTTTGACAGATGGTAAAGGATCCCTGGTTAAAATGTTGCTTCTGATGGGCACATAAGTGTCATCAAGACCCATTAAAAACTGCATTAACTTGATTAGCTAGTTATGTTTTTTAAAATGTTTTCCAGCATCACAAGTACATGTGGGAAGACTGATCATGGAGTCAAATTGTTTCCATAATGAATTAAGATTATTGTAGTAATCAGCAAGAGAGGACCCATTTTGACCCAAAGAGTTGATATTTTTATGTATATTAAAGACTGCAGATCCATCAACTTTGTCATAGGTTTCTTTTAAGTCATTCCACATTTCATAAGCAGTTTTAGAATATATAGCACCAGCAAACAGCTCAGGACTTAAAGAGTTTAGAATCCAAGTAAGGACAACAGAGTCACACATATCCCATTGATTAGCAAGATTAGCATTAGAGACATCTTTTAGACAGGTTCCATCAACAAAGCCAAGTTTATTATGATTTCTTAAGGCAAATGTCATGGCAATGCTCCATATTTTATAATTTCCTGAGCCAGTTAATTTCACAGATATAATGGGATTACCACTGGTGTCACTAGGATGCAAGTAGAGAGTATCACCAAATGTAAGTTTTAATTCAGAAGAGTTAATCACAGACTCATTAAGCATAGAATCATTAAACCTGGATTCATTATTAGCATGTTCATCATCCCCCACAACCATGGTGACAGCACAGACAAATAAATAACAAAACAATAGCAGTAGAAACTATCAATTAAGAGCAATAATCCCAAATCAATCTCCAACCTAACTAGTCATATCCTCCTTCAACTAGAAGAAAAATAAAAGAATGCAAGAAAATATAAAACTCACACCCACGGTTCAACAAGCACTAAGCCTGTGGACTGGGGTAGGCCAGAGCAGGTTTTCACACCACTCAGAGGTGGCAGATCAAGGATTTAACCTACGCGTTTGCACCCACTCAGCTTGAATGTTGTTAAACAAGAAAGGGAGAAGTACTTACAGTGCTTTTGTGCAGCAGAAGAAGAGAATACCAAACACAATCACCCTAGATTCACTTAGTCTAGGGATGATTATGATCAATTAGAACCAGAGAGCACTCCAAGAACAAAACCCCCAAATCAAAGACCAATTAGGGTTTTTGAACAAACCCTAATTTATTTCAATTGAGCACCAATCGGACCAGAAACACCAATCCTAGCACTCCAAGAGCAAAACCCCCAATTCAGAGATAAACCCTAACTTGTTTCGATTGAGCACCGATTAGATCAGTAAAACCAATCCAATTACCACAAACGTTCCCAGAACACGAATACGAACCACCGGAGATATCAAGGTCAATAACCCCCAATATAGAAAACCCTGGAGATCAAGGTTTGAAGATAATCAGTAGCCTATAGCTCTGATACCATGTGCGATGGTATTAAACTAATAAGCAGAACAACAAGTTTACTTTATTCATGAATCAAAGGTACAATAGTCGGCACAGTTTGAACAATAACAATCAAACTGTTGCAAGACTTGAACAAGATCAAATGATCAAAGAACTAATACAGAAATGGATCAACATATCAAAACATATAAGTGTTTGTGGGAGAGTGATATAGCAGTCGAAGAAGACTGCGTATGAATGGTGAAGATAACCCTAGCCAGGGTTATCTCTTTTATAGCAAAAGATGTTCAATAAGCCCCCCTCAACTATCACTGAAGCTTCATATGCAGCATGACTTAATAACTCTTCTCATCCAAGAATAGGAAATGTGCATAATGAGTCCCTGACAATAACCTGCACATACAACATTCATAACAACATATTTGGACATAGATTATGTAGATGATTTTGAACACTAGAAGTTACATATTTCTTAAGTTGAAACACTCTTCTATGATATGATATATCAGATGTTTCAATGTTGATGGAAAGACTAATTGATATCATTGGTTTAATTGTGGATTTTTTTTTCAAAAATATGCTTATTCATTATGATGGTATTTTTTGGAACTGTAGGTAAATGTGTACAAAGTTTATAAGGAAGATTAATGGTTGGTTTGTGGCCATTGGTCTCTTTTGAAAAACAAGAGTAAATGAACACCAATTATATGAATAGTGATAATATAACTGTTGCCTCACAAAGAAAACAAACCCGGAGACACTCTGATCCCTGCAAAGAATTTAACTACTAACAAAAAGATTTACACAACACATGCACTCTCTAGAGAGCACCTTGCAACTATTGCTTAGTAAATGGTGCAGTTGGAGAGCATTAATATTAATCTCATGACATTTATTTATTTAACTACTATACGATGATACTAGCTCACTTTGTGGTTCACCAAATGTGCAAGATGGTGACCTTGGAGGAGTACAAAAGAATGGTTTCGGGGGGACTTCCAATACTTCCGTGCTTCCCTCTAACATTTCGACAATTTCATTAATGGATGGCCTTTGCTTTGGATCAATTTGTATGCACCATAAACCAACTATTGTCATCTTTCTAGCGTAGTCGTTTTCATCTGTAGTTGTTACACCATCTAATAAGTATTCGTCTCTCTTAAGACGGTTGTAAATCCAATCAGGAAAATATATTTCACTTGTATGCCCAGAACCAACACCAACATCAACTTTTTTTCTTCCTCCAATCATTTCAAGTATCAGCATCCCGTAACTATACACATCAGATTTATGGGACACCCCTCCAAAATGCCTATTAAAAACTTCAGGGGCAATATACCCAATGGTACCTCTAGCCTCTAACATAGAAACGATACTCTCGTTCCTTGAGTACAATTTAGCAAGGCCGAAATCTGCTATTTTGGGGCATAAATCCGCATCAAGGAGAATGTTATGTGGCTTAATATCAAGATGCACAATACGAGTGTTGCAACCACGATACAAGTAGTCAAGACCTCGTGCTATTCCAAGTGCTACCTCATACAACTTCTCTATTCCTAAGTGTTCGCTTGTCTTGGGAGGATCGGCGTGAGAGCATATAAACTTCTCCAATGATCCATTTGCATGAATTCGTATACAAGAGCCCTCTTTTGATAGTCGAAACAAAATCCCAAGAGAGTAACAATGTTTATGTGAGAAGTCCTACCAATGCTTGCAACTTCGTTAATAAATTCTTGTCCACTTGCTTTTGATGAGTTTAATACTTTTACTGCCACAAGACGGCCATCACATAACTTTCCTTTAAAGACAGTTCGAAAACCTCCTTGTCCTAATTTTACTTGGAATGAGTTTGTTATTTTCTTGATATCTTGATACGTGTATCGTTTCATGATCAAGGATCCGTATTGAATGAAAAATGCCTCAACACTTTTGTCGTCCTCAGTTTTATGCCTTACTAAGGCAACAAAAGTGTTAGATGATGATTTCCTAATGCAATTGATTATGAAGACGAACACAATTGCTAGTACAGCAGATCCGCCTCCAATAACTGTGATGATAAAAAATGAAAGTGCATTGCTTATTGCAATTGTTTTAAATAATCAAAAATCAAATCAAAATACTTACTAGTATATAATTAAGTAAACAGTAGCTGTGCTTGTGTGCCGAAACCTCATTCCTTCTGTTATTCACATTTCAGAGGAGGAGGATATATGTCAACTGAAATAAATTAATAAGACTTACGTAGTTTCATTTTCGAATTGGTTTTGCGATCATCTGCATAACCACCAGACAAAAGATGTATTAAGGATATTTAATGCATTAATTGTTTGTATTTAAATTAATCATGTCATTCATGTGTGTACTTTTACCTCTAAGTGCTGAGAGGTGATTATATAAATGATATATCATCATGCTTATAAACGTAATAACCTTGTACAAGGTTATATGTGCTTGCACACATTTATAAGTGCGATAAACTTAGCAAACATATTAGTATATTACACACATTTTCGATACGTGTTCCTCACTGTCGCAACAAAGTGGTTGTGTTGGGGACTTATGTGTAATGTGGATGGCTGTGTAATTGGGCACCTGTTTGATCCAAAATTCTTATCGACTTACCGAATTAATTTCTATACTATAGTTGACTGTCTTGATGTTTTTACCATTTATTGACAAATTTGTTGTGTTTGATCAGTAAATTACTTAAGAAATCAACAGGGGACAGAAAGAAAACTAGACCACCAGGGCAAATCAAACGAGGTATACCACCAGGCAAATTTCGACTTTGTTTAGTTTGTTTGATATGCTACTATTCTTTGTGTTTCTTGTCTTGTCGGCATGTTGGTGAGAGCCTTGTTGTTGTGTGTATATGTATGTCTGTATGTTATCTGTCGGAGTTGATTATATGTGAATATGTCTGAGAACTGTTGTACAAACCCCTAAAGAATCTATGTTTTTTGACAGTTAAGTTCGTTCCTGGTATGAAAAAGTTTGAAATATCTCCTTTTTTTAATTTGATTTAGCTACTTTAGGCCTTTAGCAATTAGCATCCTTCACTGTGTCTCACTCAATGCCGAGTTCCAGCTGATAGAACATGGTTTCTTTAACCTGATTTGGACAAAATGAATTGTTGTAAGCTTTAAAGTGACACGGAACCACAGCCTAACTAAATAGGCCTAAAAAGAGACCTAATGCATAAATGTATTGTACAGTACTGTTACTGTACAATACATTTATGCATTAGGTCTCCTTTTAGGCCTCTATAGTTAGGTCCATTTATCATTTCCTTTTCTTTTATCAAAGTCAGAATGCATTTATATCATGCTCTGAATTCAAAACAGCTTAATCAATTATGTGCAGAAAGTCATTACGATATGAGTAGGTACATTAAGCTGAAATGTTAACGATTCCCGTCAAAGCTTAAACACTTCCATATCCATGTAAGATCGGATTTTCGTCTCGTACTGGTGCACGTAGAAAAAGATGTTACCGTATGCATCCAAAAAAAGAAAACAAACACATCTAATTTTAGCTATATAAAGCTGGAATGGGTCGGATGTCACTCAAAATTGACATTTTCCATTTGCTCAGTTTCTGTAAGTCCTAAATGGAAGGCATATTACTAATTATATTTATAATAAGGTGTGTGTCATTTTAATATTGGGGCACATCAGATTGAAATGGGATGAAATTTGATAAATTTAATGATAGCATCATGACTCAGAAAGTTATTGGTTTAATTTTAAAATACCAAAATGACGTTACAAAGAACTACAAATTTGCCTGGTCCATTTTTTTGGTTACCACCAAAATGAGGGTTCTTTTTTCCCTTGGTTAGCAATATAAAATCTGAACTACAATTGACGTTACAAAGATGGAATTCGTTCGGTCCACAATATGAAGGACGGTCTTGTCCCCAGAAGGGATAACCAATCCATTGAATTGATGGACCGCAACTATAGAGCTTCGTTGAACAATCGTTAAACTGTTGAATGTTTTGGCCGAGTGAAAGAATTGGTAATAGAGTGAAGATTATGAAGACTAAAGGAAACATTATTGTGAATATTATTAGATGAGGATTCAGGAGAAATGAAAGTTGTAACTTGTATGAACTGGTCAATGAATGTGAGGTGCCTTGAAATTCCCATGTAAGAAACGTTAGTTGCTAGTTTAATTTGTGTTGATACAAAAGTTGGGCGTTCCTTATTTGGGTCCGATTCCGTATCAATTATGTCTTAATGCTTGAGACCTGCGCACTAAGAAAACAGAAAACACCGTTAGGCTTACCGTGGGATTGTCTCCCACGATTATCCTCCGGCGTGAGAGTAAGTAATCGGTTTGAGAGTATATTTAAGAATTAGGGTTCGTAGATTGTACCTTTAATGATAGTTCGGATATCCTTTATATACACATGAAACCCAAGTGATTTCGTGTTCCCCAACCTTCGGCGTATCCCGTCTAAGTCGGTTGGTAAACGATCATCTCCAAAGTTAGGAGATATCCGATATCTTATTCCATAAATAAGTTTTGGGTTTGGGCCTTCGTGGTCCCAAACACTTATTGGCGTAGCCCAGTTCGTGCTGGGCTCGCTAGTATCGGTGCTTGGTCGGGTTCGTGACCCGAATATAGACTATACGTCATCATGTCCCTCCAGTCTAGTATGCGCAGTGACTAACTGCGGATGCTAGACTAATAACTGCAGCCAATAAAAAACTGCAAAGCGTAACAAAGAAGCCAAAAAAAAGTTCCCGACTTGAAAGATACACGTTGTATCTAGACATAATATTTAAAATGGATGCCTCGTAAATCGGGGGAAAGCAACTGTAACGGCGTCACATCAAGTGATCTGAACCACACATTGGAGATAGTGGGATCCACGTGTCGTTCATCGCGTGGATGAGAAAACTTATATAACCATCGACCTTCCTTTCACTGTGATTATCACAGTAAAAACGTAATCCGCCATTGTTAACAAACCTTCAACTTGCAACCCAGAAAACTACTATTCCAAAGGTAACCGCGCGTGCGCTTATAAAAAACAATACCATGGTCAAAGTTTTATCTGATTTTACATCCGACATAACTGAGGGCGAACTTCTAGAGTTCGCCTCTGATTATTATATTCCCCTCGCGGTGCATCCGGAAGTTCCGGATGCAAATGCGTCAATTGCGGACTTCCCCAAAGGGAAAATAGGGGTATACACGCGTTTTTTCGAATTCGCGAACCAACGCGTGCCAATATCTTTATTCCTGAGCGACGTGTTAAACTACTACCGTCTGCATATATCCCAGCTGCACTGCATAGGTGCAGCTAAAATCACCAACTTCGAGGTTAATTGCCGATTACTGGCAATTAACCCGACTATCCAACTGTTCCGCGCGTTTTACCACAGAACGTGGTCACACGGGTGGGTATCATTCGCTAAACGCGCTGGGCGCCTTCAATGTTATACGGTAAAATTAGATGCGCTCAGGAATTGGAGAGAAACATTTTTCTGGGTAGACGACACGTGCTTCCCATCGCGTTTCAATTTCTACACCCAGGGTACACTACCGAAGGACGAGCGCCCCCTCCCTGGATCGTACAATGCGGAGGATGCGGATACAATAAACACCAATCGCATCCCCATCAATTCCTACCCTGAGGAATGTTTGGTGCATATGGGCATTAGCCGACACTATTTTGGTAGTCCGGAGGAGGTTCCGATCTTCTTAGGCACGGATGGTCAGGGTGGGTGCTCGTCCTTTTCGTATTTCGTTGTGTTATATTACTGTAAGCGTTTTTCTTTCTTCTCTATGTACTTGTCGTAATCTATTTTTGTTGTTTGTTTGTTGTTGCGCAGAAATGGACCTATTCAGAGTCGTGCAACTAGCGAAGCCGCGCCAGGTTAATGTAGGGACACGCCCACTGAGAGAGGGAGAAGAGCCCATTCTTGATGCCACAGCAGGGCGTACCCTGGAAATGGAGCTGGGAGAGGCAGGGGCTAGCTCATCTGTCGCACTGGAGGCGACCCCCCTGCAGAGCGTGCCAAGCCCTAGAGTGCCTTCCCCATTAGCGAACCCATCACAAATAGCAGTGGCGGAGCACATGGAGGAAGAGGAGGAGGACCCATTGTTGAAGCGCAAGAGATCACCTGGAGAGGATGGCGTAAGCGCATCGAGGAAGAAGCGCCCCGTTATCCTAACGGTGGAATCATCATCAAGCGACGTTGCGTCGCCTCCTCCCTCTGCTGATACATCTGGCCCGCAGTAAGTAATGTCGTCAAGGTTTGTTGCGCATCCCCTGTTTATGCGAGAAATTAATAATTCCCTTTCTTGTGTGCAGGTTTGAACAGTCTGCAGAGTCGCCCCCCAGAGATAGTCATGTGCATTCTGAGTTCTCCGAGCCAAACAGCAAAAACGCTGAGCCATTGGCGGCTGGGGATGCGCCCATGGAACAGCTTGTTGAGGAGTTGATGCTGGCGACTGCGCATCAAGCTTCACTAGTGGAGAAGCTAAAGGCTAAGGTTTCTGGGGAAGGCAGCCAAGGCGCGCAAAAGGATCAAAAAATTGCATCGCTAAAGGCGCAGTTGGCTGGTGCCAAGGTTGAGGCAGAGGGCTTGAGTTCGTACGCCCACAAGCTCGCTGAAGAGAAGATGGCGCTGACGGGTCAAATAAGCCAAGAGCGTGCTGAGTCATCAGGATACAAGGCTTCGTGTCTCTAGGCGCTGAAGTATCTGGAGAAGGGCAAGGAAGAGTTGACCTCTCAGCTGGAAAATTTTGGTGCCACTGTGAGCAGTGCCATGGAAGCGCAGGAAATGAAGTTGCGTAAGCTTAGCCTGGAGTATGATGAGGAGTTATATCCCCAACTCCTGTCTACAATCGCTGAGCGCAGGTGGCTCATTGGCCATGGTCTGCGACTTGCTGTGCTCAGTACCTTGGAGTCGAAGGAAGTAGTGGACGCCTTTGGGGGAGTGGTTCAGTGCGCAATGGCACGGGGTAAGTCAGAGGTTGTTGAGGAGCTTCATGAGGCAAAGTTGTTGAAGGTGCCTGCTGATAAGGTACCCCGGGTATAATGCGCGATCATATGATGAGCTGGTGGCTGCTATGGAGAAGATGAAGGCATTGGAGCTTCCCATGATTTCTGAGTTAGAGCACGACCAGGATTATCCGATAGGGGTTATTATGGAAGGGCTGACCTTAGCTCGGCATCGTGGTGAAGAAGCGGAAGCGCAGCTGGACCATTTTCTGAAACCCGATGAATCTCAACTCCAAGTGCCAATATTTGCTCGCCCCAAGGATATCTTGAATCCCTTTGCTTTGGAGAAGGAAGTGACCTTGAAGCAGGTGTTGGAAGCGCATGCTACAAGGCTTGCCAAAAAAGAAGGGATTAAAGGTTAGGCTGTTATGTGCGGTATTGGCGCAGCACATCTCCCCAGATCTTACGGGATACCGGTTAGTGTTGCCACGGTATCGCGCCAAGATTCCGACCTACTGAAGAAGCTGAATGAGGTTGGAGACGCTGCAAGCTATGTAGGAAATTCGTCTCTTAGACGTTGTAATAGTATGTAGGTAGTAACTTGTAAAGTAAACATTATTTTGTAAGCACGCATGGTACTTAATGGAACATTATTTTTGTTGAATGGTGTTGCGACTTATAATATTTGCCCTTAGTTACTTGTCTTTCCATAAAAAACGTGTGTATTGTCTAAGAAACAAACTATTGTATAAGCGCGGATAATATATGAAGTTCATAACAGTGTGTGAAATTCATGGTATACTTAAAACATAATTTCTAAGTATGTTTTATCATAATCGTGTATGGTGTGATATGCAGCGTACTGTAAATATCATATCAAGGATTCAAGTGTCTTGATTCCTAATTTGTTAAACGTGCACCGTATGCGTTGTTGCGCACCCGTCGTGGTATGCGTACAGAACTTATTCCAACGTCTTGAGAACAAGGTGTTTAACAAGGATACATGATCCAATGTTGATGGGTTTGAAACCCTCTTACTCAACGAGTTATTTAGTAGGTTCACTCATCCTTTTACCATCGTGGGTTTATTAAGTGCATGCACGCCATGTAGGCAAGAGATAGAAAATGTTAAGACATAAGATATATGGAAATAACAAATTGAAATGTGTCGCGGAGTTAGCTAGAAACCGCGACATTTTATTAATACTTGCAAGTTTTTATGAAAGAAAATAAATAAGACATTTCCCTAAGTTAAACAAAATGGAAATACACGGATATTTATTGTGCACTTCACTAAAGTGCAAGAGTGTCCGTGCGCAGGGCCGTAGCCATTCCTAGAGATAACATCGCTTAAGATTGCAAATGTTCCATGTGCGCGGTAATTCCCGACCGTCCATGTCTCGTAGCTTGTACGCGCCTGTTCCTAATGCTTCAGTGACCTCATAGGGTCCTTCCCACTTCAGTCCAAGTTTTCATGTGTCTTCTGCGTGGCTCGCATCATTGGCGCGGTATACAAAGTCACATGGTCTGAATGAAACAATTCGCACTTTAGCATTATAGTATCCCTTCATTTTTGACTTCGACCTTGCTTCACACATAGATGCGCGCTCGCGTCTTTCTTCCAATAGGTCTAAGTCAATAAGCCGCTCATCATCATTGGTTGCCACATTGACTTCAGCAGTGCGAATAGTTGGCATCCCAATTTCGGCTGGTATGACGGCCTCTGTCCCATAGACTAGAGAAAAGGGGGTGTCTCCCGTGCTAGTTTTGATTGAAGTACGTTGCGCCCACAGAACATGCGATAATTCTTCTACCCACCTTCCTTTGTGCTTGTCCAGACGTGCTTTGATTCCTTCACCCAGACTTCGATTTGCACGCTCTACTAAGCCATTGGTTTGTGGATGTTTAACCGATGCGAAGTGTTGCGTGATATTCAACTTCTCGCACCAGTCTTTGAAGGGATTGTCACAGAATTGTTTCCCGTTGTCCGAGATGATTTCCCCATGTAGTCCGAAGCGGCATACGATATTTTCCCAAACAAAGTGTTTGACCTGATTGCCGGTAATTGTTACAACTTCTTTTGCTTCAATCCTCTTGGTGAAGTAGTCTATGGCCACTATGAGAAACTTCAATCCTCCTGCTGCAACGGGGAAGTGACCTGCAATGTCGATACCCCATTTATAGAATGGCCATGGCGCCGTGATAGGCGTTAGCTCCTGCTCGGTTTGCGGGACGGGTCTATGAACCGATAATCGCCAGACTTTCTTATTAATTCCCGCCAGCATCACGGTGCATGGTGGGCCAATAGTATCGCGTGACCGTAAGGCGCGCTACCACGCGATCGTGGTCCCAATGCATGTTGCATGAGCCGGGTGGATTTCCCGGAGTACATAGTTTGCTTGTAGGGGCCAACGCGAAGCTGAGCCATGGTTGCGTAAAGGAGCGCCGATATAGTACACCGCCTCGGTTCAAACCTCTGTGGTGTGCACCGTATTTTTCGGCCCTTTTGTTCTTGGGGTAATACGCCTTGCTTATGAATTCGACATCGGTGTCATCCACGTAGGACCTTCCTCTTCTATTACCGTGGCTATTTCCATCTCGGAGATGGATTTGCTCCTCAACGTTTCCACCAACACTTGTTTTGACAGGTGTGCAAAGCTTGTGGATGCAATCTTGCTTAGTGCATCCGCTTTTCGATTTTCCCCTCTAGGAACCTGCTTGATGGTGAACCTGTCAAAGCCTTGGATTAGTGACTTGGTCTTGTTGAGGTACTAGATCATGTTTTCCTCTTTAGCCACGTACTCGCCCAACACATGGTTGGCTACTAGCCGGGAATCCACATTTGCTTCCAGGTTGCGTACACCCATTCGAGCTGCGATGCGTAGTCCGGCGATTAGGGCCTCGTACTCTACTTCATTTTTTGTCGCTGTGAATTCAAAATGTAGTGCGTAAGTGAATTCCATTCCTTCCAGAATTGTAAGGATGAGGCCTGCTCCTGACCCGTCCACGCATGAGGATCCATCCGTGAACAAGATCCATGGGTCTTGTATTTCCACCTTGCCTTGTGAAGGTACGTCTTCAGTATCTGGTTTTTCGATAATGAAGTCTGCTAGTATCCTTTAACTCAGCGGCGTAGAGATGTTATGCTCGCCTAGCAACACACTCCACTTCTGCAATCGTCCTGACGCCTCGGGTTTAGAGATGATTTGCTTGATCGGTTTGTCTGTAATCACTGCTATAGGGTGCTCCTGGAAGTAAATGCGCAGCCGTTTGGCGGCAAACACTAACGCCAGGACCAACTTCTATTGGCCGTAATTAATCTCCGCTTTTAAGCGCTTTGCTTACAAAGTACACAGTGTATTTGTATCAATTCCTATTCACAGCGTATCATACGATACCCATGAGTCGCAGATAAGTACATAATTAGTTCTTCCCTGGTCGGTGCGACTAGTGTAGGGAGTGTTGCTGTGTTGTTTAAGCTGTGTAAAGGCTTCTTCTCGCCTCCGTAGTCCAAAGTAAAATCTCCCTTTTTATACACTTCGAGTGTTTTAAAGAGAGGTAGTGACTTGTCTACCGACTTGGACAAGAATCTATTTAGATCGCCGCTTTCCATTTAGAGATTGGACTTCCTTCAACGTGCGCGGTGAAGGAAGTTCAATAACACGCCTTTAGTCTTTTGGACACGGTTTTATGCTTTGCCGGTTCTATCGTGTATCCGAAACATGCCTTCAGAGCCAAAAGTGCATTTTTTTAGGATTTAGCTTCATGTTGATCTCCTTGAGTGTCCTAAATGTTTCCTCAATGTCGCGCACCAATTCCTCCTCAGTATGGCTTTTTATGACCAGGTCGTCAACGTAAACCTCTAAGTTGCGGCTCACCTATTTTTTGAATGCATTATCTACTAACCGCTGATAGGTGGCACCTGCGTTCTTCAAGCCAAAGAGCATTTTGGTATAGCAGTAGACGCCTTGGCTTGTATGAAAGGCCGTTTTCTCCTCATCTTCTTTAGCCATCTAGATCTGGTGGTATCCTTTGTATGTGTCTAGGAAGCATTTAAGTGGGTATCCACACAAAGACTCTACCTTCCAGTCTAACTCCGGTAGTGGGTAACAGTCTTATGGACATGCCTTGTTGAGATCTGTGAAGTCCACACACATCCACCTGCTACCGTCGCTCTTTTTTACCATTACTGGGTTGGAAAGCCAGTCGTGGTAGTAGACTTCTCGCATGATAGCTGCCTCCACAAGTTTGTGTACCTCTGCCAGAATTGCTTATGCGCGTTCTGGAGCTTAGCCGCGCTTCTTCTGGCGTATTGGTGAGTATCCTTATCGGATTCTCAGCTTGTGTTATGTGATTGAGTGTGGTACCCCAGTCATGTGCTTTGGCTCCCATGCAAAGATATTCAGGTTCTTTTGCAAGAGTGCGCATACAACCTGGCCTTTGCCGTTGTCCCCACGCTGATCCTCCGATCGATACTTCGTTTCGGGTAATCGGATGAATTTCAACCTTCAAATTTGGAACTTTGGTTGCGCTACTGCTCGAATGGGTGCCGCCTCGCATGCAATCAGATTACATTCTCTATGTGGTACAGCTGGCGTTGTAGAGAGTAACAATACCACCTTCCATGGGAATTTGAGCATCCCATGTAGGCGACGCTATCAGCGCTACATGGCCGATATCCCCGGTCTTCCGATAATGCCAGTGTATGGCGAAGGGGATTTGATTAATATAAAATCCATCCAGTCAGTCGCGGAGTGTTCTTTATTGCCTACACTGACTAGTAGGCGTATTTGCCCCATAGGCCATATCTTTTCTCTCAGTAAAACCGATTCAAGATCTGTCATGACCGGGCTTAACTGACAGGTATCTCGTGTCAAAATGCTTAAAACAGTGTTCGTACATTATGTCTGCCGACGCTCCTCCATCAACATACATGCGGTGGATATCGTGACCCCCCGCATTTATTTCCCCAATAATGGTGAGCGCCTGCTCTACCAATTTATCTGCAGTCAGGGGTGGGGAAAGAGATTTCGCTTAAGGAATAAAATGGTGACCTTCTGCTTGGTTACCCGCTGCCATAATTGTATCATGTAGATGGTGTCAGCCTTATCTTTGGGTAGGACATCCTTCTTGTTCCTCGTTTTTTGCTTATCTTTTCTTTCCTTAATATTCTTGACTAAATGGTCCAATATGCCTTCTTTACCAATTTATCAATTAGTTGGCGCAATTGGACACACTCATTGGTAGTGTGGCCCTTCGTCCATGGTACGGCATCCGTTTCCCACACGCTATATTCTGGTATGATCGGCGGGGCCTAGGGAAGTTTGCGCCTTTGGTTGCGAATATCTCCTTTGGAGTTTTGGTTAGCGGTGTGTATTTGTCGCTATCTCGTCCGCTCCCTTGGCCGCGGTAGTTTTTGTTACGGTTGCTACTCTGGTAAGTGGATTGTCTCCGAGACTGTTCTTGTGACCAATAGTTTGAGTAGCCTTTCCTGCTATCCGCGGGTGCTTCCTTGGATAAAGGACCTCGCCCCGCTTCATAAGTTCATCAAAGGACTGGGGGACCTTGTCATTTAACCTTTTTATGAGTTCTGGGTTATTGATCCCATTCATGAATCCTGAGATTTTCAGCACTTCGGGGCATGCTTTGACTTGTATGCACTCATCTTTGAAGCGCTCCACGTAGGCACTTGTGGATTCCCCCTGGCTCTGTTTTACTCTAGCGAGTTCGATAGGGTTTTTAGCACACTTTTTCCTTTGAGTGAAGTTTAGCGAAACGCCTCCGCAACTCTTCGAAGCCATCAATGCTTCTACGGGAAGCTTATGAACCGCCGTGCGCTTCCCACTAAATGTGGAATTATGTGGCACCACACAGGTTGTGGCCAGTTTTCAATAGTAGCGGATGATTCAAAAAATTTTAGGCGATCGTCAGGGTCACCCGTTCCATCATAGGTTTTCACATTGGCGGGCATGCGCCTCCTTTTATTTTCTGAGAAGTCACTGATGCGCCGAGTGAATGCGTCAACCTTTTGGCGACGCCAGGGAAGGGACAAGTCTTCCTCCTCCTGGTCGCGATACCTTCCCCTGGATTTCCAGTGTCCGGTATCGCTATCCTCGTTGTCCGAGGAATCACCAGAGAACGTACTTTCCCTTTGTCGGTGCTTGCGCGGACCGTCTAAGGAGTCAGAGGATGAACTTCTTCTCTTTCGGCGCTTACGCCCACTGTTTCCAGATTCTGAACTTGAAGAGCTTCCACTTGGGGAGCGTCGTCGCCCCAGTCTGTCGTGAACCCTGCGGTTTCCAAGCCTATCATGGACGCTCGTACGCCGCCCATCCTCGTCAGATTCTCCCAGATACTGCAGGTCAGCTGCAGTATCATTCTCAACCCTCTTCCCAACTCTGGTAAACACTGGAGGCCTGTGATGGATCTAGGACACTCTCCTTGTGTCAATGATATTTTGTATAATATTATCAAGCAAGCGGAATTTACTTAAGTAATACTTAGAAGACGAATTGTATGATGTATGAGAATAAACACAAGTTAACACAAAAATCAAGCTCCAATATTATTAATGAATAATACGAGTGATCTTAACTTATCACTAGGGTTACACCTTGAAGCTTTCGTAGGTAATATTGTAATATGATACGTTACTAAGACAATGACCTAGGATCTCCTTTTATACAACAAGGAGTCCTTTACAAAATAAGTATAAAGCTAACATAATAGAATATACACAAGATCTATTCTATACTTATCTAGACGCGTTTAACCTTATCATAAACTGATAGCAGTGGTAATGAAGAACTTGCAGTGGGAATATGTTTCCACTGCTAGTGTTAATCAAAACAGTGTAAACCACAACTATCCGTGGTAACGGATTATTCCCAACAATCCTCCCCTAAACTTATGATTTCTCTACAAATCAATAAGTTTCTTCAATAAACATTAACTTCAAGGATTTGGGGAATTCAATCAAACACTTCACTTGTTTTCTCTTAACTTTTGTATAGCTCTTGAACACTGATCTTGAAGCCTTTGTAACAATGCTCTGACCTTCTCATTGTCTTCATTGACTCTTATGTGTAAGCTTAACATTACTGTAAGAGCTCCAGCTCTATGTGGATATTCTTTCTCAGCAAGCATGAAAAAGTCTTCTCCATTAGCTGTAGAGACATGATGAACTTCACATGAATCATAATAAAACCATTTAGTACCAATACATGTGAATAAGGTTCTCCAGTAGTCATCATCAGCATTTGGTTCAAAAAGCCTTCTAAGATTTACCCATAACTGCATCTCCTTTGCATCTTTGAGATCTTGAGCATTAAACCTTTCTTGAACTAATTTCCATAGTGTATTAAGGTCATCTCTATCAAAAGCTTTAATAAGATCTTCAAATGTCATGAATGATGAAGTTTCACCTCCCAGCCTTGTAATCTTCCATGTTGAAGCAAAATTGCTAGCAGTGTAAACTTCCCAATCAATAATAGGATGTCGAATTTGCAGTGGTTCTGGATAAAAATCTCTGTCTTCAATCACAATCATTCCAGTCATTTGTTCTTCAGTGAACTTCTCAGTAGGAATCTCCTTCTCAGTAGACTTTGTATGATCTTCATCAACCTTAGTCTTCTTAACAGTTTGAAAATCACTTACTTTAGCCTTTCTCTTCAATCTAGGAATCATTCTTTCTTCTTCTTCAGAACCCATTGGAATAAAAGATTTATCTTGTTTTACAGTTCTGTAGTAAGCCTTTTCAATTTGATCATCAGACATTCCTTTAAATTGATGCATTTTCCAGTTACCAACATGACAACAATAAGTCTTCATATATGCAAGTATTTGTGCCTTGGTTGGCTGTCTTGGTTTCTTCTGAACCTTTTTGACTAAATTAATCACATCTTTAAGTGCTTGATTGTTCTTCATTTGAATAAAATCCTTTAACTAAGAAGTTCTTTGTTCCTCGTTTAGGATACACAGCAACAAGGTCAATTGCCTTTTCTTGATTTCTGGATTGTTAGCCACCGAAACTGAATATCTTCTTCAGAGGAACATAACTAAACTCTCCTTTTCTTCATAATTGTAGGTTGAACAGTGGAAATTGAATCTTCAGTATCTTCCATTCTATACAATCTTTTAGCTTCCAAAAAGCTTAGAACTTCCATTTCTTTCAATCTTTTCTTCTCAGCAACTTTCTCAGCAATTTGATCTTCTGCTATCTTCTTAGCAAATTCTCTATCATGATCAATCTAAACTTTTCTTTTCTTTGAAATCTTACTTTCAAGTTGCTGTACATCTTCCATAACTGCTTTACCCTTGTCTGTCTTCAATTTATCAAATTCTTCACTTGCAGTGGCAAAAGTTGGCTCTGCAGTGGAAATAAAATCAGTGGTAAAATCAGTTGCAGTTTGGAAAATGTCTTGATCTTCAAGTTGCTCTCCATGAGTTTCAGCTTCCTTTGCTCCTGTACTTGTATCTCCTTCATCTTCAAAATCAATTTTCCTCCCCTCAGTGTCAGAACCTGTTTTCCTCCCCTGTTTGGAAGAATTTCCCAAATCTTTATCAGCTGAATCACCATCAGAAGGTGAGGATGAAGATGAAATCACCATCTTTGCCGTCTTCTTGTGCTTTTTCAACCTCTGCATCTCTTCCTTTAAAGTCTGAATCTCTGTCTTTAATAATTGAACATCCTTGGCATGCTGCTTCTTGACAGTAGTCAAGCCCTTTTGTAGAGACTCAACCTGATTTGCTAATTTGGTACACAAAACCATCAATTCCAATTGGTTGCCACTGCCCTCAGCACTTCCAATTGTGTTACCTGTTGGGAGAGGTGAATCATAGGGCAAAGGTGCAGATTCCTCCCTAGTTGGACTAGGTTGAAGTCTAGACCCTCCACTGCTTGTTCCTAGACCAAAAGGTGCAGAAACTTGATGTGTTGTCATGAGAGGAGTTGTCTGTTTAGACCTTATCTCATAGGTTCTTGAAACTGGTGGGGTATAATCAATGTTGGGAACATTAATTATGGGTGTGTGTTGTTCAGATGAAATTTTAGCAAGCATGTGGGGTAGGAGAGGTGTAAAAATCATATTGCCATCTTTATTCAAATTTTGAAAAACTTTAGGCTTTAGGCAACTGATTTGATAAACAATAGTATGAGGTTGCAGTTGAAATTCATTAAGCACAGCTTGCACAAACCTTGGATACATTAAAATTTTGGTTTTACTCTGTACATTGCCTTTCATACTAGTAAAAATATAGTGGGACCAGTTGAAAATCTTATCAGTGACTAGACAAACCAAAGGATAAGCCATGTTTGAACTAAATTGCTCATAAGATGTTTTCTTAGTACTAAGGCAATGTAACAAAGTATGAATCAAAAATATCCAGTGGGGACAAAAACCACTCTTTTTGAAAGTAGCATTTTTGTCAGTGGTATCATACCCCATGGATGATAAAGTATCATGAATTTCAGCATATAGTAATGTGATGAGACCATTGAGATCATCCAAGTGAAGTATTCTCCTCAAGGATGCCTCAGTAACATCAATAGTTACCCCATCTGCAGTGGCTCTTAGAGCATCCACTGTTTCATGTGTATCTCCAATCTCAAGTGTTATGGACTGAGCAGAAGTCCAAAACTGATTGATTTGAGAGATATAGATTGTGGGTTTTAAAAGCAAAGCATACTTTATATGAGTGGTATGAAGAAAGTCCACAACCTGATGAAAAACAGGGCCACTCTTCTCGTTAGATTTTTGTAGGTAGGCCACTAGGTTGTGCTCATCTGCAAATTTCAAAGAAGCCATAGAAACTTTTGATGAAAAATATTATTATGTCAGTAAGAATTGAAGTAATGACTAGCCAATTGAGAGAAAAAGATATATAGGGTTAGGGTTTAGAATTGATGCGCAAGCAAAATTATCTTTAGAAAGTAGTTATAATATAGAAAGAAGATAATTTACTTAAAATATTAACCCTATATAAATAACTATCAGTGGTTACTTTCAACGGCTAGTAAAAAATAAATTACTGACATAATCAGTTGTAATGGCTAGAACAACAGTGGTAAAATAACACTGTCAGTGGAAACTGTGAACTAGCAGTGGTAATGTTTCACAAAAATTTCAAAGAGCAGTGGAAAACAAAATCATTAGAAAACAATATTGCTCCCACTATAGTTTTTAGCAAACTATCCGCTATCAACGGATTTGATATGTCTTTACCATGAGCCGTTTGCTATGGACTAGCCAACTCTTAATCATAAAGAATATGGTGAGTTGATAACCATATAGTTTTTGGTAAACTATCAACCATAAACGGATTTGTCAAGTCTTTACCAGTAGCCGTTTGCTCTGGACTAGTTGATTCTTATGTGTATTAGACATGGTGAATCAATAACCATTTGTTGTGTATCTCAGATATACACCTTTTAACTCCAACTCCTCATCAAAACTTGATATACAAACTCATACAACAATTGCATTACCCTACAGCCTTCCCTCAACACCAGAAAACATTTATGGATTTAGCATTCCAAGACTTGTTACCAAGTACTGAAATCTTCCCACATCAAGACCTTTTGTTAATAAATTAGCATAGTTGTCATCAGTATGAATTTTGACAACTTGAATTAGTCCCTTTTCATAGCAATCACGAATGAAATGGTGTCTAATTTCAATATGTTTGGTCTTTGTGTGTTGAACAGGATTCTTTATTATGCAAATGGTACTGCTATTGTCAATATATATGATGGTATTCATGAAGTTGTACCCATAGTCCAAAATTTGATTCTGAAGCCATAGAACTTGAGCACAGCAACTTGCAGCAGCTATATACTCTGCTTCAGTTGAAGAATTTGCCACCATTGTTTGTTTCATGCACTGCCATGACACTAACCTGTTGCCAAGAAATTGACATCCACCAGTTGTAGACTTTCTATCCAAGCTAGCTCCAGCATAGTCACTATCTGAGTAAGTAACCAGATCTAAAGGAGAATCTCTGGAGTACCACAATCCCAGAGTAGGAAATGCTTTAAGATATCTGAAAATCTTCTTCACAGCAGTCAAGTGAGAGAACTTGGGAGTAACTTGAAACCTTGCACAGGCACACACAGCAAAAATAATATCTGGTCTAGATGATGTAAGATACATCAAAGAACCAATCATAGATCTATACATGTGCACATCAACAGCTTCACCACTATTTTCCTTAAGAAGTAGATGTGTAGTCTTGTCTGCAGAAGTGCTGGATGACTTTGCATCAGCAAACTTGAACTTCCTTAGTATCTCAGCCACATATTTATCTTGATTAATGAAAATACCATCTGGCTTTTGTAGTACTTGAAGTCCCAAAAAGAATGTGAGTTCACCCATAGAACTCATCTGAAATTCTTATTTCATCAGTTTCTCAAAATCTTTGCATCTCTCTTCTTTGTAGACCCAAAATGATATCATCAACATAAACTTGAACAAGCAAGATATCATTCTTGTCCTTCTTGATGAACAAAGTTTGATCCACTCTGCCTCTATGAAACCCATTTGCAAGAAGATAAGTAGTTAAGGTTTCATACCATTTCCTTGGTGCTTGATGCAAGCCATACAAAGCTTTAACTACCCTGTAAACTTTGTTAGGATATTCAGGGTCTTTAAAGCCTGGAGGTTGTGAGACATAAACTTCCTCATCTATCTACCCATATAGAAAAGCACTTTTTACATCCATTTGATAGACTTTAAAGCCCATAAAAGATGCATAGGCTAAGAACAGCCTAATTGCTTCAATCCTTGCAACAGGGGCAGTTACTTCTTCATAGTCAATACCCTCCTCTTGAGTATATCCTTGAGCTACAAGCCTATCTTTGTTTTTGATAACAATTCCCCTTTCATATTTCTTGTTTCTGAACACCCATTTAGTACCTATTACCTTCTTGCCAGAAGGCAAATCACAAAGCACCCACACTTTTTGAAGCTTAAATTGGAGCAGCTCTTCTTGCATTGCTTCCACCCAACTTTCATCTTCAAGTGCCTTGTAAACATTCTTTGGCTCCATTTGTGACAGAAAACACATAAATAGACATTCATTCTTGCCTTCATGTATTTTAGATTCATATATTTTACTTATGAATCCATGAACATCAGGCAACTTTGTTTGTCTTCTAGTCTTTACAGGTGAATAGACATCCCCAATCACATTTTCAAGAGGATGTGATTTATGAATAGAAGTGTGGGGAGTCTGAGGAACTGCAATCTCACTTGGCATATTTGAAATTTCAACATCATTGGCTTGAGCTTCCATAGTAACTGGAGTGGTGATTCCCACATCTGGTGTTGCAGTGGAAATATTTTGCCGAACAGTGGAAGCTGAATTTCCACTGCGTTCTGAATTATCAGCATTCAAATTACTATTTCCTTCTTTTTACAAATCACTAGAAGGATGAGCAACTCCAGTTTTCAGTAAATCATTATTATCTGCATAGTCCCAAAGAGGTAGACTGAATTCATCTTGATCATCTGCATCCTCTTTGCTTGGTTCATCATTATCAAGAAACTCTTCTGAACCTGCAAAATCAAAAGAAGATGTTCCTGTAGAAACAGGCAGATAATTCATAGTATTTGTTAGAGTATCAAGATCAAACAGTCTTTCTGGACCAGTTCCTTTGACAATGACTTTGTTTTCCAGGAACTCAACATGCAGATTCTCTTCAATCTTTTGGGTTCTTAAGTTGAATACTCTGAAAGCTTTACTGACCATGGAATACCCAACAAAATACCCTTCATCAGCCTTGTTGGGTCTATTATAGATTTGATGATACAAAACAAGAAGAATGAAACATGAAGGACTTAAAGTGACAAGAAGGGAAACTACAAAAAGATAGAGGATTTGGAAGATTCTAGAAGATATGCTTAAAAGAATATTTAGTTTCCTAATTGTATTATGATTTTTCTTGTAAACCCTAGATGTCTCTAGTATATAAAGAGACATAGGGTCATTAGTTTTATAGTACGTACAAGATGTAGACGTCTAAAGGTGTGTGTGTGTGTGGAACCTAGGCGTAGGGATTGGGAAAACGCCTAGGGTTTAGTGGTTTAGTTAGTTAGTGTTAGATCAAGTCTTTGATCTTTATTATTGTTTAGTTAGAGATGATTATGAAAAACCTTGTTCATAATAATATTGATTCTATGTTTGAATATTCCGCCTTTATTATTATGTGTTCCTAGATATAATATTAGACCTCGTCTAAGAGCTTATATCGATCCAACAAGCCTTTTCATCAAACTTGCCCAGATAATCTATGGTATTGAGAATAGATACATGACACCCAAATGGTCTCATGAAGTCAAGGGTAGGTGGTCTTCCCCTAAACAATTCATAAGGTGTCTTGTTCTTTGTCATTACCACTAAAACCCTGTTTTGCACATAACATGCAGTGTTAACTGCTTCAGCCCAAAAAGTAATTGGCAATTTGGAATCGGCCAACATGGTTCTAGCAGCTTCTATTAGTGTTCTGTTCCTCCTCTCAGCAACACCATTTTGTTGAGGAGTTCTAGCCACACTAAATTCCCTTTTAATACCTTTATCTCTGCAAAATTCATCCATAACTCTATTCTTGAATTCGGTTCCATTGTCACACCTAATGATTTTAACTTTCATATCATATTGGTTTTCTACTTCTGAAATAAATATCTTGAGGGCATTTTCATCCTGTATCCAAGAAAGAAAACCCATGTAAATCTGCTAAAATCATCAGTCACCACTAGACAATATTTCTTAAGATTCAAGCTGCTCACAGATGTAGGACCAAATAAGTCCATATGTAACATTTGAAGTGGGTGAGCAATAGAGTTAACCAACTTTGACCTGCAAGAAGCTCTATGTTGTTTGCCTTTAAGACAAGCCACACAGGTTTGATCATTCTCAAATCTTTTCTGAGGTAGACCTCTCACTAAACCATCTTTGACAATCTTGTTTATGGTTTTGAAGTTAACATGACCAAGTCTTCTATGCCATAACATGGATTCATCCACTGTGGCCTTTGCAAGCAAGCAAGCATAATCATCTTTAGCTACAATGTTGTTCATATAAAAGCTATAGAGATTGCCTTTTCTAGGAACTTTAAGAAGAATCGACTTTCATCGCATCTTAAAATCCTTAGAGAGAACAAAGCACATATCTTTGGTAAAAAGAACATTGTTCATCTTGTCACACATTTGTGACACACTAAAAAGATTGTACTTAAGCTCTTTTACATAGTGCACAGGTTCAAAGTCCAAGTTACCAGTTTTAATAACACCTTTACCAGCAACTTTTCCATTTACTCCACCTCCAAAGCTGACATACTGTCCATCATAATGCTCAAAATCAGAAAGATAGGACTTGTTGCCAATCATGTGCCTTGAACACCCACTATCTGTATATCCTTGATCTGACCTTTTTGACCTTGGTTGTTCCTGCACATAAGAGTAAAGAGTTAGTTTCTTTTGGGGACCCAAGCCATGATTGACTTGGATCTACCTCGTGTATCAATATAGTTAAATCGATCAAAGGTCATTGATACACCATTGGGATTGGTTGTAGAGGTACTTCCTTTAGGTTTCCATTCCCAACGTGCTGAGGCCTTCACAGCATTGCCCATGTCCCCCCTTTTCTTATTTAAAACCCTTGCAGTGGTAACTTTTGAATGAGCAGTGGTAACTGCTGGTTTCTTTTTAGGTACCCACTGTTGGTTATTATTAACCTTTTTAGCTTGAAAGGTTATTTTTCCTGTTTGTGCAAATTTTGTAAAACTTGTTTTGGAGTTTGCACTTTTAATAGGTGACTTAGGGTGAGCAGTGTTAACAGTTTTGCAGGGTAAAATGTTTTGAGGCCACTTCTAAGTTGAACTGCTCTTGGGACCATTTTTCAATTAGAATTAGGGTGTACATTATGTTGATACCTGTTAGTCTCCACCTTTTATACCCATAGACTTCCCTTCTCCCAACATGATAGTCACAATAAGCATGTAAATGATCAAAACTACCACAGATATAGCATGCCTTATTGTTCATAATAAAATCACTACCTAGTTGTTGAGATTTAACATGATTACAACTCCTCTGGTTACCCCTAGGAGCTGTAGGCTTGTTCCTATACATCTCAAAGCATACCTTACATGTTGGTCTAGGTTTATTAACTGGTTTCCTAGGTTCCTCTGTAACAGTATTAACAACTTTTGGGATAGTAGTCTCTACATTCTTTTTAACATTCTCATCAACAACTGATGAGTCACTAGCACTCTCAAAAACATCATTATCAAGCTTACTCTCTTCCTCACTCTTCATCACTGTGTCCTTTAAAGGACCATATTCTCTTTCAAGTTCCTTAAAGTCTTCTAAACCTGTATGAGCTAAATCTATACCTGGAGGTAATGGAACACCCCTTAGTGGTGGAGGCGCAGTATTATAACCCATACCAGACTTAGCTTTATTATATATTTGAGCATTCCAAATTTTATCAATTGACTTAGACCGATGATAACATGTGTCTACAGTTAAATTGACATTTTCAATTTTCTTTTGGAGTTTTTCAAGCTCCTTTTGGTATGCTTCATTCACAGCAGTTGTATGTTCTACCTCTCTCCTAAGAAGAATCATATCATCATTATAATTTGACTCATTTGCCTGATAGTGCTCTATTTGCTTTTCTAATACTGCCATAGCTCTCCTAAGATTAGCCATAGTATAATTAGCAGTATATAATTCTTGCCTTTCATTAGAGTACAAATCATTAAGTCTTTCAACTTCTTTAGCAGCCCTACATGTTTTAGAACAACTATCAAAGTTTTGTACCTCAGAATCAGAGAAAGCTATGAGAGCAAATTCAGTAGCAACAAGAGCAGCATCTGAATGTTCTTATTCTTGTTCATCAGCCATGAAACTCCAATCATAGGTCACACCATCAATAGCTAGCATTGCCTTTGGTTCTTCCACAATTGGTCCCTTCTTTTGCTTGTACCAAGTAGACATGTTGTCCTTGGTCTTTGGTCTTCTACATTCTCTAGCAAAATGTCCAAACTTGTGGCAGTTAAAGCACTCCACTTTCTTCTTATCAAAGCCCGCAGTATCATCACCATTAATGTGGATAGGCTTGCCAGTCTTCTTGTAGAATTTCTTAGCCCTCATGCTAAGAAGAGCTATCTGCCATTTTATATCCATCTCCTCCAAGTCATCTTCATCAATTTGCTCTATGTCTTCATGAGTTAAGACAGAGCCATCAACTTGTGTGGAGATAAAAGCATAAAAGGTAGGATCTCCAATACTAGCAACCTTCTTCTTTGAACCTACAGTGGTAACATTAACATTACCAGTGGAAACTTTAGAACCTACAGTGGCAATATCATCATCACTTTCATCTTCAGAATCATCACTGTCAACAGAATTTGACAACAATGCCAAGCTACTAGAGCTTGTACCAAGTTTCCCTGCCTTCTTCAACCTTTGCTCAATAAGTTTGAAGTTGTTGTAAAGATCATTGAGCTTCATTGTTTCTATGTCTGTTTTGTTTTCCCAGACAGTAACAATGGTTTGAAACTCTGAAGGCAAACTTCTTAGAAACTTCAAATTGAGGTCTTCCTTTTCTACCTCAATGCCAAACACAATTAGCTGTGTAACAATCTTCTGAAGTTTGGTAAAAATGCTATCAAGTGAGTCATTGCTTGAAGCAGAGAAGTTTTCATAACTTTGCTTTAACAATGTTTTCTGAGTTTTCTTAGTAGCATCATTACCACCAAACACTGAGCAAATCTCTTCAAACAGCTTCTTAGCAGTCTTGAATTTGCTGAATGCAATAATCTGGTCTCTAGGAAGAGTCATCAGCAACAGACTTCTAGCTTTAAAGATCATTCTTCTTTGAGCTTTTTAGCATTTGATTCAGCACATGAAACTTTCACAACATCTATGTCACCAACTTTTAAAGTAGTGGTCACAGATTTGAAAGAATCACCAAGTTAAATAATCTCCCATAGAGCATAGTCCTGTATGAGGAAGTATTGCTCAATTAGTATCCTCCACATCTCAAACTCATTAAGCTTAAGCTTAGGGAGTCTAGGTGTAGAAGAAGAGTTTGATTGGTTGTTTTCCATCTCCATTGAATTGAGTGAGTGAGTCAAGCTAATTTCTTGAATCTTCTAAAACAAAATATCAGAACCTTCTCTTTGATACCACTTGATGGATCTAGGACACTCTCCTTATGTCAATGATATTTTGTATAATATTATCAAGCAAGCGGAATTTACTTAAGTAATACTTAGAAGACGAATTGTATGATGTATGAGAATAAACACAAGTTAACACAAAACTCAAGCTCCAATATTATTAATGAATAATACGAGTGATCTTAACTTATCACTAGGGTTACACCTTGAAGCTTTCGTAGGTAATATTGTAATATGATACGTTACTAAGACAATGACCTAGGATCTCCTTTTATACAACAAGGAGTCCTTTACAAGATAAGTATAAAGCTAACATAATAGAATATACACAAGATCTATTATATACTTATCTAGACGCGTTTAACCTTATCATAAACTGATAGCAGTGGTAATGAAGAACTTGCAGTGGGAATATGTTTCCACTGCTAGTGTTAATCAAAGCAGTGTAAACCACAACTATCCGTGGTAACGGATTATTCCCAACAGCCTGCGGTTATCTTTCCCGCGCTTCTCCTTCTGAAGGAGCGTGTCAAAGTTTAGTCGGGATTTCATGCTCTGACTCGACCTCTTTTTTGCTTCCTCTTGCATGAGAGTGGCCAAGGTTTCGTAGTTTTGAGACACAAAGTCACTTGGCGCTACTTCAGGCGCAACTCCTTCTAGCGCAAGGGCATCTGTTTCCATGTCTGGGCTCCTGTTTCGGAGAGGTGCGCCTGGTGTTTTTGTGAGATCCTTTTCCGGTAGGGGAGTGGTAAAGAGATTACGCGGTGGCTCTTCCACGTTGGTTGTTGTTGTGGTGGCATGGGTTGTCCCCGTGCGCTGTTCCACTGTTGGGAAGACCAGATCTGAACCTTGATTTTTAGCCGCACTGGTTGTTCCAGAGGCCTGTTTGAAGGTTGATCCGCCTTGCTGTTTCTTCCCTTGCGGGTCGGTATGCGATCGCTGATTTTGGTTTCCTTGTTTCGTCATTCTAGTTCTTAGTGTTAGGGTCCCACGGATGGCGCCACTTGTTGATACAAAAGTTGGGCGTTCCTTATTTGGGTCTGATTCCGTATCAATTATGTCTTAATGCTTGAGACCTGCGCACTAAGAAAACAGAAAACACCGTTAGGCTTACCGTAGGATTGTCTCCCACAATTATCCTCTGGCGTGAGAGTAAGTAATCGGTTTGAGAGTATATTTAAGAATTAGGGTTCGTAGATTGTACCTTTAATGATAGTTCGGATATCCTTTATATACACATGAAACCCAAGTGATTTCGTGTTCCCCAACCTTCGGCGTATCCCGCCTAAGTCGGTTGGTAAACGATCATCTCCAAAGTTAGGAGATATCCGATATCTTATTCCATAAATAAGTTTTGGGTTTGGGCCTTTGTGGTCCCAAACACTTATCGGCGTAGCCCAGTTCGTGTTGGGCTCGCTAGTATCGGTGCTTGGTCGGGTTCGTGACCCGAATATAGACTATACGTCATCAATTTGACTTTTGGATTTATTTGACTATTTGATTAGAAATTGTATTTAAATTTTTTCCAACCGAAGTATCTTGTTTCCAGTTAGCAAAAACGTTGATAATCGACAACTTTCATCAGCCTACATTCACTACGTGCCTTGTTTTGAGGAATATACTTAGGATCAAACATGTAAGATAGCTCAACGTAAAACTTAAGCTTTGAAGCTTGAAAGATATATAGATCTTTTTTAAACAAATCCATTTCGATTCTATCGTGAGTCGACTCACTTTAAATTCATTATTAAATCATCATGGACGATAGTCGTTTTGGTTAGGAATATGATGTTTATGCCGGAACTGTGTACCTACACGTATGTCTAATCAGACCCATATACGAGGGTGTGCGAGATGTGCTGTTGCACATGACATCTAAATTATAAGGGCCACAAAATTTTTATATGATATGTATATATATTCTATAAAAGTGACTACAAATATTTAATTTAAAAAGTTGCATTGAAACCGTTAGCCGAAGCACTTTAAAAACGATTATTTCTCATTTTACGCAGGGCCTCCGTAAACTCTTATGTCTAACCACTACGCAACTACTATGGCATATATGTTTTCATTGATGCACTTTATCTTATTTGCAGTTTTGAACCCGAACTCCGCCTATTTTAGAAGAATGGGTAAAAAAAATACAAATCTAATTCCGTCAAATAATCTAAACTATATATAATAGAGGAAGACCATTCCTCCAATGCAAATATATAATCAATAAACTACGTGGTAAAAATCAACAAACTATTAAAATAACTTTTTAAGTACTCTTCTCAAGCACACTAAAACATTCGATAAATACAAATTAATACAATCTTATTAAAAAAATGACATATCTATTTTTTTTATTATATACTTTTAACATAATAGTATATTACTATTTGAAATTGTTTGAACCTAAAATTCTTGTTTTCTATAAAAATATTGTCATGAAAACTGTATTTAATAAAAAGGGTTAATAACCTATTAAAGCATCATACTTGTCACAAAAAGCAGTTCGACGTAGCAAACAAAAAAAATAGCTCTTTTGGCTATTTGACCCGACTATGTTGTCCTTTATATGCATTTTACCACTTACCAAACAAGTACCAGGTAAATCATACATTTTGAAAATATTTTTTTTATGCCATGTCATTATAAAAATACACATCACATTTATAAAACTCAAATCCAAACACCATCTTCTCTTTCATCTTTGTCTTCACCAATTTCAGCCACCACCAAGCACCACTTGCCACCATCTCCACCACACTCACCTCCATCATTTCTTGTCACCCAGACCTTTAATTTAACAGTCGTTCCTCGTGACTCAGTCCTTTCACCCAGACCTTTAATTTAACACGCACCGCAACCCAAACAAAACCAGGTGCAAACAAATATTAACCCACAGCGCCACCGGCCAAACAAAACCCAAACAAAACCAAGAATAATCTAAAGTTTATGACATATTTATCATATATATTAGCTGTAAAAAAAGACGAATGCAAAGGATCTAAGAAGATGCAAAGATTTTTTCCTTTTCATATATTGCAAAGCGGTTTTCTCCAATCGATACGCTCGGCCTCGATGGTTTGGCTCAAACCATTAAAGGAAAGTTGGAGTTTTTTAGAAATCACTTAATCGCTGAAATCGCTTCTCATGGGTCAAAACATGATTTTATAGAAATTGAAAGGAAACTAGTTGAACTTGAGAATGAGTTTTATGGGACAAGTTTGCGCTTTGTTCATGTTCTTCGGTTTGTGGTTTGCGTGATGAAGAGGATAGGAGCGACGTGTCGAGTGTGGAAAAGATAAATTATTTGACCTGAGATGTTGTTATACGAAGTGGTAGGTGGAAACACAGATAACTATTGATAATAATGGTAGGTGGAAAAATGGTATGTGGAAAAATGATGTGGCCAAGAAACTGGGTACTTGGCATAAACCGGCTGGGGAAGGTAAATGATGCCTATAAAGGACAAAATAGTCAGGTCAAATGGCCAAAAGGGGTATTTTTTTTATTTGTTACGTCGAACTGATTTTTGTGACAAATGTGATGCTTTAATAGGTTATTAACCCTAATAAAAAACATTGTATATCAAAAAATTTAATTACCAAACTACACGTTGTCGCAACGTGCGACACCCTGGTAGTATAATAATAGAGTTAATTACATAATTGGTCCTTAAGGTTTACCGGATCTTGCATATATTGTCCTTGTGTTTTTTTACGGGTCATGTCCTCATGGTATGCAAAAATTACGGGTCATGTCCAATTTACTAACGATCTTGCATATATTATACTTAAATTTGGGCTTATGTATAATGTAAAGGCTTAAAAAAACTTTTTTTTTTAATTATTTTACCTAAATTTTGGGCTTATGTACAACATGAGGGCTAATTTTTTTTTATTAATACTTAAAAAAAATATATCTATTATACTTCAATTTTGGGCTTAGATACAACGTATACGCTTTTAAAAAAAAATTAAAACGTATAAAAATTGATGAAAGCGTATAAAAACGTACAAGAAGCGTATAAAAATTGATGAAAACATATAAAAAAACTTATAAAACAGACGAAAACGTATAAAAATGAATGAAAATGTACAAAAAATTGTACAAAATACGCATTAAATTTTTATCAATTTTTATACGCTTTCATCAATTTTTATACGTTTTAAATATTTTTTTAAACGTATACGTTGTACATAAGCCCAAAATTTAAGTATTATATATATATATATATATATATATATATATATATATATATATATATATATATATATTAAAGTTTTCCCTAAGTATTAACAAAAAAATTTAGGCCCTCACGTTGTACATAAGCCCAAAATTTAAGTATAATAATTTAGAAAAAAAAAATAGACCCTCACATTATACATAAGCCCAAATTTAAGTATAATAATTTTTTTTTAAGATAAAGTTTTTTTTTTTTTTTTAACAGTTTTTCCTTTTTTAAAAATTTTTTTTTTTCTTTTTTTTCCGAGTTAATTACATAAATGGTCCTTAAGGTTTACCGGGTTTCACATATACAATTTTAGCCCCTCACGTTATGCAAACATATCACGTTAGTCTTTTTTTAACGACCGTTTAAACGCTGTTAGTAAATTGGACATGATCCGTAATTTTTGCATACCACGAGGACATGATCCATAAAAAAAACACATAAACAATATATACAAGATCCGATAAAACCTTAAGAACCAATTATGTAATTAACTCATAATAATATGTACTAACGAATAACATCTTCCCACGTAATCTAATAGAATCATGACACACGACAAGTGACAACAAGGTTAAAAAGTTGAATAAAAAAAGTCGTACCTTTGCAGTGGTCATTTCTGGAGGTACCACCGGAGCAAAAACACATGAACCCAGTCGAATTGTGATAACCACATAGCCGATCGGACTCTTCACAGTTAGTACAACTGTCGGTTGTTGTCGTCCAGTTTAGCTCAAATCCATTCCTCAAAGCTCCAATTAGGAACTCCGGCCCAAGTTCCATACCAGGGACATAAACATGCTTTACAGTCGTTACTACTTCTTCAGCACACGTTTCACCGCAGTTGTAATTGGGCATATCAGGATGTATAACATTAACACACGACGTGTTCGGACCATCATTGTTTAAGCACGGTATCACATGTGCAAAATCAGGAACTCTAGTACAGTTGAAATTAAAACTTAGATTAAGATTATTCGACGTAAAATATAGAGGCAGTTTTTCCAGGTCAATCCCATGCTTCACCCTGGGGCAATCGTTTTGAACCGGAAAGACACTAGAAACATTGTAGTCGACGAGAGTAATACTCGTATTGGTAAGATTCCGTACGTAGTAAGAATCGTCAGTTCGTCACCAATATACATCATGGGACGATCCTGTCCACTTATGGTTGAGCAGTTGATTCCCAAACCTTCATAACCACAATACTGACTACTTATTGTTTGATTGTCGTCTATTTTCCAAAAAGGGTAACTGATCTTAACGCCGTTACAATCGGATGAAGGACAATTTGGGAAAGCTGAAATATCGGTTTGAGCAGCTGCAATGGTGATGATGAAGAAGAACAAGGAGAGGAGTATGAGAGCGAAAGAAGGTGATGGTACAAGTTTAGACATGGTTACGGACTTATGGACATGTGGACGTTGTTACTATCGGAGTATCAGCTTATTTATCGTTCTGCAAGTGTAGATATTTGAAGAAATAAATATTTGAATAAAATACAATAGGAACGTATTGATCCGGTTCACAGGATTAAGTAAAAGAACACAAATTTTCCACGTTGACTTGTAGAATTTTGGGGCTAGACTTTGACTCTTTAATTGATGGTAAGATGCATTGTCAGACAGGTTACTAATAGTCACACGTTGCTGGAAGGATTTTTAACTAATCTATTACAAGAGTTGAAGATACCAAAATTAATCATGAAAAAAGGTGAAGAAATTCTCCCTTAACTAAACATTAACCGGATATATCATTGTTTATGTTGATAACGATATGATCAACAACCTCTGGTTACTATAACGAATACACTTGCGGTCTACTTTTAACTTGACAGAAAAGTAAAGAATAACGAGCACAAGAATATAACCCTAACCAAATGATTAGTATTTAAAGAATGCGTACAAACCCCTCCCCCTCACCTCCTTTTATAGAGATGAGGGGGAGGAAAAACAGACTCTTACAATGACTCTAAGTCGGTTGTAAAAACAGGAAACAAGAAAACGTGTAGCTTGGGACTCAAGCTATGTTATTCCTAGTTGACTAATAACTAAACATTAACACTATGACCCATGGACTTAGCAATAAGCTAATATAGAGACTAAACTTGTAACAATTTCCACCTTAGGCTTTATATTAGCCTACACCGACACTCAACAACTCCAAGCAGTGCAAAAACTTAAGTCCGGGTACCACATTCGTCAAGGCATCCGCAACATTGTGTTCAGTACCCACCTTCAGATCTCTAACCGTCTTTGTTTCCAAGACCTCTCTGATAAAGTGATAACATACATTAATGTGCTTAGTCCTTTCATGAAAAGCATGATTCCGCGATAAGTGAATTGCGGCCTGATTATCACAATTAACTGCCATAGTGTTAAGTTCCACGCCCAACTCTTCCAAGAGTCCCCTTAGCCAAATAGCTTCCTTCATAGCCTCCGTAAGGGCCATATACTCCGCCTCTGTAGTTGAAAGAGCCACCACGTGTTGTAGCGTTGCGTTCCAGCTTACAACACACCCCTGTACTAAAAAGGCGTAACCTGTGATTGACCTACCTTTATCCGGATCCTTAGCATAGTCTGAATCAACAAAACCTGTTACGATCACATGGTTGCCACAATGTGTCCCATACACCAAACCCACGTTCGAAGTACCCCGCAAATATTTCAAAATCCATTTCACTACTTCCCAATGCTTTTTACCTGGATTCGCCAAATATCTGCTAACTACACTTACCGATTTCAACATGTGCAACAGTTTTTAGTACTGGCTAAAACTTGTTATGCACACTCTGCACTTCCCTTGGTTTAGCCTGCTTTTTCACATTCAACATAGACTTTGGATGCCAAGCAGGATGCCACTTAAAACTGCAGATACTACATGTAACAACTCGAAAATTTCACGTTAATATTTATTCAAAACATAAACATTTTATCCAAAATCGCGTACAATTTTTAACTTTAAATATAACCATTAGGTTATCCCGTGCATAATGAAAACCAACTCTGAATAGTTTTCCCCACGTTAAATTAAATCCTCATCAATTGATAAACATTATATGGAATTTTAAAATTTAATTTCAATATTACCAAATAGACAATGTGTTTTACGAGTCTAAACTCGCGTTTAAGCATTTTTATTTATATGCGAACTTAACCTATACATGCACCGCATTTTTTAAGACGTTTAAAAACTTTTACATTTATGGAAAAGTCACTTCATAAATTAAGGATTTAACATTTACGGTTTTAAACTTAACCCACATTTAACACCAACCGACACTAGACTAGGCCCAGTCTACACATTATAAGCCTTTTAGGTTCACAATAATCATATTTAAAAAGTCATATTACACTTTTTCCATTCACGTAAACTTCGTACGTTTTACGTTTACGCGTATTTAATCTACGTTTTTAGATTTTAACAACGTTAAGCGCTCCGCTAAACTTATCACTTATATTGATAAGTTTTAACATTCCTTACAAGTTTTATATTTTTAAGATACCCGGTTTTAAGTTTCGTGATTTAAATACTTAACGTTAATAATTACCTGGATACACCTTGCAAACTTATCATGTAAGTTTCTATAATATCTAATAATTTTTATATCTAGTCAAAGTAACTCATAACTCACTCATCACTCACTCATCACCTCCCCATTTCCTCTCTAAAAACCGGCCACCACCAATAACATAACACCATCCATCCTTGATTTTCATACAACCAAATACACATCAAAGTCGAAGCCCATAGAGATCTTTACATAAAGATTTTGTTGATTTGTTGATCCTTTGATTCAAATAGAAGTTGAACTAGGGTTAAGGGGCTGAAATTAGAAGACTTTTACAAGGGTTATAAAGAGTAAAATAAGCTTGGGAAAAGTATTGGAAACTTCAAAACTGAAATAGTCCACTTACACAATTTTTCTACAAAACTCAATGAGCTATGAAACTTAGGGAATATAATAGGGTTGTAGAGTTGTGTCTTGTGGTTGTTTTACCGCGAAGCCCACCCCGTAACTCATATGTATGAGAAAATTAGAGCCAAAACGGTAAAAGGTGTTAAAAACTGACTAACATATTTCGTTGGGCAAAACGGGACAGTTCTGGAATTTTCTGGGACTCGTCGTAGTTTTATGAAATATAGTTAATACATGAACTCAAACCTAAGAAAAAGCCCGCGACCTAAAGTGTTGTAGAACTCAACATATGGCCGTTGTCGCGGGACTGCAGAAATCTGCCAAACTTTGTGCACTTAATCACAAGTTTAAATTAGTAATTTGACTCATGTTATGATGTAAATAAGGATATAAGGTCACTAGAAATTATATATACATTTAAATACAATTTCAAAGACATAAAAACCAATTCATGACCTTTTACGTGTTAGAAATAACATAGTCATAAAGTTGGAATAACTATATTTATAAAAACCGAAACTTGACAAAAAGTATAGTTATGACATATAAGTTTATATTAGAAAATTATAAATATGTTATGAAATGGTTAAAGTAACTAGATTTGTAAAACTTATACAAATATATAAATACCTATTTGAGAAAATAAAAACCAAGTCATAGTCCTTTATGACTGTTAGGAATTAGAAATTTCAGGTATTAAAGAGTCGGTCACCTCAAGTATATGTAATCGTTAGATAGCTCGTAGTCGTAGTTATTTTATGTTAAGTAGTATTTACTTTTGTAACACCGTGGAGGACGGACGGGTCTTTACCCACTGTATGCCTGATCTACAGCCCGTAGGTGGCGTTTGTTTGTAAGAAACTATAAATACCCTCTACCTCCCAAGGTAGAGGGTTGGAGCTTAAATACCATTTTTCTTTGTTTCACATAGTTCCCAACTCTCTTCCTTTCTCTCACTAGAACTTTCTCTCTCTAAACACTTGTTAACGCCCCACATGGTTATGGTTTAATGTGTTTGTGAAATCCTATATCTAACAATTGGTATCAAGAGCCATGGTTAGATCACTCATCTTTCATGCTTTTGTTTTGGTGGATTTCATAAGGTTTTTGGGGTATTAAAGGTTTAGGAGAGTTTGATTCATTTGGACAAATTCTAGTGTTTAAGTTTGAATTTTGCTTGTACTTTTGTGTTTAGGATCATCATATGTGTTTATGTTTTGAATTGGAAGGCTTAAATCATTGTGGTTTGGTTGTTTTTGATTGATAAAGTGGTTATTTTTTAAGTTTGTACGAAGTGAGTTGTGTCTCGGATAGTTTTTTCTTCAAAGCGATTTGCTTTGTTATTGGATGCGAGTTGGTACATGCTACTTGGTTGTTTAGCGAGTTGATTTTTATTCCGACTTGGGTTCTAAGCGAGTTGTTTCTTTAAGCGACTTGAGATCTAAAGCGACTTAGCTATTAAGCGAGTTGTAAAGCTAGCGAGTTAATTTAAGCGACTTGGTGTTCAAGCGAGTTGATTGTGTTGCGAGTTGATACCAAATCGAGTTGGCTATTTAGCGACTTGATTCATTAAGCGTGTTGATAGTGTTGCGAGTTGATGCTAATGCGACTTGGCTATTTAGCGAGTTGATTCCTTAAGCGAGTTGTCTCCTTGAGCGAGTTGGGTGTTTAGCGAGTTGATAACTAAGCGATTTGTGTGTTTTACTACTTGTCTAATTTTAGACTTGTCACTTCTTCGTGATACATTCTTACGGTTGTTCTTTTGGTTTAGTAAAATCCCGTGAAAGAATTAATTTCCCGGTTTAATCAAAGAATTGTAAAATCCCGTAGAACTTGTAATCATGGCAAACATCGTTCCTACTATTGTTTCTTCCGTAGCTGAGGACGTTCAAGCAGTAGGGTCAGATACTCGTCCACCTATGCTTGACAGAACTGACTACGACTCTTGGGCTCAAAGAATCAGATTGTACTGTCTTAGAAAGGAAAATGGGGTCAACATTCTCAAATCCATTGATGAAGGACCTTATCGAGTTGAGACTACTAGAGACTTAATTGATACAGCTGTTGATGGAACAATGATCTATGGAATAGACAGACCTAAGACATATGATGAGCTCGATGATAAAGAGAAAAAGATATTCGATACTGATATCAGAGCTTCTAACATCATACTGCAAGGTCTTCCAAAAGACATCTATAAGCTTATCAATCACAACACTGAAGCAAAGGCTGTATGGGATAATGTCAAGATGCTTCTCTCAGGCTCTGAATTAACTATTGAAGATAGAGAATCACAACTATATGATGAATTTGAGCATTTCAAGATGAAACCTGATGAGAGTGTATATGAGTACTATGTGAGATTCCATAAGCTGGTGAATGACATGAGGAACATCAGAATGACTATGCCAAACATTCAGTTGAACTCAAAGTTTGTGAATAACATGAATCCCGAATGGCACAAGTTTGTCACCTCTGTGAAGCTAACCAAAGGATTGAAGA
Source organism: Chrysanthemum makinoi (assembly GCA_910596185.1). Classification (NCBI taxonomy): domain Eukaryota; kingdom Viridiplantae; phylum Streptophyta; class Magnoliopsida; order Asterales; family Asteraceae; genus Chrysanthemum; species Chrysanthemum makinoi. The sequence goes on along the minus strand of OU343224.1, from coordinate 111,001,064 downwards.
ATACAAACTATGAGCAACTCTATGCCTTCCTTCTTCAGAATGAGAGACATGCCATGTTTGAAAAGAGGATTCTTGAACAATTCAAAACAAATCCAGGAGAGACAAGCTCATCAAATGATTCAACTGCCTTCTACTCAAACATTGGGATTACCACTAAAGCTTCACAAGTTATACCCATGGGTGATGGAACTCACAAACTCATTCCCGATCCAAATTTCAAACAAGTGATCGATGCACCGTGGGACACTTCATTACTCAACTGCCCTTATGGTTAAACAAAACTTGACTCTCAGTCCACATACCAACAGTCTTCACACCAACAATGAGATTAGAACTGCATCCAATCTTCACAATCATGCTCTAGTCAGAGATGGGAAAGTTATGGTGCAGCCAGTTCAAGAAAGACAGTATGAGCAGAGAAGGGGTGGAGTTGGTGGAGGCTATGGAGGAAATCAGAACCGAGGAAGGACTGGAAATCAAGGACAAGCAAAGTCAGTCAAATGTTACAACTGTGGTGGTGAGAGACACATTGCAAGGAATTGCACATCTCCAAAATGTCCTCAAAATGCTGAATACTTCAGGGATAAGATGTTGCTAGTGCAGGCTCAAGACAATGGAGCAACCTTGGATGAAGAGGAGCTGCTGTTTCTTACTGAAGGGAATGCTAAGACATATGATGCAGACGTGGATGAGCAGCCTATTCAGGAGACATGTCACAATCATCAGAATGCCTTTCAAGTAGCTGACTGTGATGCATACGACTCTGATGTTGATGATGGACCTTCTGCACAAACAATTTTCATGGCTAGCATTTCTCCAATGGTCTCTCCTAAGGTCTCTTCTTCACCACAAGCTGGACCATCCAAAGACAAAATCATCTCAGAGGTATTAAAATTATATGATGAAGTTGATGTGCAAAAGATACATAATGAAATACAATCAACTGAAATCATTGAGTCAGATATTGAAAATATGGGTAATATCAATGTTGTCCCATATGATCAATATGTGAAACAAAGTGAAAGTGTGATTGTATCAAGTGATGTATCTCCTGCAATCAATGATGATTATGTCTGTGATGAATACACTGCATGTGCCCCTGATGATTCTGTTATATCTGAACTTAATGCCTATAAAGAAAGAGTTGCCATTTATGAACAACGTGCTAAGTTTGAGCTAACTACTCGTGAGCAGGAAATGGATGACCAAATGCGTACAATCATTAGAAAAAGTAATTTTAGAGAAGAAGTGTTAAAACAAGTGTTAAATTCCTTACAAGAAAAGCTTTCCAAAACTGCTAAGCAAAAACAAGAACTTCAAGAAAATGTTAAAGTGCTTAAGCAAGAATTTCATGCCAAGGAATCAAAACTTTTGAATGATTTTTCTAATCTAAAAACTTTGAAGAACAAGCTTGAAAATAAGTTGTACGTACAAGGGAATACCATTCAGACTGCTCACATGGTCACTAAGCATAGAGTTTTAAGCGATAAGCATAGTGTTCCCATTATAGATAAACCCAACCCTGAGTACAGTAAGTTAGCTAAGGCAGCTCAAAATGTAATTTATGATGGCAATGAGATTCTTAAACCTAGACAGAAACCTAGCTGTGTTGAGTGCTCTGAGGAAGATAGAATATTAGATGATGCATCTAGGGTGAAAATGAATAAGAAGCTAGAAGATCCTGAATGCAAAAAGAATAACATCACGATCAAACCCCATGATTACAAGAAGGAAAACTGGATCTCCTTAAACAAATTTAAGCCTCAAACGTTATTAACACCTGAACAAGTTTTCTGGAAAAAGGATTTAGATAAGCAAAAAGCAGAGAATCTTGTTGAAACGTACCCCCCCTTTAGGAAAATGCCTTCAGCGACTGTGTATCCTCCCAATACACCAATGCATTTAGTTCCTAGGACTATTGCCACTAAAAGCAAGACCTTAATCAGTCAATATGTTATTCTTCAACTATTTGTCGATCTTGAGAAAACTTGTAAGAAAAGGATCACACCCACTGGGATAACTGAAGGGGAAAGGGGTTTTGAGCAAACAAAAGAATGCTATCTAACTAAGGTCATGCCTTTCTTCAAACTACTAAAAGATCATTTTGAGAGTCTTAAAAAGGTGATAAATTCATATATTAAAGGAATGGAAAAGGAATTTGATGCAATGATAGTTGAGGTTAGTGACTATGAGCGAGCATTAAAATATAATGAGATTGAGAGGAAGAACTTGCATACCTTGAATGAGAATCTTATTTCTGAATGTATTGCTCAAGATGTGTTTTACACTGCTACGAATTGCTCCATTAATGCTTCTCAATTTCATGAATTATCTGTTGCTCTGAAAGTCTCCCATGATCGTGTCATTGAGCTTGAAAAGATTAATTCGAAACTTAATGAGAAAATTGATCAGGATGATCACGATAATTTGGTAAAGCATCTTTTTAAACTAGAAGTTGAACATTTTGATTTACAACTAAAATATCAACATCTAAAAGAAAATGTTAAAACCTCAAATATCAAGACATCCTTAGATGCCCCTGAATTTGATGCAGTTTTTGAAATTAGCAAACGTGATGAACAGATTCGAGCTCATTGTAACACGATCAAAAAGTTGAAAGCCCAAATCTCTCAATTGAAGGGTGAAAAGAACAATGTGACTGGATCCCAAATGCCTCCTCCTTTAGATTCTCAGTACTCTCAAATTTTTCATCTTCAAAACTTGGTTAATGCCTTACAAAAGGAAAATGAGAGTTTTCTAGAAGAAAATGAAAAAGTTAAACGACACTTTAAAGACTTATATGATTCAATGAAAGTCACCCGTGACCAAAACAACGAAAAAATAACGTCTTTACAAAAGGAAATTGAGAATTTGAGAAGTCAGGGAAATGGGAAACTGCCACTTGTTTTTAATAAGAATGTTGTCTCAAAGTCATCCTCTGACTGCAAATACACTGTTACTGTTAAATACATTCCTCCTCATCTTAGGAATAATGAACCTGCTTTTCATGACTATTGTGCTTACCTTAAGGATAGTTTAGAATGTCTCCGTGAGATTGTCGAAGAGGATTTCATTAACAAACCTCTTGATAGAGAAATTATGTTTGCTTGCCTCCAGGCCAAACGATCTCAAGAGCTGCTAGAATGTTTAATTGCAACATATCCTAAATCCTTAGGTGCAAAAGGCAAAGTTGTGATGCCTTGTTCTATGCCTAGTGCCAAGTATGAAATCCGTTCTATGCCCAATATTATGAATGTCAACCTTAGGGTGCCTTCAAGTAGTTCAGATTCCAGATATGATAGTGCTAAGAAAGTGAATTTTAGTGTGCTTACAAATAACTCAAATCACAATCTTAAGAAAGTAAACACTAATGTGCCTTCTAGTAGTTCAGATCCTTGCACATCAAGTTCAGGAATGCAAAAATTAGATCAACCAACTAATGTTCCCATTCCATCTACAGGAGTAATCAGTGACATTAAAGCGAGCAGGTCAAAGTCTCAAGACAATACAAGGAATGATAGGACCTTGCAAGCTAAGAATGTGCATTGGAAGAGAGTAGAAGATCAATCTAGGAACTTTAAGTTTGGGTCAAATAAAACGAATCGTGTTGATTCTAGTATTAGCCATAGGCGTACTGTAATTAATTCGAATTCTAATACTATTTGCAAACCTTGTAACGATGTCTGCTTGAATTCTGTTGCTAATCATGAATGTGATGTGAATGCTTTGTCTAATGCTGTCAAATGCCCAGTTATAATTGTTAATGCTAATAATCGTGCAAAGAAGGCTAAAAGGCAAAGACGAAAGATTGTTAGAAAACAGTGGAAACCCACAGGAAGAACATTTATAAAGATAGGTTATTATTGGATACCTTTTGGCCATAAGAATAATCAGTTTTGTCCTCAAACTGCTAAGACTATGCCCACTAGAAAATGGATGCCTACTGGTAGAACTATTCCCTTAAGAAGTGAACATACTTTGAATAGGTCAAATACAGACACCAACATTGCATCTATTCCCAATGATTCCATTGCTTCTACTTCTGATATGGATGTTTCTATTTTCGATGTGGGTGTTCCAATTACTGTTACTAACCAAGTGGAACCCATTCTTGCATGGGGATCCCAATTATCCAGTTATCCATTCTTGTCTGTGCTCAACTACAGATCGTTACTGTGGTACCGGACTCAGGCTGTTCCAAGCATATGAATTAAGACCGGTCGCGGCTCATGAACTTCGTGAGCAAATTCATCAGGACAGTTAGATTCGGGAATGATCATTTCGGTGCAATTATGGGTTATGGAGATTATGTTGTTGGTAAAAGTGTTATCTCCAGGTATATTATGTGGAAGGTCTTGGTCATAACCTGTTCTCTGTTGGTCAATTCTGCGATTCTGATCTAGAAGTAGCCTTCAGAAAACATACTTGTTTCGTTAGAGAACTTGATGGTAAGGAACTTTTAAGAGGTTCACGTGGTTCAAATCTATACACCATCTCTATCAAAGATATGATGAAGTCTTCTCCAATTTGCTTGTTGTCAAAGGCTTCTAAAACAAAGTCATGGTTATGGCATCGTCGTCTCAATCACTTGAACTTCGGCACCATCAATGATCTCTCCAGAAAGGACTTAGTTGTAGGTCTACCTAGACTTAAGTATGAAAAGGATCATATTTGTTCAGCATGCCAATTGGGAAAAAGCAAGAAGTATGCCCATAAACCCAAACCTACAAACTCAGTCACAGAAGTTCTTCATACAATTCACATGGACTTATGTAAACCCATGAGAGTGCAGAATATCTTTGGGAAGAAATATGTGTTAGTTGTGGTTGATGATTTCTCTAGATTCACCTGGGTAAAGTTCTTAAAGACAAAGGATGAAACTCCAGATATCATCATCAAACTCATCAAACAGCTGCAGGTTCGTCTTAACAAATCGGTCAGAATCATCCGAACAGACAATGGAACTGAGTTTGTTAACAAACAACTTGGTGAGTTTTATGAAAGTATTGGAATCAGTCATCAAAGAAGTGTTCCTCGAACTCCTCAACTGAACGGTGTAGTTGAAAGACGAAATCGAACTCTTGTGGAAGCCTGCAAGGACTATGCTTTGATTTACTCAAAGTTCCAATGTTTCTCTGGGGTGAAGCCATCGCCACTGCATGCTACACCCAAAATCGATCCCTGATTCACACTGCTCATGGAAAAACTCCATATGAACTTGTCCACAACAGAAAACCTGATCTTTCATTCCTTCGTGTGTTCGGTGCTTTATGTTATCCAACTAATGATGGTCAAGATTTAGGAAAACTGAGAGCTAAAGCGGACATTGGAATTTTTGTAGGCTATGCACCTAACAGAAAAGGTTACCGAATCTACAACAAGAGAACCCAAAATATTATGGATACAATTCACGTCACGTTTGATGAGCTGACAGGTCAAATGGCTCCTGGACAATCCAGCCAGACCCGCACTTCAAAGCAGTCCCATTGGTTCATCCCTTGTACCAAACTCCTCATCAGCAACTCCATATGTACCTCCCTCAGAAGATGATTTAAAGAAACTGTTTGATGAAAAATTTGAGCCATGTAACAATGATATGACAATTCAATCAACAGAGGCTGCTTCTATCCCTGTCAATGAAATTAACCCTTCAACTTCTATGTCATTAAGCCAAAAAGCGCCTGTTGCTGACCAATCTGTTTCATCAACAAATCTTCAATCATCAAGTGTACATCATGGAAATGCTTCTAATTCACAGGATGAAGTCAATCCCTTTGCTACTCCCAAAGATGCTCCATTTGAAAACATATTTGCTCCTGAATCATCATCAGAACCATCTTCTTCAGGAGACATCGACTCTGCTACCTCAGTCCCTCAACAACTACCACATGAACACCTCAGAAAATGGACTCTCGATCACCCATTAGACAACATCATTGGAAATCCCTCTCGTCCAGTATCCACACGGAAACAACTTGCAACCGATGCCTTATGGTGCTTTTTCAACTCCGTACTCTCAAAGATCGAACCAAAAGATGTTAAAACCGCCATGAATGAAGATAGGTGGTTCAATGCCATGCAAGAAGAAATTCATGAGTTTGATCGACTTGATGTATGGGAATTAGTACCCGCTCCAGATTGTGCTATGATCATTGCTCTAAAATGGATCTTCAAAGTGAAACTTGATGAGCATGGTGATGTGTTAAAGAACAAGGCTCGATTGGTTGCTAAAGGATACCGTCAAGAGGAGGGTATTGACTTTGAAGAATCTTTTGCTCCAGTTGCTCGAATCGAGGCAATTAGAATATTCTTGGCAAATGCTGCAAGTAAGAATATGATAGTTTATCAGATGGATGTAAAGACGGCATTTCCGAACGGAGATCTTAAAGAAGTCGTCTACGTCAGCCAACCTGAAGGCTTTGTGAATCCAGAGCATCCTACTCACGTTTATCGTTTGAAGAAAGCTCTTTATGGTTTAAAGCAAGCTCCAAGGGCATGGTATGATACGCTATCAAAGTTTCTTCTATCTACCGGCTTCAGCAAAGGAGCAGTTGATCCAACATTGTTCACCAGGAAGTCAGGCAAACACTTAATTCATGTTCAAATTTATGTTGATGATATCATCTTTGCCTCGACTGACCCCAATGAGTGTGAACGTTTTTCAAATGAAATGGGTTCTAAATTTCAAATGTCAATGATGGGAAAAATGTCATTTTTCTTGGGATTACAAATTTCACAAAGTCCCGGAGGCATTTTCATAAATCAATCTAAATATGCAAATGAGATTTTAAAGAAATTTGGATTTGATTCTAGTGACCCTGTTGACACTCCCATGATTGAGCGTACAAAACTGGATGAGGACCACTCAGGGATCATGGTAGACCAAATGAAATATCGTAGCATGATGGATCCCGATGTACCTCACACCAGTAGACCGATATTGTTCGCCTGTAAGCATGTGTGCTAGATACCGTGCTAAGCCTACCAAAAAGCACCTTGAAGCGGTTAAACGGGTCTTTCGGTACCTCCAAGGAACCATCAACATGGGACTTTGGTACCTGAAGGACATCGGTATGTCACTAACGAGCATATGCAGATGCGATCATGCGGGGTGTCAAGATACTCGTCGAAATGCACGTCTGGAGGTGCTCGTTTTGGGTGATAAGCTAGTGAGCTGGTCGTCAATGAAGCAAATGAGTACTTCTATTTCCTCTACAGAGGCTGAATACATAGCCATGTCATCTTGTTGTGCTCAAATCCTTTGGATGAGATCTTAATTAACTGACTATGGCTTTGTATTCAACAAAATCCTCTGCATCTGTGATAATAAAAGTGTTATTGCTCTCTCATGCAACAACGTTCAACACTCAAGAGCAAAGCATATTGACATTCGACATCATTTCATCAGGGAACAAGTAGAAAAAGGTGTGGTGGATCTCTATTTTGTGAGGACCTGAATACCGTTAGCGACATCTTCACCAAAGCTCTTCCAAGAGAACGTTTTGAGTTTATTCTTCCACGACTTGGCTTGAAAAGCCTTCAACCAGAAACACTCAAACGTCTTCAGGAGGAAGACGAGGAGTAACGGTCTTTCTTCATCTATCTCTTTGTATATATTTTTTTCAAAAAACAAAATACAAAATTACAAAACGTTCAAAAATCAAATAGAAAATTATAAAACTTTCAAAATCCTCAAAAATATTGTCCTTTTGTCTTGCTTTTCTCGATTCGATATCATCTACGGACTTTGTGTTGATATTCAAAGAATGTCACGGGTCTTTAGATGTTCATCGAATGTACATATTTAAAAAAAAAAAAAAAATGAGTCGAAGAAAAATGGCGGTTTATTGTCATTTCAAGCAGTAACCTGTGTTTAAAGGAAAGAACAGAGCCATGCTTTATCTTGTTTTTCAAATCTCATGCTCTGATTCTATAAAAAATTCTCACTATCCAATGAAAACGAATTGCTTTGAAAAATTACTCGGGCTCAATTTTTGAAAATCATTTATACTAAACGGTTGTTAAAACTATCTATCTCTCAATCAACAACTTATGTCATTGATTGAGGGGGAGAATGATTTTAATTAAAAGTGTATTTTTTTTCAAACAATGGTTTGTTTTCAAAAGATATTCAAGCATGTGTAAATCTTTGGAGTCTAAAGTCTCAAAATTCGATCCTTATCAGTTAAAAAGTTTTCAAAATCAAGTCACAATTCTCCTTAAAAAACTTTCAAATTACAATTTAAATCTACTGAGATCACGATTCTCAAATGATTTGATAATTGTGATCGGGGGAAAATTTGTAATTTAAATTGGATTTATACTGATAATTCGATAAAAGGTTTTATAAGGATATACAAGCTATCCTCCCCGCATGTGACAAACGATTTCAAAATTTTCATGCACATGTTGAGGGGGAGCATCTACTTTAAACCTGAAATTATTGAAACGTGATTGAATTGTCACTAAGTGTAGGTTCCTCCTAATAGGTGCAAAACTCTTTCAAACTTCGAGGCACATATTGAGGGGGAGCAAAATTTTGAAAACCTCATCCTTCCTCAAAATGATGTATCTAATCAAATGGATTGGGAAGTGATGATGATATATTTTAGAAAATGGTAATCAAAGAAGTTAATTCTTCCTCTTGCCTCCGTGTGCTAAACGATTTCAAATACATTATGCACATGTTGAGGGGGAGCTCTTGTTCTAAAAATATCAAAAACAATTCAGGTACAAAATGCTTTGATAATATATCATAAGTATCTGGATTGACTTTCAAATGGTTTTCAATTGGTTCCAAAGGCAGATGAACAATACCAAATAGACCGACCAACTTTACTTTATGTATGGTGATATAAGGATGATAAGGTTAGGTATTTTGTTCCCATGATCCGCCAGAACCGGAGGGATCTACCCAGGGATAATCCACTAGATAGTGTAGAGTCCTTAGGTATTCTGAAAAAAAGAGAAAAATGAGATAAGGGAAGAGTACGGACTGAGACTGAGCTAGTACTGGAATAAACCCAACAAGGTTCTAGTCATGAAGTCTCGGTAAGCACTGAAGGGGTTGAAGAATGTGTTGGAATCACTCCTAAACCTTATTCAAGTGTTAGTTACTCATATGTAATAGTTAGCTTATTATGGCCTTTATGTTTGTTATTAGCCTTAGGCTTATGAAGAAGGCCCATAAGCCTAGGCCTAGCCCAATAAGGAAAGGAAGGGAACTAGGAGTGTTGCCCTAGCTTCCCTCCTATAAATACCCCTTGTAAACCTTCATTTGAAGGTTGGTTGTTCAAGTTATTCACTCTCTTTCACTCTATTCTTAACCGGCCTATTGCTAACGTGTGTGTGGGTGTTTATCTTGTTCAACCGCCTCTCTTATCCTCTCTATCTCTTCTCTTGATGCTTGTGTTGTAAAACTAGTGACCTAACAGTGGTATCAATCGCCATCTAGTTGGGTGAAACGGTTTGTTTTTTATCTACTCGTAAGGTTCACGTTTTTTAACCTTTCTCACGCTTAAAAACTCATTTTTTACACTTTTTAATCCAAGATTCTTGTACTTTAAAGGTTATTGGGTGTTAAAGTTTAAGTTTTTGGCAAAAAGTTTGAAACTTTATGTGTGTAGAATCGTTTTTAAGCTAGTTTTTGTACGAGGGTGTTTTCCTACTCGTAACTGTTTTAGAAGCTTTGGATCATCAAGTTTCACACTTTTGTGTTATTTTGGTGATATTGAAGCTATTTCATCACAAAAATCTGGTTTAGAAACATCTTTGGGCAAAAGTCATTTTACGAGTAGAACTACGCGTATCAAAACCCTAATTCTACGCGTAACTTTATCCTTGGTTTGATCTTCAGTTTCGTGGTTTACTCCGTGTTTTCTTGCTTGGATAAGCCTGAAAATACGTCGACTTTGGATATCTTTTGCACTGTGATAGTGTAAAAGATCATTTGGGATAAAACCCTAAACTTACGCATAAGCTTAAGCTTACGCGTAGAAAATCCTACGCCTAAGATTCATCTTACGCGTAAACCTAGTCTTACGCATAAGGGAATCCTACGCCTAACTTTCTACGCCTAACTTACTGTTTACGCATAACTTTAGTCTTTTTTCCCTGTTTACGCGTAAGCTAAACCTACGCGTAACTCTTGATTGTTACGCATAACTTTGGTGTTTTTTACGCTTAAGTGCTACTTGGTTATTGTGATTTCTACGCCTAAGGACACTTCATCAACAGCGTTTCATTCGACTACAAAGATCCACCAACTACAAAGATCCACCAACATGAGTTTTTTGGCGGGAAAATTTGAGTAAAATTTAATTTTTCGAGGAGACTAAACGTTCAATTTTTACGCGAGATTCAAATTTTGGTTTAACCGTGAAAATTTTGGTCAAAAATTCAAATTTTTGGGCCCAAATTCAAATTTTTCGGGTAAAATTTGACGTCAAAATTGTCATAACTCAAATTTTTCTTACAACCTTAGAATTGAATTTTATAGTGAATTTCAAATTTTGAGAGTCAAAATTTTTTATAATTATTTTTGGAGGGAAATTGAGATTCACTATATCGACCTTCTGTGTGCTATATCGACTTTGCACCTTTTCTTCTCTTTGATTCTTCTGCAGAGCAGTGAAATGGATTCTGAACATAAAGATCCATTTGTGGCATTGAAAGAAGGATACATGGCTCTCTCGCATTGAAGCGTCGACATCATCAAATTCCCGATATCCCGCAGTCGTGCAAGGTGAAAGAGTTGATGTACATGAAAGGCATGTTCATATGGACGTTGAGAATGTTGTGATTAATGCAACTGTCGGTAATGCGGACAATGAGGTTGTAGCATTGGAAAAGCAGGATGACAGCAGCAGATCTGGAGAAGATATCATACTTCACTACGACACCGAGCCTAAGCTGTGACGAAGAACAAATGGTTGAGGAAGATATCTTACCCACCTATGACACTGACACAGAACAGATGGTCGAGGTACAATCTACTGTTGATCATATTCTGACTGCAAATGCGACACAACATACTGAGCAACCTGAATTTAGTAATGAAGGAGAGGTTGACCAGTGTGTTGCAGACAACTATCTCATGTCTGAGCCCTTACTTGTTAACAATTCAACTGAAACGTCAAATCAAACTCTTGAATCTGAAATCATTCTTCTCCAAAAGACCATTGCCAAGTTTCATAAAGATTTTTCAAAACTAGAGGCACATTGCATCTCTCTTGAACTTAAATTACAAAACAAATCTTTTTCCTCAGAACACAATGGTCAGTATTCAAATGAACAAAGTAATCGTGTGGATTTATTAGTAAAAGAAAATGAGCATTTAAAGGCTCAAATTCAAGCAAAGGGGCTTGCACATGTTGCTTTACAAAACAAACTGAGAAGATTAACTGGCAAGAGTGTGGATACTAAGTTTACAAAACCAACAATCTTGAGGAAATCGTCTCTTCAACCAATCAGTAGTTAGACAACCAACTGCTTTTAAATCTGAACGTTCTAAATCTTCAAAAACACGGTTTGCCTCCCAAGTTGTTGAGAATAATCATTTGTCAAAACCAGTCACTCCACATTCCGGGCCCAACAATAATGTTTCTGTTTCTATTAAACATGTTTCTGTTAAACCTGTTTCTGTTATACCTGTACAAGTGGCTGCTTCTGGCCAATCTAGGATTTGTTCGAACACTGTGTCTAAACCGAGCATTAAACGTAAAAATTCATATGATTCAAATGACGCATACAAGAACTATGACCTAGAAAAGGCTAGGAAAAGGGCACTACTTCAAAAGGATGGAATCTTAGGTTCACGACCTAGTGTATCACCTTCGAGTGTATTACTGAACACTACCTGTAGTAGCAAACCAAAACCTAAGTTAACTCAACAAACAGTTAGAAATAAACCCGTTGATCTAAATGTAAACTATCAGAAACCTAATAGGTGGATCCATATAGGACGCAGACTCTTCCCAAAAGAAGTTTCAACATCCCCTAGATCTAACCTTAGATGGATACCAACGGGTAGGATTTTCAAAATTGTTAGTCTTAGGTGGATTCCTACAGGCAATATACTAAGTAGTTGCACCAAAACAAGTGGGATACCAACAACATCCATCCCTGAGGCAAGAAAGGAAATCATCAAAATATCATGTTTAGGTGTCAAGAAGATAATTGACACTACATCTTTATGCTTCTAACATCTGGAACCCAGTTATACTTGGGGATCCATGTTTTTCTCTTCCTTGCCCCCCCCCCCCCTTCTATTTTTCTATGCAGGTACTACAGCAATGGCTTCTACTGCAATACAGCGTAGGACCCGTTTCTCACCGTCTAAAATTTAATGATCCATCAGCTGTTCCACCATTGTACTTAATCGTCATGAATTGGAAACATTGCTTGCTCCTCTGGTTAAAGATTCTGCCAAAAGTCGTGCTTCATATGTATCGAATGTTTCCGCTGCATAACCGATAATACTCTAATTTCAGATACACATGAATCTACAACAACAACCGAATCTTCTATAACAGAAGATCAAAGTGTTTCCTACAACAATGTCACAGTTGATGATCAACAATATCCACAGAGAAGTTTTATCGCAGTTGACTCTCTCGTAATATTTTTGGTACTTCACACTTGTTCGATCAATTGGACATACATGGTTTCGCTGTCTCCTTATACATGGTTTCGCTGTCTTCAATTCATCATCAACTTACGTGGTGTATGATTCTGAATCATTGAAAACATCGAGGGGGAGAGAGTGTGTAGGTGGTCATTGCTTCCTTGTTCTTCTACATGCTTCTTTGCGAAAACCCAATGCCTTCTTGAATTCCTTCAATTAGGGGGAAGAAATAAGACGATATGTGGCTCAAACATCTCACTTTGGTATTATCGTCTCAATTTCACGGGTGATCTTGTGTGAAGTTACCCAAATACGTGAGAAGATCTTGTTGATTTCTAGCATGTTACCCTCGAACGGATCTTCCGCAATTAGTCAGATTTTCTTTGTGTGGTTTACTGCTCATCTACAAATTCCGCTGCATACTGAAACCTTCAAAAGTTAGAGGAAATGTAGACTTCATCAAAGCTTCAAATCTGCTAAAGACAGTTGTCAGTTTGGGGGAAACTGATTAAGAAACTTCGTCAATATCTGTTTATATTTGAAATGGCTTCTGAGTATAACAGCTTAGAACCCGGTCACAACCGCTTAAACTTCCCTCAAACCCCATCATCAGCTGAACAAAGCCCCCAGCTTACTCGTCAACAAATGGAAAAGTTATTTGCTCCGCTGTTCAGTGACGATATTGATGAACGTGCTCCAGGTGTATCCGCTGTTTCCGCTGCTCAACCTGATAATACTCTAATACCTGATACACCTGCTACAACAACTACTGTTGCAGATGCACCTACACCAGTTGACTCCACCACAACAGTTGAACAAACCGCTTCCAACAATGATGATGAAACTGCTGATGATGTTCTGAATGAAGTACCCCCACCTGCAGATTTTGATCCAAATGCGTTCTTCAACCCGTTTGCTAATGAGACTGCTGCACCGGATGTCGCGGAATCTTCAACAAACCATTTGAATCCTCAGAATCTGCACAATGTATACCAACATCAACCCTCCACACATAGATGGACGAAAGACCATCCTCTGGAAAACATTATTGGCAACCCGAATCAACCAGTCGTTACGAGACAACATCTTCACACAGACGGTGAACATTGCATTTATGCACTCACTGTCTGCCAATCTGAACCTAAAAACATCAAAGACGCAATGACAAAAGACAACTGGATTAAATCCATGCAAGAAGAACTCAACCAATTCAAACGTCTTGAAGTATGGGAACTGGTTGAAAGACCAACAGGGTCTACGTCATTGGTCTCAAATGGATTTGGAAAAACAAATTGGATGTTGAAGGAAATGTTATCAGAAATAAGTCACGTCTGGTAGCTAAGGGTTATCGTCGGAAGAGGGTATTGACTTTGAAGAATCTTTTGCTCCGGTTGCTCGTCTTGAGGGTGTTCGGATATTTCTAGCGTTCGCGGCTCATATGAATATGACGGTCTATCGGATGGATGTCAAAACTGCGTTTCTCAATGGACAACTTAAAGAAACGGTTTATGTCAGCCAACCAGATGGATTCGTTGATCCCGAATTTCCGAATCACGTCTACAAACTGAACAAAGCTCAGTATGGTCTCAAACAAGCTCCTCGGGCATGGTACGATAAGCTATCATCCTTCCTCATTGCTAATAATTTCACCAAAGGTTCGGTTGACCCAACTCTTTTTATACAATATCACGGGGCACATATCTTAATTGTTCAAATTTACGTGGATGACATCATTTTGGGTCTACACATAAAAAGTTTTCAATCGCTTTTGCAAAACTAATGAAGAAAATTTTTGAAATGTCCATGATGGGTGAACTTACATTCTTTCTCGGACTGCAAGTTCATCAATCACCCCGTGGTATTTTCTTGAGTCAGCCCAAATATGCCCTTGAATTGTTAAACAAATTTGGAATGAAAACCTGTGACACCTATGCCACACCAATGGCTCATACCAAGAAGCTAGACGCTGATTTACATGGGAAATTGGTGGACCCTACAAAATACCGTAGTATTATTGGGTCTCTCATGTATCTAACAGCTAGCAGACCTGATATTGTCTTTGCCGTATATCTTTGCTCTCGTTATCAGTCGCGACCAACTGAAACCCACCTCTCCGAGGCTAAAAGAATCCTTCGATACATAAAGGGAACCATTAACTTGGGGATCTGGTATCCGAAGGATTCTGGTTTTGAACTAATCGATTTTTCAGACGCTGACCACGCAGGATGCTTAGACTCACGGAAAAGTACTTCAGGAGCTTTACAATTTCTTGGTGATAAACTGGTGTCATGGCAATCGAAGAAGCAGGATTGTACATCGCTGTCCTCAACCGAAGCAGAATATGTAGCCATGTCCGCATGTTGTGCTCAAGTCATCTGGATGAGAACACAACTCAAAGACTATGGTTACGTATTTGACAGAATCCCGATGTACTGCGACAATCGGAGTGCCATTGCAATCTCGTGCAACTCAATTCAGCACTCGAAATCAAAGCACATCGATCTTCGATATCATTTCATCAAGGATCACGTGGAACAGGTACTGTTGAATTATATTTTGTGGGTACAGAATACCAATTGGCGATCTTCTCACCAAAGCCTTGCCTCCCGCTAGGTTTAATGAGTTGGTCCACCGGATTGGTATGAGGTGTTTGACTCAAGAGGAATTGGATGACCTCCTAAAACAGTCTTAAAAACCCGTCAAACACCAAAATCTCTTTTGTAAATAATTCTTTCAAAAACAAAATACAAAAGTATAAAATCTGATAAAACAACAAAAATATTC
Source organism: Chrysanthemum makinoi (assembly GCA_910596185.1). NCBI lineage: Eukaryota > Viridiplantae > Streptophyta > Magnoliopsida > Asterales > Asteraceae > Chrysanthemum > Chrysanthemum makinoi. Next base: position 110,985,655 of record OU343224.1, on the reverse strand, counting down.
TTCTATCTATTTTCTTTCAACATTGCAAGTACGTTTCTTCCGTCAACACTATACTCTTTCAAAATTCAGTATTTTTTCGATCAAGTGTTGAGGGGGAGAAATCAAAATTTTAACTGTTTCAAAACATCTGTGAACTTGCATGATTATCCTATCCCGGTTGTTTCTTTTATCATTGGTGGTAAATTTTCTGGTACAATGACACTCCTCGGACTAAATTTATAACCTTTCATTATTTCTTAAGTCGAGGGGGAGTGTCGTCAAAGTTTCTTTCTTAAAATCTTTGTTTGATAACCAAAATGGAAGTTAAATGGCTTTGTTTGGAAAAGGAAAAGGTGGAGGGACCAAAACTGTCAAAATATTAAAGTTATTTTAATAAAATACCTCCCCACCTAACAATTCACTTCCCATTTATTACTCATAACCTAAAAGATCCTATGTACCATAATCGTTTGAAAAAATCCGTGCTTAAGATCTTCAAATTGTAAGTTTCTATGTATTCCCAACAAGATTACAAACTATGGTTTCAAATTGTTTCTATAACTAACGGTTAGATTTTTCACTATGGTTGATTTTTTGTTCTACGCGTATGCGTATGAACACATAATCGTGTTTGGGCGTTTTTGGTCATAAAAAGAGTGTCAAAATGTTTTACTAACATGAATGATATGTTTTCCATACTCAAAACGTACCCAGAAACACAAATTGATGACTTTTGAAAACTAGGGTTTATAAGTCGAATTGGGTATTTTCGAATGTGAAGTGTTTTGGTATAAAAGATTGTTGGGTTATGGTCTTAAGTTGTTGAATTAATGATTTCCATTGTCATTAACCACCCAGAAACACGAATTGGTGAACAATTTGTAATTAGGGTTTAAAGTTCATAATAATTGGTAACTTTTGATTCACAACGAGTTAGGTGTTATAACTTGGTACAAAGACTCCCACAACACTCTTAAACTACCAGAAAAAGTCTTGTGCAAATCCCGTGGTTAAATTTCATACGCGTAAATCATAACCCTTAGGGTTTTGACATACGCGTATGACTTTCTACGCTTAACTGTTAAACAAGTGTTTTTACCATGTTTTGTTGATATAATGAATGTTTGTGTCTATTTTGATGATTTGATGAATTTATTTCAGGCTTTGCTACGCTTAAATATTCAGAATCAAGGTCATTTGCAACTCTACGCATAAGGATTACCCTACGCGTAGTCAAGTTATGCGTAACAATCCTACGCATAACTATTACGCGTAAGGTTCTACAATGGGACTACGCGTATCCTGTGAAGGATATGCGTAAACAGTGACCTCTACGCATAAGGTCTACTCTTACGAGTAAGCCTTACGCGTAAGGTATATTTATACGCCTACGCGTAAGCTCTACGCATAAGGTCCCCTTTCCTACGCATAACATTTCTTACGCGTAAGTTAGGATCCTACACGTAAGCTTTCGTCTATGCGTATATCATCTCTGTTTACGCTTAACGTTGCCAAAACTACGCTTAAGCCTGGATTGACCTTCATAATGAATTGTTACGTGTACAAACTTGTAAATAAACTAATCATAACGTCACGAATCCGATAATGTCACTAATAAACTTAATCGTTTGATATGTTGTGAACAATAAATGATAACATAAACTTTAAAACTTAAAGTTAACTAACTCACGAAAACACTTCACGACGTCATTGTACTATTGAACAAACAAGTGACTTAGGACTCGTAACAATCATTAACAACTGCACATTCAATAACTAGACAATAAGACCTTCTGTTGACTAACACTATGTCTTTCGATATGTTGGTTCTTTTGGCTAATGTTATTTCAGATCACGACATGGCTGAACAAATGAATGTGGATACACCTGAGATTCTCACCATTGCCGATATCTTTCCAAACGGTTATCCGAGAAAGATTGGAAAGAACAACCTTAGGGTTGACTTTAATACCCTCACTTGCTCAGAATCTTCCTGCTTGATTGCTGTGGATATTCTCAGGAATCATCCCTACCCGAACATGCTCTCACACTCTGCCACAGTTCCAGAGGTCTACATTCAACAATTCTGGGAAACTATGCAGAGGATCACTGGTCAAAGTGCAGTGAATGTGACACTTAATCACAAACAAGTCACTATCACTCCTGCTGACTTACGGGCTGTTCTCATCATTCCCGACATCGCTCCAACCGACTTCTTTGCTACCCCTACTGAAGAGACAGTCCCGAAATTCTTGATAGATATTGGTTATGATGAAGCTTCAGGAATCATTACTAAGTACTCTCACGTGGAGTGAAGTATATTCCTCAACCATGGAGAACACTCTACATGATCATCACCAAATCGGTCTCTGGTCGGGACAGTGGCTATGAGCATCCCAAGCTCATGGAACTACAAATTTTCTGGTCGTTGATCAACAAGAAGGACATTGAAATCGAAGCACTGATATGGGAAGACATGATGATATTTCACAAGAAGCTTGGCTCCAAGATTCCCATGTCGATACACCAAACTGTTGATCCAGAGAGCACTTGGACTTCATCCTGACATCCCCATGAGGCTCAATGACCCAGATAATCACGACATATTGACTGAACCCATATTATCTGTCTGAATCAAAGAATCGTCAACAAAGAAATAGGGTACGGTATTACCTGATCACCTTCTGACTTCCGAAATCAAAAAGCTTGAAACATACAAAAGGTATCGGTTAGCCGTAAAAGAAGGCAAAGTTGGTCATATGGATGAAAAATCTTCTGGTACACCTACTCGAAGGACCGAAAAGGCGTGCTGGAAGTGTTACAAGTACAGATATTTATAGGAAGCTTCCCAAAAGGAATCCTCCTCATAAAAGGATTGTTCCTATAAAGGAAGCTGAACCTATTCCCACATCTGAACCGCAAAGAAAGCTTGTGGACGAAAGCTCAAGGTAATGACACGATGAAGAGATTACCTACTCAGAATGCAACCGTAACACCTCCTTCGCAGCCTAAACCTCCAAGTCCACCTGCTGACAAAGGAAAAGGAAAGACTCCTGTACTTGTACCGTATGATGAACGCTCAGATCATGAAGAAGAGCAACTGGATATATCATACAGGAAGAAGTTTAATATCGTTAGAAACCTTCACAAAGCTGAAGAATTTGCTAAAGACCAAATGGGTGGTCCCGGAGGATCAAGTGGTGCTGCCCACTCTAAACCATCTCCTGATGCGGTTAATCAACCCGATAAGGGAGCTGGTGCCACCACTCTTATGCAACAACAAAAGCTTGTGGAGGATTCTATCGAATATGAGTTTGATGAACCGGAAACTGAGAAGTCCGAAAAAGATCAAGATGTGGATTATGATACGTTTCTTCTAGATAGTCCTGCGCGATCAAAGGAAGAAACCTCTGAACCTCCGAAGGATCCAGAGTCTCCTCATATCTCCTCATCATCGATTCGTCTTCTCACTCCTCGCCACCACCATCAAAGAAGTCAACCAAATCATCATCCAAATCCGTGAAGAAACCATCTAAATCTTGGATTTCTCAAGCTCATGAACGGATTACCAAAGCTGTCAAACAAGTCCGAAAGAAAAACGTGCTCAACAAAAAGCTAAATTTCTTTGCTGATCACATAAAGCATATGTATGACGAGCATGAAAAGATAAAAGGAGAAAGGAAGTTTGTTCAAGAATTCATGAAAAATCACCGTCAAGAGGAACTGAACGAAATGATCGAAGGCTACACGAAAAAGTACCTTCTGGAATACGTTCCTAAAGTCACAAAGGAGTTGTTCACCAAACAACTTTATCCAAATCTTATGCAGATCGCCAAGCAAACTATTCGATCAACGCCCTTAACCGTCACAATCAATCCAACCGATCCGGTTGTTTTCTCGGATAATGAATTGGTGGCCAAGCTTGTTACACAAATGTCCGCACGATCGGGACATTTACTTCGATGAAGGAAAGCTGTTTCAAGCATTGCTGGACTACCAACTTCAAGAAGCTTGTAGATTTGAAGTGAAAAGTCTAAACGTCCTAGAGACGATGAAGACAAGGATAAGGATAAAGACTCTGCACCTAAACGTCAGAATCAGTCTGGTGAATCTTCTTTGATGCAACCTCCTCCACAACGGGCTCCTGTTCAACAAACATCTCCTCCTCGTTCTTCTACTGAAAAACCTCAGGACGATTCCGAGTTACCACCCCGACTCAGAAAACCGATGATCACTTTGAGTATACGGGTGGTGACGATGAAGAGGTCCTTGAGCCCCTACAACAACCCTCCTCTCCCAAACAAGTTCGAAACCGAATCATCATCTAGGCCTTCGAAAAAGAAGAAGAAGAAGACGCCTCAAACCGACGTCGTATCATGGCTAGATGACGATAAAACAGAGGAATTTGAATGGTTTGCTAATCTTGTTCACAACACTCCCTACCCGAAGAAGGTCAATTTGGTAGACGGTTCTACATTGGAGCATGCAAAATTCTGCAAGAAAAGTTCCATGTGAAGAAAATGACGAAATCTGAGCTGAAGCGAATCAAAAATGAAGCATTGCAACTTCTAAAAGACACTCGAAAGTGCCCTCGAGGTCGATTATCACCTTGAAAACATTGCTCGAGCTATGTCTAACAAAATGGATTGGCTCAACCCGGAAGCAAACATTGACTTCACACAAAGGGACAACCCTCCATACTACACCGATTGGACCAAACCTCTACCAACACTTGGACAAACAGCTGAACCAAGGATTCCTTTCAGATACTTCTTCAACAAAGACCTGGATTTTCTTCTACACGGTGACGATGATTCAAGAAAATATGCCACGTCATTGACACTTCCATTCCCAGCAGCTGTTTACTCAAACTGCATAGCCATTGAGGAACGTGCCAATCACTTGTTCTCCAACACAGTGGAGGCATACGCCCGAGATGCATTATATGGGATTCATCACGGCCGAACGCCGACGAATCTACTATAGAAGCTGTCAGTTCGAAGTCTCAACATGCTATGCATAGTTCTAAAGATATCGTTGCCATCATACACGTTGACCTTTCGTCTAAGTGGGACTACACATTCCTAAAGAAGATCGTAGTCAAACGACAAGATGAATAGGACTATGCTTTCTCGAGGTGACTTTGAGAATTTGTCTCTCAATGACATCGAAGACATGTACCTTGCCAAGGTACAGGGTCGCATGTGACAATTCTCAAATGCAGTACAACGTGAATTTATCAAGTCACTTCTCATCTTCATAAGACGGATTGTCATCAAGGAACGTGTGGAAGATCTCCACCGGCTGTTGAATCTTATCCGACGCGTGTCAACTTCACTCCTCCAAAGCTTGATCTTCCCGATATCAACCAGCTATCTCAATATACACTCATCAGCAAACCTTTCGGCGTTGTTTACCGTAGTGAACTTCAAAGAAATTGCTTAATGGCGTGTAGTGAACTCCACAAGTTCGGGGATCATACTTTGAAGCTGGTTAGGGATGGATTGGCATACAGGTTGAAGGATATACGCCAGAAAATTGGGTCTCCTAAAGCGCTGGAATTCTCGTGAAAGAAGGGATGTGAGACGGATCATCACAATGATTGATGAACGGTTGTTTCGAAAGGATCAGTTCAGACGATTGGAGAGTTATGTTGGTGGTCGACCCAGGAGAAACATAACCGGATTTCAACGCCCTCTGCACACTCCTGGGAACATCACTGTACTTCCTGGTACCCCTTGAATTGTTTTCTTCATATCATTTTGGATGTTTGATTGAATATGTCAATGGCTTGTGCACACATTACAGTGTACAACCCGTACTTGTAAATAAAGTACCCTGTGGTACGCTTGCCACAATCCTTATAAAAGGAGCGAAAGCTTCTTACTTTTGAGTAAAACCTATCAAACCTTTCACTTTTCAAGGTTTTGCTCAAAAGAACAAGTACTTTCCCTTATGATTTTCAAAACCTCAACCGTTTATATCACTCGTTGAGGGGGAGTACTTGAATCAAAACTTTGTTCAAAAATTGTTCTCAGTAGTCATTCTTCCCGCAACACTCGAAATGGTCATATTTATTCTCAAACGTTTCAAAAATAACACTTTAATGTGCCATTTTTGAGGGGGAGAAAATATGTGATAAGAAATCTGTTGTGTAAAATGAAAATGAATCTGTGTGATTCAGACTTAACCAACGAATTGACGATGCTTAACTGTTAGTAACTCGAAAAGACTTGTCCTGGACGGGTAATAATTTCAAGCTAGTTCGCTAGTGATGTAAACGTGTCTCGCAAAGGACTTGTCTGAGTAGAATGTACCATTCGAGAAACTCTTGATAAACATGAACTCCGACGGGTTTGACGACCTTTCGAGGATTGTCTACACCTTCAAGGTAGTTATTAGAGCTAGTTGTCACCTAAAAGCTGACAATGCAACTCTTTAACTATGCCACGTAACCGTGTCTCGCGAGGGATTGTCTATCTTGAGTGAATCAATTCAAAATGCGCGCTCTTTCCTCACTGTGCATTTTAACCGTTAAAACTCTTAAGCACATGTGGAGGGGGAGTATTTATGCAAAATCTTATCTCAACAGTGGTACTAAAATGTTTTTCATTCACAAACACTTTGAGAGATTTTTCACAACAGTGGTTTTTATGGCAACATAGGTTAGTCATGGAGTTATAAGGTGACTAAGGTTAGGAATAACCGTCCTATGATCCGCCAGAGCCGGAGGGATCTACCCCAGGACACCACAAATAGTTAGTATTTAGAAGTCCTTAGGTATGATTGTAAAAAGGAGAAAATGAGAATCGGGGAAAGAAGGAGTTGAAGAATTAAAAAGAAATGCAAAGAAAAGGGTGAAAAGAAATAGCCCTCCAGATTATTCAACTTAGGGCAGACACCGAGATCAATTCATATGCTACTTGGTTGTCACTTAGTGACGCCGGTATTGAAGATTAAAAGTCGTCATGGACCCAGTGACGCATGCACTAAACCTTCTTATCCACTCAAGTTTCTCTTAACAGAAGCTTGTTTCATTCTCACTGGGAACCCTACGTAAACTATCGGCTTTCTCTTAGAGATTGCTGGTATTGAAGAAGGAGACCCTCTCCCTAGTCTCCGCTCAGGAAAACCAAAACGCACTATTGAGTCTAGAGCCACGAGATTCATCAAAAGATCTCTTAGATACACTTGACATTTAATCACTTAATGATCTATAATAAGGTTATCAGTGGTTCATATCGAGTCCTTCACAGATCTTAGCAATCTGTCAAGAACATTTATGAGAGGTTCACATTTATGATCCTCAGTGAATGAATGGAAACTCCTGCCAGGGTCAACATTAAACGACAGCAGGTCGCTTCGGCAACTCCCCGTGGATTGCGCTTAGTGGTCTCAAACGGTCTACAGTCGTGAGGTGATGCTTCGGTGTACCTCAATGACTCATCTGAATCGTAGGTGTACTTCGGTACATCGTGTTATCTCACTTGTGGGACTCCGATTCAGGAACGGCCTTTGTAAGAATTAGAGTTGTGTTTTCACACTATGCTGTTAACACTCTCGAAGTTCAAACTTGTAAGTGCCGGAATCCGCTTATTACTAACCGTTTAAATGTTTTCTTCTTATGGAAGCTCTGGAGCGGAATGATCGTGCAGATTCTTCTCATACTCACGCCAACATCATCACTAATGGAAGTTCTATCCTAAAGCAACACAACAGTCAGAATGATTCTTCGTCAATACAGAGAATCTACAAAGTTAAAGACTTAAAGAACTCCATCAGTACTGAATTCCAACGTCAAAGAGCGTGTGAGCATGTTGAAGAACGACGTGGAGACATTGTAGCAGCGAAGCAGACCTAAGGCAAACTTGATGCAGACAACAACATACTATCAATTTCACCACAAAGAACAATGATCACAGAACAAAGTTAAAGATGACGTCAAAGCATAACCGTTCAAAATAAACTATCTCTACACCGGGAGATTGTTTAAATCAAGGCAATTCTTCTCACAAGAAAGAAGAATGTCGAAGACGCGTCAAAGCTACTATTACATCAACGCCTTCACCGTTTTTCATCACCAACACTTGAGTGTTTGTTACTCATATGTAATAACACTTGAGGGGGAGATTGTTGGAATCACTCCTAAACCTTATTCAAGTGTTAGTTACTCATATGTAATAGTTAGCTTATTATGGCCTTTATGTTTGTTATTAGCCTTAGGCTTATGTAGAAGGCCCATAAGCCTAGGCCTAGCCCAATAAGGAAAGGAAGGGAACTAGGAGTGTTGCCCTAGCTTCCCTCCTATAAATACCCCTTGTAAACCTTCATTTGAAGGTTGGTTGTTCAAGTTATTCACTCTCTTTCACTCTATTCTTAACCGGCCTATTGCTAACGTGTGTGTGGGTGTTTATCTTGTTCAACCGCCTCTCTTATCCTCTCTATCTGTTAGGAATTAGAAATTCCCAGTATTAAAGAGTCGGTCACCTCAAGTATATGTAATCGTTAGAAAGCTCGTAGTCATAGTAATATTTAGTTAAGTAGTATTTAGTTAAGTAACACCGTGGAGGACGGACGGGTCTTTACCCACTGTATGCCTGATCCACAGCCCGTTGTGTGGCGATTTATGTAAGACTATAAATACTCTCTACCTCCCAAGGTAGAGAGTTGGAGCTCATAATAATATCTTTCACTTTCTCTCACTAAGTTCCCTAAACCTCTAACTTTCTCTCTCTAGAATTCCATCTATATGTTACTTTGTGTTATGGTTTGATGTGTATGTGAAAAGTTATATCCAACAATTGGTATCAAGAGCCAAGGTTAGATCATATCTTGCACATCTTTGGATTTCTAGTGGTTTTTAGGTGGTTTTTGAGTTTGAAAAAGTTTAGTGGTTTTTGCATCATTTGATTGATTTCTAGTGTTAAAGTTTCGATTTTGGTTGTACTTTTGTGTTTAAGATCATCATAAGTGTTTAGGTTTTGATTTGGAAGGCTTGAATCATCGTGGTTGGGTTGTTTTTGGATTGAAAAGTGTGTTTTGGAAGTTTTTCAAGTTAGCGACTTGGCTCACGGTATAACTTTCTTGCTAGCGACTTGCTTCACAATTTTGTAGCGAGTTACAGTTTTGGAGCTAGCGACTTACCTAGCGATTTACAGTACAAGTAGTGGACTCTCCACTACGGGTAGCGACTTGGTGGTAGCGACTTGGTCTGTAGCGAGTTGCTCTTTAGCGACTTGTATTCCTAGCGACTTGAGTAGCGAATTGCTGCCAAAATTTTGCTAGCGACTTAATGCTTAGCGAGTTACTACTTAGCGACTTGCAATTGTTTAGCGACTTGGTGGTATAGCGAATTAGGTGTTAGCGACTAGAGGATTAGCGACTTGGTTCAAGAATTCTTAGCGACTTGTTGACTTTTCCTGACAAAACTTCAAACGGCTATAACTTTTGATCCGTAACTCCGTTTTCAGCGTTCTACCCATCAAAACGACCGTGAGAACGAGGAGAATGTCACGCCGAATAAACTAAAGTTTATTCGGGTAAACCTTCGAGGGCTAAATCCGCTCTGAACAGAAGTTATTGAGGTTTTTATGTTTTTAGACCAAAATTTCTCGGGAAAATCGTGCATAAACCAATCCAAATCTCAACCAAACAACATCTCTGCTTATCCCACAAACAATCATAAGTCCTAACACACAATTGTCTATCATTGTGTCGATCCATCAGTCATCTTAACACATCCCATTGGTCATTGCTTAACGGTTTGGTCTTGATTTTAGTAAAATCCCGCGAAAGATTCTATTTCTCGGTTTAAATCATAGACTTGTAAAATCCCGTGCATTCTACCACATCATGTCTTACTCTACTGACCCAGTGATTTCCGAAGTGCTTAAATTGTATGATGCTGTGGACAACAATGATAAAGTATGCTACCCTGAACGGTTAAAGATGTTTGAATTGAACAATGAGGATGTGAGATCTTCATGTTCTGAGTACAATGAGAATGCCACGCAAATGGAATGCAGCATTGAGCCATATCAGCTACTTCATCCGCACCTCATACAACTGTTATCCATAGCTGGGGATCGAACATGTAGTGCTCTTTTCCGCCAGGACTTACCTACATTGACAAGAAGCTTGCTGTTGAACTTAGAACACTTAAAGCTGCAACTTACCAATAAAGAGGTTCAAAAGGATGGTTCTAGTGCAGCTCTTCAAGTAATCTACAAACAATTTCAGCCATTCATCAGTGGGGAATATTCAGCAGATTACGATCAACACTTGACTGGAATTTCCTTCAAAAAACATACTGGAATGGAAATTCAGGAATTCATTGAGACATTTATCCAACTCATGGATAATGTGAAAAAGTACATTGAAGAATCTGCTCAAAAGAATGAAGACGTGAATGAGTGTCAGGTGCAGTTGAAAGATTGTTGTGATAAGTTGGGTAATGTATATGTTGAAGAATCGGGTGTTGCTGAATGCAGAATGTCAGTGACAACAAAAATTGATGAGTCGGATAATGGAAAAATGGAATCTTCGTGCTCAAATTCACAAGAGAGAGAGGTGCACCAGACACAACCTGTGCAAGTTAATGCAAAGGAACGCTCCATGGAAGCTTCGGATGTACCTAATATAGAGATGCACCCGTACACTGTGCATGTCAATGCTCATGTAAGTTGCATGGATGTTTCTGCTGTACCTAGTTGTGCATCTTCTACTCAAAATGATGATTTTGAACTGCATGAGTACGCTGCATTTGTGCCTGATGATTCCCTTACCAATGAGCTTAACATATATAAGGATCAGGTTGCTATTTATGAACAGCGTGCTAAGTTTGAGTTGACCACCCGTGAGCAGGAATTGGATGTCCAAATACGCATACAACTATTAGAAAAAGTAGGTTTAGAGAAGAAGTATTAAAACAAGAGTTAAACTCCTTACAAGAAAAGCTTTCTAAAACTGCTAAGCAAAAACACGAACTTCAAGAAAATGTTAAAATGCTTAAGCAAGAATTCAAGGCTAAGGAATCAAAACTTTTGAATGATTTTTCCAATCTAAAAACTTTGAAAAACAAGCTTGAAAATAAGTTGTACGTACAAGGGAATACCATTCAGACTGCTCACATGATCACTAAGCATAGAGTCTTAAGCGATAAGCATAGCATTCCCCTTGTTGAGGAACCTAATCCAGAGGTAATTAAAAAGGCTAGAAATGCTCATAAGGTACTGTATGATGGTAATGAGATCCTTAAGCCTATACAGAAACCTAGTTGCTGAGTGCACGAGGAAGATAAGAAATCGATGAAGTCACTAGGAGAAAATGAATAAGAAGCTAGAAGATCCCGAGTGTAAAAAGAACAAGATAACGATAAAACCCCATGATTACACTAAGGAAAATTGGATATCCTTAAATATGTTTAAGCCTCAGACTCTATTGACCCCTGAACAAGTGTTCCGGAAAAAGGATATGGACTTGCAAAAAGCTGAAAATCTTGTTGAAAAGAATCCCCTTGTAGGAAATTCCCTAAAGCGACTGTGTATCCTCCAAATACACCAATGCATTTAGTTCCTAGAACTATTGCCACTAAGAGCAAGACCTTAATCAGTCAATATGTTATTCTTCAACTATTTACCGATTTTGAGAAAACTTGTAAGAAAAGGATCACACCCACTGGGATAACTGAAGGGGAAAGGGGTTTTGAGCAAATGAAAGAATGTTATTTAACTGAGGTCATGCCTTTCTTTAAACAACTAAAAGATCATTTTGAGAGTCTTAAAAAGGGGATAAAATCAGATATTAAAGAAATGGAAAAGGAATTTGATGCAATGGTAGTTGAAGTTAGTGATTATGAGCGTGCACTAAAATATAATGAGATTGAGAGGAAGAACTTGCATACCTTAAATGAGACTCTTATTACTGAATGTGTTGCTCAAGATATCTTTTTCACCGCTTCAAATTGCTCTATTAATGCTTCCAAATTTCATGAACTATCTGTGGCCCTGAAAGTCTCCCATGATCGTGTCATTGAGCTTGAAAAACTAATTCTAAACTAAACGAGAAAATTGAACTGGATGATCACGACAATTTGGTTAAACATTTTTCTAAACTAGAAGTTGAGCATTTTAATTTACAACTCAAATATCAACATCTCAAAGAAAATGTCAAAACTTCAAATATCAAGACATCTTCAGATGCTCCAGAGTTTGATGCAGTTTTTCAAATTAACAAACGTGATGAACAGATTCAAGCTCAGTGCAACACGATCCGAAAGTTGAAAGCCCAAATCTCTCAATTAAAGGGTCAAACGAACAATATGACAGGCTCCCAAATGCCTTCTCCTTTAGATTCTCAGAATTCTCAAACGTTTCATCTTCAAAACCTAGTAAATGCTTTACAAAAGGAAAACGAAAGTTTTCTAGAAGAAAATGAAAAGGTTAAACGACATTTTAAAGAGTTATATGATTCAATAAACGTCACCCGTGACCAAAACAACGAAAAAATAACGTCTTTACAAAAGGAAATTGAGAATCTGAGAAGTCAGGGAAATGGGAAACTGCCACTTGTTTTCAATAAGAATGTTGTCTCAAAATCACCCTTAGATTGCAAATACACTGTGACAGTTAAATATATTCCTCCTCATCTTAGGAATAATGAACATGCTTTTCATGACTACTGTGCTCACCTTAAGGATAGTCTAGAATGTCTCCGTGAGATTGTCGAAGAGGATTTCATTAACAAACCTCTTGATAGTGAAATTAGGTTTGCTTGCCTCCAGGCCAAACGATCTCAAGAGCTGCTTGAATGTGTAATTGCAACATGTCTAAAACCCTTAGGTGAAAAAGGCAAAGCTGTGAAGCCTTGTTCTATGCCTAAAGCCAAGCATGTGACCCTTGATATGTCTTGTTCCATATCTAAATTCAAGCAAGCAACCTGTGATGTGCCTCCTAGAATTTCAGATCCCAGCACTTCTAGACCAGGAATGCAGAAAGTAGTGAAGCCATGTAATGTTCCCATCGTTACTTCTACAGATGTTAAGATTGACACTAAAGTTAGCGGGTCAAAACCTAGAAGCTATGCAAAGAAGGATAGGATTTCGCAAACTAAAAGTGTTCATGATAAGGAAGTGAAAGAACACCGTAGGGACAAGAAGTTTGATTTGAACAAAAAGAATCGTGTTAGTTCTAGTATTAGCTCTAAGCTTACTAAAATTAATTCTAGGCCTTATGCTGTCTGCAAAACATGCAAAAAATGTTTAATTTCTGGTAATCATGATAAATGTGATGTGTTATTTCGAGGTCTAAGATTCATAACCCAGTTACGAAAGTTTGGAGAGCAAAACAGATTAAGCAATCCTGGAAACCTACAGGGAAGGTTTTACCAATGTAGGATTTCAGTGGAAGCCAACAGGTCGAATATTCACGAATGGCAAACCTTGCCCCTTAACTAGATCCACTATGCCTAGAGTAGTGCCTGTTAAGGTTTGGAAGCCAACTGGTAGAACAATCCCATTAAGCACAAAATGTGCCTCGTCTAAGTCTGATGCTTCTACTAGTTTAGCTCCTAGTGACAATGACATTGCACCTAGGGTTTCTGCTGATTCAAAGATTGTTTGTACTAACCAAAAGGACCCCATGAGCATGTGGGGATCCAATGTTTCCAATTCTCTGTCTTCGCCTGTTGTCCAAAGCAGGTCGTACAAGTCGTCCCTTGGTATTTGGATTCGGGCGGCTCTAAACATATAACTGGGCTCTTAACAATGACGTCTGTTCACATCAGTTCAGGCCTCGTTCTTCATCATTATGACGTCTGTTCACATCAGTTCAGGCCTCGTACTTCATCATTATGGTGTCTGTAGATAACACTTCAGGCCCCGTTCTTCAAAGAAAAGAAAAGTGTACGCTCTTCTCGTGCGCTTTATCTTCAGCTAAAGAGAAATTCTCTCATGAATGGCCATACTCATCTACATTCTTCATCAACAAGCTTCATGTTTTTCCACGCTCATTCAATCATCAAGTGGATCTATGTTCATTGGTGTATACTCTTATTCACTTATTAAATCAAAAATGGCAACTTCAGATGCAATTTTTTAGGGGGAGAAGAGTGAATATACTACATAATGATGAATGTTTGAATAATGGTTATACGACTTTATTTTTGATGATGATGAGTGTATATTCTTTTTGATTATGAGTGAATATACTAAGGATAACTGGGATTCATTGTTTTGATTTTTGATGACTCTCCTCCAACGCCTAATGCCTCACTTATTAAGGATAATTAGGAATCAATGTTTGGGATTCATTGTTTTTCAAAGATATGTTTGATGAGTACCTTCAACCTTCGACGAATGTTGATCATCCAGCTTCTGAAGCTCATGCTCCGTACTATTGACTCAACTGGTTCACCATGTAAGAAGTACTTCTTGGAATTCTCAAGAAACATTATCTCCAGTTATTTCACAAGGCGTTCATAATGACTATCATGATATTGTAAGTTGCATTATTGAATAATGATCCGCTCTTTGGTATTCCTTTTCCAAATCTTTACGGATTATTGTTCCTCTCATTGTGCACGCTATAAATCAACCACATGAACATTAAGGAAAATGACTACCTCATTCGCTCGAAGACATTTGTGGTGAATCTTCCAGATCAGTCTCTACATGTATACCTTTAGGAAGAATGCATTAATGTCGAGAAATCATTTGTTCCGGTTCATTCAGTGGATCGACGTACATCCGGTTGTACGTCTATTCACGTGTTGGGCATTTGACACATGCTGATTACTTCAGAGTTAATCAATTATCACTTATTTGAGATTGAAGTTAAAATTCACAAAGGCGAGCTTAAGATGCAAATGCATGGAATTCTTCTTCAGTTTCAAGTTTGGTATATCAGGTTTTCTTTATCAGTGGTCACTTCAAATTGTCTACATATGGGTTGATAAAGATAGTCAGAGAGAGTTTCTATCGCAGTGGTCCTATAGCTCCTGGACACTCCAGTTCAGGACCCGCACTTTAAGACAGTCCCATTAGTTCATCCCTTATACCAAATTCTTCTTCAGAAACTCCATATGTACCTCCATCTGAAGATGATTTAAAGAAATTGTTTGATCCCATGTTTGATGAACATTGTGAGCCAAGTGCTAATGAACTGACAATTCCTACTTCAGAGGCTGCTCATATTCCTGTGAATGACGTCAATCCTTCAATCTCAATATCATTAAGTCAAGAAGCGCCTGCTGCTGATCACTCTGTCTCATCAACAAATCATCAAACTTCGAGGGTACATCATGGAACTATGTCCGGTATCAATAATGAAGTTAATCCCTTTGCTACTCCTGAAGATGCTCCATTTGAAAATGTATTTGCTCCTGAATCTTCATCAGAACCATCTTCTTCAGGAGACATCGACTCTGCTACTTTAGTCCCTCAACCACTGCCACATGAACACCTCTGTAAATGGACTCACGATCATCCATTGGACAACATCATTGGAAATCCCTCTCATCCTGTATCCACATGGAAACAAGTTGCAACAGATGCCTTATGGTGCTTCTTCAACTCCGTACTCTCTAAGATCGTACCAAAAGATGTTAAAACCGCCATGGATGAAGACTGCTGGTTTAATGCCATGCAAGAAGAAATTCATGAGTTTGATCGACTTGATGTATGGGAATTAGTACCTGCTCCAGATTGTGCTATGATCATTGCTCTAAAGTGGATCTTCAAAGTGAAACTTGATGAGCATGGTGATGTTTTAAAGAACAAGGCTCGATTAGTTGCTAAAGGATACCGTCAAGAGGAGGGTATAGACTTTGAAGAATCATTTGCTCCAGTGGCTCGAATCGAGGCAATCCGAATATTCTTAGCCAATGCTGCAAGTAAGAACATGGTAGTCTATCAGATGGATGTAAAGACGGCATTTCTGAACGGAGATCTTAAAGAAGTTGTCTACGTCAGCCAACCTGAAGGCTTTGTGAATCCAGAGCATCCTACTCTCGTTTATCGTCTGAAGAAAGCTCTTTACGGTTTAAATCAAGCTCCAAAGGCATGGTATGATACGCTATCAAAGTTTCTTCTGTCGACCGGCTTCAACAAAGGAGCAGTTGATCCAACATTGTTCACCAGAAAGTCAGGCAAACATTTAATTCACGTTCAAATATATGTTGATGATATTATCTTTGCCTCGACTGACCCCAATGAATGTGATCGTTTTTCAAAAGAAATGGGTTCCAAATTTCAAATGTCGATGATGGGACAAATGTCATTTTTCTTGGGATTACAAATTTCACAAAGTCCCGGAGGCATTTTCATTAATCAATCTTAATATGCAAATGAAATTTTAAAGAAATTTGGATTTGTATCACGTGACACCGTTGACACTCCCATGATTGAACGTACTAAACTTGATGAGGACCACTCAGGGATCATGGTAGACCAAACAAAATATCGTAGCATGATTGGATCCCTGATGTACCTCACAGCTAGCAGACCAGACATCTTGTTCGCTGTGTGCATGTGTGCTAGATATTAGGCTAAGCCTACTAAAAAGAACCTTGAAGCGGTTAAACGGGTCTTTCGGTATCTCCAAGGAACCATCAATATGGGACTATGGTACCCGAAGGACACCGGTATGTCACTAACAGCCTATGCAGATGCTGATCATGCAGGATGTCAAGATACACGTTGAAGTACATCTGGAGGTGCTCAGTTTTTGGGTGATAAGCTTGTGAGCTGGTCTTCAAACAAGCAAATGAGTACTTCTATTTCCTCTACAAAGGCTGAATACATAGCCATGTCATCTTGTTGTGCTCAAATCCTTTGGATGAGATCCCAATTATCTTACTATGGCTTTGAATTCAACATAATCCCTCTGATCTGTGATAATAAAAGTACTATTGCTCTCTCATGCAACAACGTACAACACTCAAGAGCAAAGCACATTGACATCCGACATCATTTCATCAGGGAGCAAGTGGAAAACGGTGTGGTGGAATTCTATTTTGTTAAGTCGAATACCGTTAGCAGACATCTTCACCAAAGCTCTTCCGAAAGAACGTTTTGAGTTTATTCTTCCTCGACTTGGCTTGAAAAGCCTTCAACCAGAAACACTCAAACGTCTTCAGGAGGAAGACGAGGAGTAAAGGTCTTTCCTTCATCTATATCTTTGTATATATTTATCCAAAAAGCAAAATACAAAATTATAAAACCCTATAAAACCAAATAGAAAAATATAAAACTTTCAAAAATCCATAAAAATCTGAAAAAAAATCAAAAAATCTTCAAAAAATATTGTCAATTTGTCATGTTTTTCTCGGTTCGATAATATCTACGGTCTTTGTGCTGTCATTCAAAGAATGACACGGGACTTTAGATGTTGGTCGAATTCCAAAAAAAAAAAAAAAAAAAAATCAAAAATCAAAAAATCAAAAAATTATGTTTGAGAGAAAGAGAAAAAATGGTTTATTGTCATTTTCAGGCAATAACCCGGTTTTAAAAGAAAGAACAGAGCCATGTTTTACCATGTTTTCAAATTCCATGCTCTGATTCTATAAACATTTATCTGCTGAAAACTAAATGCTTTGAAAAATAACTCGGTCTCTATTTTTGATAATCATCAGGACTTATTTGTCAAAATCTCTATCTCTCAATCAACAACCTATGTCATTGATTGAGGGGGAGAATGATTTCAATTAAATTAAAAAGTTATTTGGCATTAAATTGTTTTCAAAAGATATACATGCATGTTCTATCAATGGAGTTTAAAGTCTTAAAATCCGATCCTTATCAGTTAAAACGTTTTCATAATCAAGTCACAATTCTCCTTAAAAGCTTTCAAAATCAATTTAAATCAATAAGAGATCACAAACCTCAAATGATTTGATAATTGTGATCGGGGGAGAATGTGTGATTTAAACTGGATTTAAACTGATAATTAGGTAAATGGTTTTATAATGATGTACATGCTATCCTGCTCACATGTGACAAACGATTTTAAATTTTCCATGCACATGTTGAGGGGGAGCATCTATCTTAAACCTATGATTTGAAAAGTGATCATTTATCTCAATGTGCTGGTTCCCTCTAGTATGTGTAAAACTCTTTTCAAACCTCGAGGCACATATTGAGGGGGAGCAAATTCATGGAAACTTCATCCTTCCTGGAAATGCTTTATCTACTTGATTTGATCAAGGAAGTGATGGTGATATTTTTTAGAAAATGGTAAACAAAGAAGTTAATTTCTTCCTCTTGCCTCCGTGTGCAAAACATTTTCAAATACTTGATGCACATGTTGAGGGGGAGTTCTCGTTCTAAAATTATCAAAAACAATTCAGGTACAAAATGCTTTGATAATATATCACAAGTATCTGAATTGACTTTCAAATGGTTTTCAATTGGATCCAATGGCAGATGAACAATACCAAATAGACCGACCAACCTTACTTTATGTACGGTGATATAAGGATGATAAGGTTAGGTATTGGTTCCCATGATCCGCCAGAACCGGAGGGATCTACCCAGGACAATCCACTAGTTAGTGTAGAAGTCCTTAGGCATGATGATAAAAGGAGAAAAATGAGATATGGGAAGAGTGCGGACTAAGACTGAGCTAGTACTGGAATAAACCCAACAAAGTTCTAGTTATGAAGTCTCGGTAAGCACTGAAGGGGTTGAAGAATTAAAAAGAATTGAATGAGAATAGGGTGAAAACAAATAGCCCTCCATTTATTCAACCTTAGGGCAGAAACCGGGTTCAATTCATATGCTACTGATGGTAACATCGGTATTGAAGACAAGACGTCATGGACCCAGTGACGCACTGCACTACAACTTCCCAAACCACTCAAGTTCCTCTTAAAAGGACTTGTTTCATTCTCACGGGGAACCGACATTATCTATCGACTTTCTCTTAGAGATTATTGATATTGAAGGAGGAGACCCTCTCCCTAGTCTCCGATATAGGATCCAAATATGCACAAATTGAGTCTAGAGCCACGAGATCATCAATAAATCTCATTAGGACACTTTCAATGAAGACTCTCTATTTCACACAATGTGGAAAGAGAGATTATATCTTGAGTCCTACGCATTATCCTTGTGGTATTGCCAGAACATCTGAGTGATATGCAAACATACTCACAATGAAGATGGAAAGCCTTCTGGAGCCAACATCTAACAAGCTCCTGGTAGGTGGCATGAGAGATCTATTATACAGATCAACCATGTGACAACTGAACAGAAACAATGGGGCGATTCATTCTTTTGAATCAATCCTGGTTCAGGTTATGGATTGACGGATACCTTTGAAAAATCGGTCTTTGTGCTTTAAAAACTCTTTTCATTAGCATGTCGACTGTGTACTAATTTTTCAAATCAAAAGGTGTTTTATGATTGATAATTGATTTTCATTAAAACCTTCGTTATATTGCAAAAACAATTTCTATTGAGCAATACACGATTGTTTTTCAAATTTCTTTTAATCAATCAGTGGACGTAAATTCGCTGGTTCACTCACTCCGTGTTGTCTTCTTTGAGACGTTCCGGTTTGAGAACAGCTAGAGCAGCTGCGAAACCCTGTCAAGGAAATTCTTCGAATTATACCTGATCACAGGCAGTACTTGTACTGATCAACGGGGAACCGTGGGCCGTGTACCTCAATTCATCGAAAGTGATCAAAGACACTTTCGTGCGCTTTATTGCTAACTGTCTTATGCAGGTACACCCCTACGTTTGCAGCTGATCCGAATGAAGCGGTCAATCCATAGCCGCATGCTCACCTAACACATTCATCTCAAAAGAAATCATGATTAGTGCATCAATGACTCTGATATGTTTACTCCATGCTTCGCTACGCTGCGCCAATATCATGAATCAACGAATGCTTCCGCTACTCTGATGAGAATATATCATGATCCCGAATGTGAGCATGTCGGTCCGAATGTCACAACATCACATAATACCAACACCACAATGGATGTATCAGAGATTTTCTACTAGCTGATGATCTCAAAAGCTGGCTCAACATTATTATCACGTGGATCAGTAAAAGACCTCCACTTGGATTAACCAAACATGCAATGAGTGGAATCAATGACTACGAGCTTCAGAGCAAAGTACTACATCAAGAATGCAAGATCAATTGTTAATGTAATATCTGATTGTATTCAATGTCATTTTAGTATATGTTTGAGGTGACCTCCCTTAGGGGGAGATTGTTAGGAATTAGAAATTCCCAGTATTAAAGAGTCGGTCACCTCAAGTATATGTAATCGTTAGAAAGCTCGTAGTCATAGTAATATTTAGTTAAGTAACACCGTGGAGGACGGACGGGTCTTTACCCACTGTATGCCTGATCCACAGCCCGTTGTGTGGCGATTTATGTAAGACTATAAATACTCTCTACCTCCCAAGGTAGAGAGTTGGAGCTCATAATAATATCTTTCACTTTCTCTCACTAAGTTCCCTAAACCTCTAACTTTCTCTCTCTAGAATTCCATCTATATGTTACTTTGTGTTATGGTTTGATGTGTATGTGAAAAGTTATATCCAACACTATCTCTTCTCTTGATGCTTGTGTTGTAAAACTAGTGACCTAACAGAATGAAAAAGAATTGGAATGTGAAAAGGGTGAAAATAAATAGCCCTCCCATAATTCAACCTTAGGGCAGAAACCGGGTTCAATTCATATGCTACTGGTGGTTACTAAGGTAACACTGGTATTGAAGACAAGACGTCATGGACCCAGTGACGCACTGCACTAAACTTCCCAAGCTAGTCAAGTTCCTCTTAAAAGGGCTTTGTTGGGAATAATCCGTTACCACGGATAGTTGTGGTTTACACTGCTTGGTTTAACACTAGCAGTGGAAACGTATTCCCACTGCAAGTTCTTCATTACCACTGCTATCAGTTTATGATAAGGTTAAACACGTCTAGATAAGTATAGAATAGATCTTGTGTATATTCTATTATGTTAGCTTTATACTTATCTTGTAAAGGACTCCTTGTTGTATAAAAGGAGATCCTAGGTCATTGTCTTAGTAACGTATCATATTACAATATTACCTACGAAAGCTTCAAGGTGTAACCCTAGTGATAAGTTAAGATCACTCGTATTATTCATTAATAATATTGGAGCTTGAGTTTTGTGTTAACTTGTGTTTATTCTCATACATCATATAATTCGTCTTCTAAGTATTACTTAAGTAAATTCCGCTTGCTTGATAATATTATACAAAATATCATTGACACAAGGAGAGTGTCCAAGATCCATCAAGTGGTATCAGAGCGAAGGTTCTGATATTTTGTTTTAGAAGATCCAAGAAATTAGCTTGACTCACTCACTCAATTCAATGGAGATGGAAAACAACCAATCAAACTCTTCTTCTACACCTAGACTCCCTAAGCTTAAGCTTAATGAGTTTGAGATGTGGAGGATACTGATTGAGCAATACTTCCTCATACAGGACTATGCTCTATGGGAGATTATTCAACTTGGTGATTCTTTCAAATCTGTGACCACTACTTCAAAAGTTGGTGACATAGATGTTGTGAAAGTTTCTGTGCCTGAATCAAATGCTGAAAAAGCTCAAAAGAAGAATGATCTTAAAGCTAGAAGTCTGTTGCTGATGACTCTTCCTAGAGACCAGATTATTGCATTCAGCAAATTCAAGACTGCTAAAGAACTGTTTGAAGAGATTTGCTCAGTGTTTGGTGGTAATGATGCTACTAAGAAGACTCAGAAAACATTGTTAAAGCAAAGTTATGAAAACTTCTCTGCTTCAAGCAATGACTCACTTGATAGCATTTTTACCAAACTTCAGAAGATTGTTACACAGCTAACTGTGTTTGGCATTGAGGTAGAAAAGGAAGACCTCAATTTGAAGTTTCTAAGAAGTTTGCCTTCAGAGTTTCAAACCAATGTTACTGTTTGGGAAAACAAAACAGACATAGAAACAATGAAGCTCAATGATCTTTACAATAACTTCAAACTTATTGAGCAAAGGTTGAAGAAGGCAGGGAAACTTGGTACAAGCTCTAGTAGCTTGGCATTGTTGTCAAATTCTGTTGACAGTGATGATTCTGAAGATGAAAGTGATGATGATATTGCCACTGTAGGTTCTAAAGTTTCCACTGGTAATGTTAATGTTACCACTGTAGGTTCAAAGAAGAAGGTTGCTAGTATTGGAGATCCTACCTTTTATGCTTTTATCTCCACACAAGTTGATGGCTCTGTCTTAACTCATGAAGACATAGAGCAAATTGATGAAGATGACTTGGAGGAGATGGATATAAAATGGCAGATAGCTCTTCTTAGCATGAGGGCTAAGAAATTCTACAAGAAGACTGGCAAGCCTATCCACATTAATGGTGATGATACTGCAGGCTTTGATAAGAAGACAGTGGAGTGCTTTAACTGCCACAAGTTTGGACATTTTGCTAGAGAATGTAGAAGACCAAAGACCAAGGACAACAGGTCTACTTGGTACAAGCAAAAGAAGGGATCAATTGTGGAAGAACCAAAGGCAATGCTGGCTATTGATGGTGTGACCTATGATTGGAGTTTCATGGCTGATGAACAAGAAGAAGAACATTCAGATGCTGCTCTTGTTGCTACTGAATTTGCTCTCATGGCTTTCTCTAATTCTGAGGTACAAAACTTTGATAGTTGTTCTAAAACATGTAGGGCTGCTAAAGAAGTTTAAAGACTTAATGATTTGTACTCTAATGAAAGGCAAGAATTATATACTGCTAATTATACCGTGGCTAATCTTAGGAGAGCTATAGCAGTATTAGAAAAGCAAATAGAGCACTATCAGGCAAATGAGTCAAATTATAATGATGATATGATTCTTCTTAGGAGAGAGGTAGAACATACAACTGCTGTGAATGAAGCATACCAAAAGGAGCTTGAAAAACTCCAAAAGAAAATTGAAAATGTCAATTTAACTGTAGACACATGTTATCATCAGTCGAACTCAATTGATAAAATTTGGAATGCTCAAATATATAATAAAGCTAAGTCTGGTATGGGTTATAATACTGCGCCTCCACCACTAAGGGGTGTTCCATCACCTCCAGGTATAGATTTAGCTCATACAGGTTTAGAAGACTTTAAGGAACTTGAAAGAGAATATGGTCCTTTAAAGGACACAGTGGTGAAGAGTGAGGAAGAGAGTAAGCTTGATAATGATGTTTTTGAGAGTGCTAGTGACTCATCAGTTGTTGATGAGAATGTTAAAAAGAATGTAGAGACTACTATCCCAAAAGTTGTTAATACTGATACAGAGGAACCTAGGAAACCAGTTCATAAACCTAGACCAACTGTAAGGTATGCTGAGATGTATAGGAACAAGCCTACAGCTCCTAGGGGTAACCAGAGGAGTTGGAATCATGTTAAATCTCAACAACTAGGTAGTGATTTTGTTATGAACAATAAGGCATGCTATATCTGTGGTAGTTTTGATCATTTACATGCTTATTGTGACTATCATGTTGGGAGAAGGGAAGTCTATGGGTATAAAAGGGTGGAGACTAACAGGTATCAACATAATGTACACCCTAAGTCTAATTGCAAAATGGTCCCAAGAGCGGTTCAACTTAGAAGTGGCCTCAAAACACTTGCCACTGCAAAAACTGTTAACACTGCTCACTCTAAGTCACCTGTTAAAAGTGCAAACTCCAAAACAAGTTTTACAAAATTTGAACAAACAGGAAAAAGAACCTTTCAAGCTAAAAAGGTTAATAATAACCAACAGTAGGTACCTAAAAAGAAACCAGCAGTTACCACTGCTCATTCAAAAGTTACCCCTGCAAGGGTTTTAAATAAGAAAAGGGGGGACATGGGCAATGTTGTGAAGGCCTCAGCACGTTGGGAATGGAAACCTAAAGGAACTACCTCTACAACCAATCCCAATGGTGTATCAATGACCTTTGATAGATTTAACTATATTGATACACGAGGCAGATCCAAGTCAATCATGGCTTGGGTCCCCAAAAGAAACTAACTTTTTACTCTTATGTGCAGGAACATCCAAGGTCAAAAAGGTGAGATCAAGGATATACAGATAGTGGGTGTTCAAGGCACATGACTGGCAACAAGTCCTATCTTTCTGATTTTGAGCATTATGATGGACAGTATGTCAGCTTTGGAGGTGGAGTAAATGGAAAAGTTGCTGGTAAAGGTGTTATTAAAACTGGGAACTTGGACTTTGAACCTGTGTACTATGTAAAAGAGCTTAAGTACAATCTTTTTAGTGTGTCACAAATGTGTGACAAGATGAATAATGTTCTTTTTACCAAAGATATGTGCTTTGTTCTCTCTAAGGATTTTAAGATGCCTGATGAAAGTCCGATTCTTCTTAAAGTTCCTAGAAAAGGCAATCTCTATAGCTTTGATATGAACAACATTGTAGCTAAAGATGATTATGCTTGCTTGCTTGCAAAGGCCACAGTGGATGAATCCATGTTATGGCATAGAAGACTTGGTCATGTTAACTTCAAAACCATAAACAAGATTGTCAAAGATGGTTTAGTGAGAGGTCTACCTCAGAAAAGATTTGAGAATGATCAAACCTGTGTGGCTTGTCTTAAAGGCAAAAAACACAGAGCTTCTTGCAGGTCAAAGTTGGTTAACTCTATTGCTCACCCACTTCAAATGTTACATATGGACTTATTTGGTCCTACATCTGTGAGCAGCTTGAATCTTAAGAAATATTGTCTAGTGGTAACTGATGATTTTAGCAGATTTACATGGGTTTTCTTTCTTGGAACTAAGGATGAAACAACTGGCATCCTCAAGATATTTATCACAGAAGTAGAAAACCAATATGATATGAAAGTTAAAATCATTAGGTGTGACAATGGAACCGAATTCAAGAATAGAGTTATGGATGAGTTTTGCAGAGATAAAGGTATTAAAAGAGAATTTAGTGTGGCTAGAACTCCTCAACAAAATGGTGTTGCTGAGAGGAGGAACAGGACACTGATAGAAGCTGCTAGAACCATGTTGGCCGATTCCAAATTGCCAATTACTTTTTGGGCTGAAGCAGTTAACACTGCATGTTATGTGCAAAACAGGGTTTTAGTGGTAATGACAAAGAACAAGACACCTTATGAATTGTTTAGGGGAAGAACACCTACCCTTGACTTCATGAGACCATTTGGGTGTCACGTATCTATTCTCAATACCATAGATTATCTGGGCAAGTTTGATGAAAAGGCTGATGAAGGGTATTTTGTTGGGTATTCCATGGTCAGTAAAGCTTTCAGAGTATTCAACTTAAGAACCCAAAAGATTGAAGAGAATCTGCATGTTGAGTTCCTGGAAAACAAAGTCAATGTCAAAGGAACTGGTCCAGAAAGACTGTTTGATCTTGATACTCTAACAAATACTATGAATTATGTGCCTGTTTCTACAGGAACATCTTCTTTTGATTTTGCAGGTTCAAAAGAGTTTCTTGATAATGATGAACCAAGCAAAGAGGATGCAGATGATCAAGATGAATTCAGTCTACCTCTCTGGGACTATGCTGATAATAATGATTTACTGAAAACTAGAGTTGCTCATCCTTCTAGTGATTTGGAAAAAGAAGGAAATAGTAATTTGAATGCTGATAATTCTGAAAGCAGTGAAAATTCAGATTCCACTGTTCGGCAAAGTGTTTCCACTACAACACCAAATGTGGGAATCACCACTCCAGTTACTATGGAAGCTCAAGCCAATGATGTTAAAATTTCAAATATGCCAAGAGAGATTGCAGTCCCTCAGACTCCCCACACTTCTATTCATAAATCACATCCTCTTGAAAATGTGATTGGGGATGTCTATTCACCTGTGAAGACTAGAAGACAAACAAAGTTGCCTGATGTTCATGGATTCATAAGTAAAATATATGAATCTAAAATACATGAAGGCAAGAATGAATGTCTATTTATGTGTTTTCTGTCACAAATGGAGCCAAAGAATGTTTACAAGGCACTTGAAGATGAAAGTTGGGTGGAAGCAATGCAAGAAGAGCTGCTCTAATTTAAGCTTCAAAAAGTGTGGGTGCTTTGTGATTTGCCTTCTGGCAAGAAGGTAATAGGTACTAAATGGGTGTTCAGAAATAAGAAAGATGAAAGGGGAATTGTTATCAGAAACAAAGCTAGGCTTGTAGCTCAAGGATATACTCAAGAGGAGGGTATTGACTATGAAGAAGTGTTTGCCCCTGTTGCAAGGATTGAAGCAATTAGGCTGTTCTTAGCCTATGCATCTTTTATGGGCTTTAAAGTCTATTAAATGGATGTAAAAAGTGCTTTTCTATATGGGCAGATAGATGAGAAAGTTTATGTCTCACAACCTCCAGGCTTTGAAGACCCTGAATATCCTAACAAAGTTTACAGGGTAGTTAAAGCTTTGTATGGCTTGCATCAAGCACCAAGGAAATGGTATGAAACCTTAACTACTTATCTTCTTGCAAATGGGTTTCATAGAGGCAGAGTGGATCAAACTTTGTTCATCAAGAAAGACAAGAATGATATCTTGCTTGTTCAAGTTTATGTTGATGATATCATTTTTGGGTCTACAAAGACAGAGATGTGCAAAGATTTTGAGAAACTGATGAAAGAAGAATTTCAGATGAGTTCTATGGGTGAACTCACATTCTTTTTGGGACTTCAAGTACTACAAAAATCCAGATGGTATTTTCATTAATCAAGATAAATATGTGGCTGAGATACTAAGGAAGTTCAAGTTTGCTGATGCAAAGTCATCCAGCACTCCTGCAGACAAGACTACACATCTACTTCTTAAGGAAAATAGTGGTGAAGCTGTTGATGTGCACATGTATAGGTCTATGATTGGTTCTTTGATGTATCTTACATCATCTAGACCAGATATTATGTTTGCTGTGTGTGCCTGTGCAAGGTTTCAAGTTACTCCCAAGTTCTCTCACTTGACTGCTGTGAAGAAGATTTTCAGATATCTTAAAGCATTTCCTACTCTGGGATTGTGGTACTCCAGAGATTCTCCTTTAGATCTGGTTACTTACTCAGATAGTGACTATGCTGGAGCTAGCTTGGATAGAAAGTCTACAACTGGTGGATGTCAATTTCTTGGCAACAGGTTAGTGTCATGGCAGTGCAAGAAACAAACAATGGTGGCAAATTCTTCAACTGAAGCAGAGTATATAGCTGCTGCAAGTTGTTGTGCTCAAGTTCTATGGCTTCAGAATCAACTTTTGGACTATGGGTACAACTTCATGAATACCATCATATATATTGACAATAGCAGTACCATTTGCATAATAAAGAATCATGTTCAACACACAAAGACCAAACATATTGAAATTAGACACCATTTCATTCGTGATTGCTATGAAAAGGGACTAATTCAAGTTGTCAAAATTCATACTGATGACAACTATGCTGATTTATTAACAAAAGGTCTTGATGTGGGAAGATTTCAGTACTTGGTAACAAGTCTTGGAATGCTAAATCCATAAATGTTTTCTGGTGTTGAGGGGAGGCTGTAGGGTAATGCAATTGTTGTATGAGTTTGTATATCAAGTTTTGATGAGGAGTTGGAGTTAAAAGGTGTATATCTGAGATACACAACAAATGGTTATTGATTCACCATGTCTAATACACATAAGAATCAACTAGTCCAGAGCAAACGGCTACTGGTAAAGACTTGACAAATCCGTTTATGGTTGATAGTTTACCAAAAACTATATGGTTATCAACTCACCATATTCTTTATGATTAAGAGTTGGCTAGTCCATAGCAAACGGCTCATGGTAAAGACATATCAAATCCGTTGATAGCTGATAGTTTGCTAAAAACTATAATGGGAGCAGTATTATTTTCTAATGATTTTATTTTCCACTGCTCTTTGAAATTTTTGTGAAAAATTACCACTGCTAGTTCACAGTTTCCACTGACAGTGTTATTTTACCACTGTTGTTCTAGCCGTTACAACTGATTATGTCAGCAATTTATTTTTTACTAGCTGTTGAAAGTAACCACTGATAGTTATATATATATAGGGTTAATATTTTAAGTAAATTATCTTCTTTCTATATTATAACTACTTTCTAAAGATAATTTTACTTGCGCATCAATGCTAAGCCCAAACCCTATATATCTTTTTCTCTTAATTGGCTAGTCATTACTTCAATTCTTACTGACATAATAATATTTTTCATCAAAAGTTTCTATGGCTTCTTTGAAATTTGCAGATGAGCACAATCTAGTGGCCTACCTACAAAAATCTAACGAGAAGAGTGGCCCTATTTTTCATCAGGTTGTGGACTTTCTTCATACCACTCATATAAGGTATGCTTTGCTTTTAAAACCCACAATCTATATCTCTCAAATCAATCAGTTTTGGACTTCTGCTCAGTCCATAACACTTGAGATTGGAGATACACATGAACCAGTGGATGCTCTAAGAGCCACTATAGATGGGGTAACTATTGATGTTACTGAGGCATCCTTGAGGAGAATACTTCACTTGGATGATCTCAATGGTCTCATCACATTACCTATGTCTGAAATTCATGATACTTTATCATCCATGGGGTATGATACCACTGACAAAAAGGCTACTTTCAAAAAGAGTGGTTTTTGTCCTCACTGGAGATTTTTGATTCATACTTTGTTACATTGCCTTTGTCCTAAGAAAACATCTTATGAGCAATTTAGTTCAACCATGGCTTATCCTTTGGTTTGTCTAGTCACTGATAAGATTTTCAACTGGTCCAACTATATTTTTACTAGTATGAAAGGCAATGTACAGAGTAAAACCAAATTTTTAATGTATCCAAGGTTTGTGCAAGCTGTGCTAAATGAATTTCAACTGCAACCTCATACTACTGTTTATCAAATCAGTTGCCTAAAGCCTAAAGTTTTTCAAAATTTGAATAAATATGGCAATATGATTTTTACACCTCTCCTACCCCCAATGCTTGCTAAAATTTCATCTGAACAAAATACACCCATAATTAATGTTCCCAACATTGATTATAGCCCACCAGTTTCAAGAACCTATGAGAGAAGGTCTAAACAGACAACTCCTCTCATGACAACACAACAAGTTTCTGAATCTTTTGGTCTAGGAACAAGCAATGGAGGGTCTAGACTTCCACCTAGTCCAACTAGGGAGGAATCTGCACCTTTGCCCCATGATTCACCTCTCCCAACAGGTAACACAGTTGGAAGTGCTGAGGGCAGTGGAAACCAATTGGAATTGATGGTTTTGTGTACCAAATTAGCAAAGCAGATTGAGTCTCTACAAAAGGACTTGGCTACTGTCAAGAAGCAGCATGCCAAGGATGTTCAATTATTAAAGACAGAGATTCAGACTTTAAAGGAAGAGATGCAGAGGTTGAAAAAGCACAAGCAGACTGCAAAGATGGTTATTTCATCTTCATCCTCACCTTCTGATGGTGATTCAGCTGATCAAGATTTGGAAAATTCTTCCAAACAGGGGAGGAAAACAGGTTCTGACACTGAAGGGAGGAAAATTGATTTTGAAGATGAAGGAGATACAAGTAAAGGAGCAAAGGAAGCTGAAACTCATGGAGAGCAACTTGAAGATCAAGACATT